>OX104115.1:5315799-5370799 GCA_944474755.1 Limnoperna fortunei | reverse complement strand
AAAATAGTAAGGTAAAAGAGAAGTTTATTTCACAAAATTATTATCTAGTAAATAATTTTATTCACATTTAATCTATAGCAATGTTACAACAGCAATGAAAATAATTAAAAAAGCAAACACATATCACGGTATAACTTTAAATTTTTTTTCAAGACATACACCGTGCCGTGCCGTGAAAATCCATTCTATTTTGTTGCGTCTAAAATGACATGTAGGTATTTAACTGATGTGTTAATTTTCATATTAACCATTGGTAGTAAAGCAAAAATATATGTAACGCTAATATTATGTGAATCATTTTTTTCATTATATAATGAAAATAGAAAGCAACATAGAAAAATAAATACACTTTTTAGTTAATTTTTTTATAGACATCTGTACTAAATAATGGCTTCGCTATTACTTTCACTTTTGCTAAGTGTGGGTTTTCTGCTTTAGTACTAATAATAGATTACTTAATTAGCTGTTGTATTTACCTCATCTTATCACAAACGAATACACATTTTATATTTCATACTTCAAGAAGATATGTGTTTGTTTGAGTACAAGTGCTACTAAACTGTTACAATGACGAATCTGCGATCACCTACCTGGAATAAGCTATTTATAGAAAAACATATAGACTATTTAGTTTATTATTTTTTATTGACAACTGTACTAAATAATGGTTTCGGTATTACTTTCACTTTTGCTAAGTGTGGGTTTTCTGCATAACATACACTATCTAATACCGTACAACAAAAAATAAATAACTTCTTTAATTATAAACAAATAGTTTGCTAATAATCCGAATCTTGTATTTATCTTTATACTTACCCCCATTATGTCACGCAATGCTTATGAAGTTATTTGTGTATCCATGTGATACACAACACACATCTCGATAAAGATAAGAAGTAGTGACGTCAAGAATTTCAAGATATATCAGGACACCTTAATCATGAAAATATATGATCACGTGTCTTTTGAAATGGCACTTTACACCCATTCTAAAGTTTTACCGAGTAAAGTGTCATTCGTATATTTCCTATAAGGATAAGGTGCTATTTTGAAATGACACTTTAGTCCATTTACCTACCTATATTCTTTAATAAATGATACAAATGCTGCTTTTATAGCAGAATTTTTCTATTATAATATACAACAACTATTTATTAAAATTATTTAATGTTATACTACCTAATCGATGTGTTATTTAACAATTTCCAAAAAGTGCACCTTACTACCATCCTGATACTAAGGACACCTAACTATCAAAGCAGGAGTATATATATTTTTATATATATATATATATATATATATATATATATATATATATATATATATATATATATATATATATATATATATATATATATATATATATATATATATAATTCAAAACTAAACAAATTATAAACTGTTTGCACCGTCTTAGGGCTTAGCCTGTTAGGACGATTTTAAAAGTCTCCTTAACATACATTTTCAGTGATATGATAGAATCTATATAGTTGAGGTTTAACGGTCGTGCAAGTTTTTGTTGAAAATCTGCCTCCTAATACTAAAAGAATTTTAGAGCATGGATAACAAAATAATTGGATATGGTCAGCCCTTAAAACTGAAAACATTATTACTTATTTCAGTTTGAAATTCCTTCTCAATTAACTAACTGAACGGTAATAAAAACCCTTCTAAACATTTGAACGCACCCCAGTTATCGGCTGGATTGTGTTACTCAATTTTTGGTTTTAGCATTGACATGTGTGTTTGTTTGTGCTATTGATATCCAAACTTTTGTTTACACGTGGTTTTCTGTCTTTGACTTACCGTTTTCAGATTACTCCTGTGCATGTTTTTTTTTTCTAACACAGTTGTGTAAGTGTATGCGCTCTATTGTATAGCTTGTTCATGTGTGATGATCAAAACAAAATAATACACATCATATTCGAAAATGCACGGCAGGCCAATTAAATACAAAAATAATACACCGACTTTTAAAAATATGTTTCCTTTGATCAACATGTTTTTATTATATATACCTAAGCATTTTAACATATGATACAAGAAGACATAGTTAGATACTAGTCTCTCTTATTGCAATACATAAAACTTTCTTATTGTGTCAATACTATAGTTTCGCTTTATACAAATATCTATAGAGCAAAATACAAAATCCAATATTCATAAAAAGTTACGACTAAAATCTGTTCTAGAATTATATTATTCCTAAAAGACAGGCTTGGAGACGTTGCGAACAAAAGGTGCAAAATATTAATTCACAAAGATTTATTTGTATTTTATCTGGTAGCTTAAACATCATTTCAAGTGTTCATGTCCATAATATAGATGAAATATTTTGCTGAACGTTAAAACCCAATCAATCATGTATATTTTTCTCTAAGTTTCTTGACATTTACACTGATTGAAAATCTCCCTATAATTTAGTTACGATCATTCTCCATCTTGCAAGCATATCTATTGGTAAAAGCTCAATATCTACAAGACATACCAAACGAAATGTTTCCATCAGCACTCGTGACTATACTCAATTTGTTGTTTTCAGTGGTCAATCTGAAATAAAAATAAGTAGTATATTTTCTTTTTTAAAATTTTTCTATCTTCAATAAAGGTTAAAGTTATATTCAACGTTTTAGCCAGATGTAATGTAACAATAATTTAGAATTGTTAAGGTATTAAATAAAATCAGTATTAGTTAATTATTTAATAAAGATTAAAATTGTGACTGATTATGGAACCTTGGTAACCGAGTGGATAATCATCTACTATTGCTCACGTTACCGATGTTTCAGGTTCGAATCACATTTCGTATAGGGTGTGGATTCAAACCTTAAATGCCGAAGATTCCACTTTTCCTACCTAGTTGATAGAAATGATACAAATTGACGCCACGATATAGCTAAAAATGTAAAAATTGTCGTTAAACGCTACTCAAATAAAAAAGACAATAATTAACTAGCAATGATTGTGTTTGGATGCCAACAGAAGATGTGTCCGAAAACGAACCCCCATTGCCTCTTTAACCTTGCGCATGTTGAAAACCCCCAAATACAAATGTTTACCATAATAATGCAATGTCCCATATAATTACCCCTGGTTCCAACGAAACGGCAGTCATTTTGAAAATTGCAAAACTTCAGTTCACACCTAACATGTTCCCAAAGTTTCATATTGATTGGACATTGCATCTCACAATGCAAACAAGATTGAACGGAAAGGAGAAAAGGAAGAAAGAAGAAGAATATAATAAGAAAGCGGACAAAAAACAATATGTCTCCCAACTCATTTCCTTTCTTGAGAAATAACTGTTCATTACATTTAGCTAAAAACTTGGGTATAAAATTTAAAACACAACAATGCTGCTATATGTATTAACATTTTATCGTAATTTATCTAGAATATCAGATCACTCAAACTGTAAATAAAATAACCAATAACATACCAGGCAAACGTTCTATGATGTTAGTCGTGACTGGTGCCACTGGTAAGCTCGTTCTGTATGTTACACGAAGGGACATTGATACTAAAAAAAAATCATTTGGTAATTGAAATAACCAAACACCAAAGTACGGAAGCAATTGCAGACAAATCATACGAGCACAACAAACAACAAATATTCCATCATGAATACAGCTAGTGTCAGCGAATGGGACAGTACAATTTGTTTCTATTTTTTAGTCTACTGTTTTGTTTAAACTCGACTGCCAATAAGGAATTTCTTAAAACAAGTTTCCAATCCCATCAAATACATAGCACTGTCAAGGGTAACCAAAGGTATGCTCCTGTTACAAAAGTGAGATAATTTTAAGAATTTAACATCTTATTTACACAACATCTGATGCAGCAGTGTAAAAGTAAGGATGCACATTTTATTGTTTTAAAAACTGCAAAACATGTAAAATTGGCAATTGGTGATCAACGAACTCAAGCTTTTAACAGTCAACAATGTATATGTTGTTTCTTACCCGAAAGTAAATGTTTTAGATTTATAACACGTTTGGCAAACAACATTTTAACAACTAAGGTGTAATCGCGAGCCGATCGATATGTTTGAAACTAAACCGGTAATGGAACGGTAAAGATATGCTTAATGCATATTTTTCTTCCCAAACGTGTATTCATAACTCTTTGTAGCAAATGCTGTATTTTGCAATAAGTTTGCAGCATGCAAAAGCCCTGATAATTGTTTTTTTTAAGTTAATTTTTTTTTATATTAAAAGTACATTCGCATAACCACAAATAATAAATTCTCTCGACATTCACAACAATTAAAGACTTTGTTTGAAAACCAAAAAATATTGCATTTTAATAAATACTATTTTCTGCTAGCATTGAGTATTTACATTTCTCAACTCAAGGGTTGAGCCAAATGTTTGGTATTCCTATTATCGTGACCTTACACTGTTGTTGATTATGTCTTTAGTTATGTCAAACATCTCGTTTCGTAGAAAAGAAGACTACAACAATCCAACGGACACCGAACAATAGGATTATATGCTTTAAATACGCATGCATACCCACATGTAGTCACGAGAATAATTAAATAGTGTCCACCTTGTGTTACAAAAGACAATCAACAACGCAAAATTTCAATAAGAGCTGATATCTACTTAAACAGCAATCATGTCTTACTGGGCTCTTTTTGTTTACGGTTGAAAAGGAACTCGGAGATAAGTGTATGAATATGACCGAACATTACACTACGTTGCGATATTTTCAGTACACACTATATAGGCTATAAAATGGTGTATTCATTAATAAACAAGGCAGACCATACTAGATAAACGAACATGTTAGCGTAAAACTGAAACTAAACGCACAAAACGATGAGAAAAATGAATTTTGACAAACAATTGAACATAGAAGAGGAATGTATGGACAATGTCCTTTTTTCTTATGTGACCTTAAATGTCGACAATGAGTAACAAGATACATAGAGTACTATATTTCCAGAATAACTCCGTAGCGATCTAGTTGATAATTTTTATTTGTAACTTTTAATATGATGGTTTCAACCAAGCCGACGCGATTCAATGATTAAGCAGATTTTGAGACATCTGCAATCAATGCAATCCCGACAATTTTGATACGATGAGCGGTTAGAACCACAAGTAAAGGATTTTGTCAATAACAAATGACTATGACAAAGGTAACCGAGAATAATAAAATTCATCATAATCTTATCTTTTGGTTGATAAGAAAACAAATCTACAAACCTTTTTCAACAATTTGGGTAGTTTCTGCTTCTCTAAAACATCCTTTAATATGATGGCATCTGAACAATAAAAATGTTCAATAGAAGTTTTGCTTCACTCTTAAAATTTCTTGTCAGTATATGCATATATGGCAAGACATCAATTTTGATGATTATAGCTATAAAATATTATATCATAATTATTCAGATTTTTTAACGGTTTTGGATTTAAGTGCCACAAATGAGTCTTGATCAGTAGTCTGGCGTAGTAAATTTTATAATCTTGATATCTTTATGACATTAAATAAGATACCTCGCTTAATGTTTCCTGGCCTGTATTGTGACCACAAAATGAGAAAGTTAAGTGTATAATTGTAACTAACTTAAAGAGTGTAACGAACTGCTTTCCCGTTATTTGTTAACCTGTTACAATAAATATACATTAAAGGCTGATAAATTTAACATTCCTTTTTAAAATTCAGTTGTACTTGATATTTAAATTTAAATATATAGAACAAGTATATGAACTAATAAACAGTAAAATGAATTGACCTTTCTGTAGCTTCACATTTACATTATGGCCCATATGTGCCTTTTGAACATTTGTGACAGGGTTCTCCCATGTCTGAAAGATAGCAATACTGCACTCTGCAAGAAATAAACAAAGCGTTATGTATGTAATTCGATAAGTATTTTTATCCAGACATGAAGTTTTAATTGGTTTTTTTTCCTTGCAGTTTTTGTTTCTTAATCCAGCTATCAGAACCATGATCAAGTCTTCGAACGTATGACAGGATATATTAAGCCTAACAAAGGTTATAATTGATCTTTTATAGAATATTTATAACCGTTTGAATTAAAGTTTGATTGGTAATCCCTTTTTATTCCAAACATGGTTCAATGAAAAATGACAAGTCTGAAACGTGCTTGTTTTTGTTTCGAAAAATTACGTCTGTGTGTTGATTGGACATTGTACTTTCACAGACTTTGTTTCAAAAAAGACTTTAGACTTTTTGCATCGAGTTAAAACAATATCAATGCCTTTAAAATCGTTTTGTTTTAATTTTTTAAAATGTTATTTATAATGACAGATTTAAGGCATACAACGTATGGTGTTAAACAATTATTTTTAAGTTTTCACAACAAACAATATGTTAGTTTAAATGTTGAGGCTGATATTGACCTTTTTAATTAAAAATATGTTTTGAATCTTGAATTTCTGTTAAGCAAAAATAGAATATAGTGACGGACTTTGAAGATCGCTCACATAGATTTTTTTAAGCACTGCTTTTTTCTTATGCTACATATTATACTCTAGTTGAACAATGAACTGAATAGATTGCAAACTTTAGCAAGATCATCGTTTTAAGTAATTGGATGGCGACTTTTAGAGGAGAGCCTCTAAATGTGTATTTCATATTAGGCAGTAGTTTCAAGAACTATTCCCAGACTACATAGTTTGCAAAATAGCGTCTTTATCTTTCCACAAAACAAATAAGACTTAAAGTTGCTAAATGGAATCATAATCACCTAATTTAACGGATAAAGAATTTAAAATTATGACGACCATCTTTGAGAGTTTTGGTATGAAATGCATATTTTACGGGCACCTTTTTAAATGTCAATAAATTCTTTAGTTTTCGATGTTTGAAGAAATTTAGACGTTTACGCATGAACGACGGACGACAAGTAACAATAAAAGTTTATTATGACTTGCAGTCTGGTAAGCTCAAAGCTTGGTCAGTGTTATGTAAACTGTTTTAAGAAAAATTATTTTATATATAACATATCCATATTTTGAAACATTGTTTTGTTGTATTCATTGAGGCAGTCATTTTTTGCATAAAACGGTCATTATAATTGACCGCTGTAATCTAATGTTCACAATACAAGTACTGATCATTTAATGCTTTGTCATAAATTATATAATTAAAATTAGAATTTTCATTGATTTATTGTGAATTATATCTTAAGACATGACTACAATACATACCAATGCAGGTTTCATTAATATTTTCATGATTATTGCAACAATACCATGCCTTATTACTAAAATAGATTATAGGCATGTTAAGTCGTGTCGATTCTTTTATGATATTCAGATATAAAATAAAGTCGCTTTATTTAGTAGTTGCTTCACTGTATTTGATTAGATAATCTAAATATAAGAGATTTGTTTAGAATGATAACTTTTCATGGTATTTACACTTTGTAAAAACTACTAAATAACTACTAAGGTAACCATTGAATATTCCGGATAGCCTCGGTATTTTCATCACCCGTGCAGAAAATAGATAGTTAGTTTTCTACTTCACACATAGATTGTATAAGAGTATAAGATTATAAAATTGGTCTTATATTGAATAATATATTATCTTGGACATCTTTCCGATTAAACATGTATTTTGCACTTAAGGCTCTATCCCACAAACTGCAATATGTCACTTTAACTCATGTCATATAGATACGGGTTCATTATTCAGACACAAAGTGACTTATAATCATATGTACAGTACTATTTTAGAGAATAAAATAACCTTTAAAGTATAAATGAAAACTTCTAAAGTGTGTATTTAAATTTTGTAGAGATGCAATTCTAATTTTAAAAAACAATTACATTTAGTTATTCAGTCTTCTGAAATATTTATTTTTAAAATGAAAGTAAATAGATATTTACCTATTTGTGTTCCGACATCTTTGCGAAATAAATCCACTTATATAGAAAAATATTAACAAAGCCCGAATACCCATCCAACCTTTAAACATCACGGAAATAATTGATAATATTGAAAAAACTATAGCGTCCGGATTAGTGTTTTTTCTACATGATTGATATTTTCTGTTGTGTGATACGGTTATTTAAATAGGGCTTATGCATTAGTAATTTAATCAATAGCAAAACAAATGTTTTTAGAACAAAAATTATATTTTTTGCACGACTTAGATCTAACAATCTCCTTACACCGCTGACGCCGCCGATGGAACCCAAGGTATTTCACACATTTAGCGTTGTATTATTTTTTGACCCAATTTAAATGTTTGCTAAGTACTTTGTTAATAATGCACTTAATTAACATTTTATCAATGAATTGATAAGTTACACTTTATGACAGGACCGTAATATGACTATTGTGGGGACTTACAGAGGCATCAATTCAGTGGTTGCAGACATGTTATGTATCTGTGCTTAAATGGACCGGTTGAAAAATTTCTATCCTTTCAAATACAGTCTTTTCATTAAGAAATATAATTTGCACAAAGATGGATTTTCACTTCGCATTAGAATAGCTTCCATGTGAAGAGGTCCGAGCTGATTGGTTATTGGTTTTACTTCTTTATGTGTTCTGGTATTTAAAAGCATGGAAGGTTTTATTAATTGTATTTATTTTTATTATTTTATTTATTTTAATCCCAACTGATAAAATAATTATCTATTAAGTGCAGCTATTAGCTGTCGAATGCTGTGATACCTGGTTCTGGCAGAAGTTTGTACGTTTCAAACATATATCCTATGTATGTATATAAGCTTAGGAAGCAGTTTTATTTACAAATTTGCAGCAGTCAGAAAATATTTGTTTATTTGAAAATGCGCAAAACAAAAGGTAAAAATGCTATGATTTTTTTTTGAATTTGTGTATTGATACTTTCTTAACTTAATAATAATATTTTAATAGATATGCAGAATAGAGTTTGAGGGCCCCGAGTACTAATATATATATGAGTTTTGAATTTTTCGCTCATCGATTGCAATATGTTTTATATCACATTTTTATTTTCCATCTTTTTATAGTTTCTATCTGACAGATCTTGGTGACACAAATAAAATATAAGTCAAAGTACATTTAAATTGTGCTGTAGGGTTTGTTGTCAATGTTCTATTTCAAATGATGCAAAACCATGAAATTATATTTATAAATAATACTTTTATTATTTGTGTATGAAGGGTGTGGTTTTTTTTCCTAGTCTACTTTTATAATAATTTGCAATGATTTTTATAAAAATCCTCCAAAGATGTTTGTACCTTCACAATGTAAAGCTTGTAAAAATATTCTATCCGAAATTGCGTCATATTTGGGAGGGAACTGTGTATTTTTTAAAAACATATGCAAACGTATCAAACTTTATTATTTCAGTCTGATTAAACGTGTATGACAGGTATTAAATATATTATAAACACATCCTCTTCCCTAAGTCCCGAATAAATCAATGTTTGATATCATAAGCGAAATGCATACAATTTTTAATCTTTACGAATTTCAAGTTAATAATTTCATTAGGACTGACGCAATTATATCCAGTGTCAACAGTGTCGATATTATTAGTACTGAGCGTAATGCTCAGGTGTAGTGGGGCAATTACTAGAAACTAGTCATAAAGGTGTACGTACCAGAAATATTGTTAAAAAAGAACTGTAAACTGTAATTAGAGTAATAATAATAATAATAATAATTTCCTTTATTTAAAGAGGGTAGCTCAATTAGTTTACAGTAATCTACCTTGAGGCCCTCAAAATCATATAAAACACATAATCATGATAACATAAAAAGACAGTTCAATACTAGTAGTCATGCATATTTACAAAAAAAAAATATAAGATCATATAAAACACAATTCTATCAAAATTCCTTAATTCCCTTTTATGTGATTAAGGCATTTCGTTTTAAAACTATTTAGATTTTTTCATGACGTTGGTGTTTGGACGGATTACTGTTAGGTTATTATTAGTTACAGATCTTAAATTTCTGTTATTATTTTCCGAACACGGAATACATAAAGTTTTTAAATAATCTGGTGTTTTGTAATTCAAAATTTTGTAAATGAATGTTAATTTGTGATAAGAAACTCGATCGTGAAATGATAACCAATTTAGATCAGAGAATAGTTCTTTGGATGGTGTTAGAAAAGGAGCATCTAATATTATACGTGCTGCTCTTTTTTGTAATTTTGTAATTCTCTGAATTTCATCATCGTTGCAATTTCCCCATATGGTACAACAGTAATCAAAAATTGGTAAAACATGAGCATTGAAAAACAAAATTCTACATTTTTTTCTAAATACCTTTTTATTTTAGTGAATAGAAATAATTTTGATCTATAAAGATTCCTAATAACTTCTGAACATTTACCATGTTTAATGCATTACTCATTAAAGATATGTTTAGTTCAGTTTCCACTCTGGCCCTTTTTTGTACTGTACCTAACAACATGACAGTAGATTTTTGTGGATTAATAACCATATTATTTTTATTACACCAAATATTTACTACGTTAAGATCTTCATTTAAGTTTTGCACAATTTCTATCATCGATTTACTGTGATTGTGAATTGTAGTAACATCGGCATACATATCAATTTAAGATTTTATGTGTTCCAAAGGTAAATCATTTATGAATAAAGTAAAGAGCAAAGCTCCCAAAATTGATCCTTTAAAAAGTGATGTAACTTTTGCGGTCTTTAAGCTTGACGGAAAATCTCCTTGTATAATACTAAGGTTGATCAAGTAAGTTATACATGGAGCTGACAATTTAAGAAAATAGGGTCCTAGATTATCTGAACCCGTTGCCTTTGACGTATCCAATTTTTGAATTAAAATCTTTGTTTCATCTACTTTGATCAAAGTTATTCTGAATTCAACTTCAGATGGTACTTTAGATTGAACAAAAGATTCAACTTTGTTAAGATTTAAATTAGTATAGTCCCTATTTGCTGAAAATCCACCAACTTTTGCAAAGAAACTATTTAGTTTGTCAATAATTTCTTGTAGAGTGTTATATGTTTCATTTTCAAACTTCATAGACTGAGGAAATCTATTTTATTTTTTGGGATTAAGATTTTTAAAAAGGTCCCAGATTTCTTTTGGATTTTTATTGTTCTCAACTATTTTTGAGTATTAATTCTGTTTCGCATTTTCAATGTTAATTATCTGTGATAAAGATTTATCTTGGATAATGTTTGCCCATTTGGCATTTTTGCACTCTCCCGTGAAATCAATTTTAACATCTCATATGATAATTATCTCAAGACTACAGTCCTGTTCAGATTCATCAATCCAGGATTGAGGCATATCAAGGGGTCTATAAACATAGCAAATAAGTAAAGGCTTAGTGTTTTTGAAATTTAGCTGACACCAGATACTTTCCAGATGTCTGAATCAAGATCGTTACGCCTCTTGTAATTTAATGAGTTTGATAAATAAACTGTTAAGCCAACTTCTAATTTGTTTCTAGTTTCCTGCCTATCTTTTCTTTCTAGACTAAATCCCTCAATATCAATCATATCATCTGTTATTTCATTGGAAAGAAAGGTTTCACAGAGTCCTAAAATATGTGTATTACTTTTTTGGTTTAGATACTGCTTAACTTCGTCGTGTTTTGAAAATAAATTTATAATATTTATATGAGATAATTTTAGATTGATTGATTAATTAATGGTGTTTAACGCCCGAGCAGCAATATTTCAGCTATATTCAGGCGATGAACATGAAATGGATGATAAAATGAACATGAAATGATGATGAATGAAAATGGGATGGGACACAAGGAAAAATAGGGGTAACGGATTTTAGATTGCCACTGGCAAATGGGAGGATGGATAGGGTCGGGCAATTTAGCCTCCTGTAGCGAGATCGAAATCCCTACTCATAGCGAATACTACAGCAGCGTTCTTTTAACGTGCGAGGAACGTGGCATTTTTCCCAACACGGTGCACTAATATGGTTTGCGGTCAGGTTTTCCGTATTATGGCCTGACAACCCCAGCTTGCCAGGGGTACCCCATTCAACCACATGGGGCACACATCCCAGTCGGTCTTTAGGCAAACCGACCTGACACGCCGGTCAGGGTACTGGGCGCTATTTAGTCGCCTTTTACGACAAGCTAGCGCGACTGCGGTCTATTCTTTTAGCCACCCGGATCCCGCACGGAGCGATAATTTTAGACCAGACTTCTTTAGCCCAAAGTATGTAATTTCTTAAGTGTGTTTAGGTTCATTTTTACCTTTTGTATTTTTGTTCTTTCTTTCATTTTTTCTTAGAGTATTATCCTTTTGCTCAGAATTACTACATGCATTATATGTAATTTTATCACTATTACAAGTACATTTTATCAAGTTACAGTCAGGACATATATCTAAAAAGCATGAAAATCTGTTATATGTTTCAAGCGGGATATTTTCGGCAGAACATGCATTGTCTTTTTTCTATTGACAATTGTTCCAACAGTTTCTAGCTTTATTTCCAATTTTCCCACAGCATTTTCATCCATTTTCATCCACGAATGTGGCACTGGTACGAATAACACCTACGTTTTAATCCTTCCCTACCGTCTAATTACATCGTTCACATCTTTCACATTTACGTCGCGCCGAGGTGGACATTCCGACAAGAAAATTTTTGCATTTGTGTTTGTTTTTCTAATTGTTTGAATGATGTTAACATATTCACATTCTACAAGGTCTTAGTCTCGGTTTTGGCTAGCGTCATTGCCACCTACTTGCTAAATATAATTTTCGGTGCCGTTCAAATTTGAATTTTTTAAGTAATAACGAATGTGTGATGTGTTGGCTCCTCTATACGTTCTTACGGCAGTGTTTCTGGAAATTCCTCAGGTACTTATTCTTTGAAGGATGGAACTTCCAATTATGAGTGTTTTTCTACTGTAAGAGAAGGATGGGGGTTTTTTCATATCTTTGTGCACTTCATTTGTGTTTTTTAAGTTTGGTTTAGAAATTGACGGTAATCGTTGTTCAATGTTATGTTTGGGCGAAACTTCTTTTTCTTTGTTCTTGTTGTAGTTAGCTGAATATGGTCGTTTAATTTCAAAGATATATTAGTCTTGTGTACTGACGGTTACAGCTGATTTAGCAGAAATCTTCAACTCTTGATTTGATAGCATATTACACTGTTTGCGCAAAGATTCTACCTCTGAGAACAATGATCTTATTAATTCGTCATTATGACAGCATGTCTGTGTGAGTCGGGGTAGGATAACTCATCGGGGTGCCAAAACTACATGGAAATTCGATCCCGCTTGTGTATCGTTTTGGCGATGTAACACTTTCATCAATAGTTTGATTCAATTCTCTGCTTGGTGTCAACATCTGTTTCTGATGTCTCAAGGATGTTTGTTTGAACAGAAAAGTCGTCTGAGAATATGGTTGAGTTATTATTGTGTAATTCCATTCCAATGTTATTAAAAATGTCTTCGAACCATTTTAAACAACCTGCTTCTTGTATATGATGTAATAGTGTTACATGGTGTATATGTAAAATAACCTTCTTATTGTCACATTTTGTTCATGTACTTGACCATTTTTCCCTCTATTTTCAAACTGGGACGTTTGGTAATTTGCATACAGATAGTCTCTTGTTTTCATTTGAAAATTGAACAGAGTCATACATGATACCTGAATTTTTTTATAGATTTTTCTAAAAGTGAATATTTCCTCCTTATTCCCAGCTGAGCTTTCTTCTAATAAAACCCTGATCATTAATTGTTCAAGTTTATTCTGATTGGGCCGTTTTTTTACTTTGAAGGAAAGCGCAAATTTGGATGTTGATGATTTAATCAAGTAACTGGTGGGGTGCGTTTTTATGATGAGTCGTTATTTTACACGTTTGTCTTAAACGGAATGATTGATTCTGTCCAGAATCATTTTATTACCTGTAAACTTCTTTTGTCCTGTACGAGCGACGCCAACACTAGACATTGACCAAGTCTACTAACAATGTGGCTGTTAAAATTAACTACGTTGGCATTCAATTGTCTGTAATTGTGCTTACTGACCAATCCTTGTTTGTGCTTTTATAACACCGGCAAATAATACTGTTTTGAATAAATTGAATGCAAGACGTTTTATTGACATGCCCAAAATGATCATACAGAGAAAGATAATAAATATGTGAAATAGACTACCATGACTAATTCTGTGTAAAGTAATTTAACATAAATATATTACATATAGAAAGCATTCATAAAAACGTGTTATTTCTATGGCTCATTTTCATTATTCTTCTCGTTGTGTACTGACAGGTGTACGTGAGATAGTGTATGGTGATATATATTTGTAATATATGGAACTTAATAGTGGTTCGGGGTGAAGAAATAAATTATGGGGGTATGGTGTTGTTCTCATTTAAACACTGGCTGAGCCTTTATATTCGATTTTTTATAATGACAAAAACAGCTATTTTTTGGTTTTCTTCGTCCTACATACGGCATTGTTTTGACGATACCCATTAACTCCACGTATTTGTGTATTTTTGAGTCACAATATTATGTCTCCTTTTAAGTTGTTGTATTTTTTAAACCATTTTATAAAATAACACTGTTTATTTAGTATTCGATTTAGTTTATCACATGTATCTTTGAAGAAATTATACTTGCAAATACGGGATCAATTCCTTTACTGGTAGACATGTCTATTTTGTGGTGTATCATTTTTGAACCGATTATTTGCAACCATGCTAAATGCTATACAAACAGCGGTTTTAGTTTACACGTATACATGGTCACTACACATACGACTGAGAACAGAATAAGTATGTGAATAAATTATTACCGTATAAAGTACTTCCGTTTTTTATAATTGGTTGACAGATTCTATAAATCAGCTGGGATCATACTGGGATGATTCCCAGTTCTTGACCCACAGAGCAGCCCAGCGCGTCCCGGGAGGCGAATAGGGGAGACCCTCTCGTTGGGGGTTGTCAGGGGTTGACGGAAAGCCTGGCCGCGGACCATAGTGGGTAACGTGTTTGGAGAGTGCGACGCTCCTTGCACGATAAAGACCCCGTATGTTGATTTCGAAAAAGATTAGGTTCATTGTAGCTGCTACAAAAGGCTAAATTCTCCGACCCTACCCAATACTCCGTTCTCTTCCAGTGCCAGTCAAAATTGTGTTCCCTGTGTCCCATCCTACCCCTTTTTCCATTGATTTATTCTTTGTAAACTTGTTCCCGTCCTGCAAATAGCTGAAATACTGCTCGCTTGACGTAAAGCAAACATCCAATCAATCAATCTATCTATCTATCTATAAATCAGTTTAAGCCGTTTCTTTTATCAATTTGTTGTCTACTTTTCAAAAAACTAATCGCCGATTTATTAAATGATGCTTTTTACTTGTTTGTCCTCAACTTCCGGTTTGGAGTTTTACGCATTGCGATTGTTAAATACTGACAATCTCTGTTACAGATACTTAAAAATAGCAAGGAAACCAATCGAATAACAAGAGAAGAAAGTCAATTTAGAGGTATGTTTCATGGATGAAATTCTCTGTTTACCGTCGAATAAAATAACAATCTAAAGTTACATATTTCGGTTTTGCGGTAATTACTACGAAATACCAGTTGCTGTGGCTGAATTATCATCATTACTTATTCATGCACCGAGCATATATCGTCTTTTGACAGGCTTCTAAATTTGCGCGATTACAAGATTCTTAACTCTCATAAATGGAAAGTCTTACGTTGTGATGTATGCACAATGAAGCTTTTTTATATTAGTTATTTATCTTCATAAAGATTTTCGAGACTCATATCCATTAACAACAAGTATTTCATAACATATTTATATAACAAAACATCATACAATAACTGACATGAGACAAAATGGTTTTACATATACACACGTGAAAGCTTTCCTAGAATCCTCTGCTGTCCAAATCTGTTTTTGGACTTTGCTGGTAGCGTCCTACAATTTTTGCAATCTTGACGACAGAGAATTCCGGGACTGATGACGACTTATTAAATATAATTAATAAAATCAGTTAATGGTTTTTTAATTCTGTTTCGTCCACTTCCATTCTGTTGTAGCGTTCTTTCATTGCAAAAAGAACAGGTATACATGATACTATGGCTCCCAGTAAGCACCAGTTTTCCCAAGATGTTCCTGTAAAGGACAAATAAACTAGAAATACGTACTTTTCACAAACCACCGCGAAGTAGGAAAATGCATGCTCTGATGCCTTCAAACATACAGGAAGCAGAAGTTGCCTACCTACAGGAGCATGCGCCTTGAACATACAGGAAGCAGAAGTTGCCTACCTACAGGAGAATGCGCCTTGAACATACAAGAAGCAGAAGTTGCCTACCTACAGGAGCATGCGCCTTGAACATACAGGAAGCAGAAATTGCCTACCTACAGGAGCATGCGCCTTGAACATACAAGAAGCAGAAGTTGCCTACCTACATTAGCATGCGCTTTAAACATACAGGAAGCAGAAGTTGCCTACCTACAGGAGCATGCGCCTTGAACATACAGGAAGCAGAAGTTGCCTACCTACAGGATCATGCAACTGGATTCACCTCTGATTTTTAGTCCGGTTCGATTTACTTAGTTTTATGTTGTTGTGTTATGTGTTTGTTTGTTTTGTTGTTGTTCTCTCTTATTGACCGTGGTTTGTCTGTCCTTGACTTATTATCTACTGTATACTCCTCGGTACCTTCAATTTTCTTTTCTTACATTTACATTGTGGATGTGTGTAAATATTTGGTATATAATATGATAACCACTTTTATATCAAGTAGATTGCTTTATTTTTTGTTAAAATGATGAAATGAAATATGAATAAACATGATTGATTAAAATTTGCAAAATATTTCGTTTTATTGACATACCTATTTGTGGTATCATTTGTACAGCCAAAAATATCATTCCTCCAATGTTATTAATCAAAGTAAGTACTAAATTTGTTACACCTTCAGCTACAGGATATGTCGTTTCACACGCAATCTCAAAATACAGGGGTGTAGTAGACCCGAGAAACATACAGAATAATATAATAGAACTGTACAACTGAGCTGCAAATAATAGCAATATGTTACAGGTTTTGCATTGTAAGTTTTTCCACATTAAATGCAATATTATTTCTGGAATATTGGGTAAGATTTACCTATTACAAAGGCCTTGATATATACTTAATGGTGTACAGTTTTGCTGGGATCAGTATAAGTAATATGTAATGACTCCGGGGATTTAATAAACAACCGAATAAAATCATTATTTCCCTAAAATTAGAAGTTGATTTACATTGTATATTGTCTTACTCTTTAGTTCAGATTTTTTAAGAAACTTAACTTACTACTAAATTGTATGAATGGTAATCTTCCGCCACTTATTCGTTGTCAATAAAGACATACTTATAGCTTACAACATATACACATTCTTACCAGAAGAATCGTATATAGTACCCTGTATAAGTAATGTAAACCATACCAAACAACCAGCTGCAGTAATATATAACACTAGTAAGAATAGTCTGATATGTTTAGTAAAAATGTCGGCGAACCTAAAAGTACAATTTTTCAATAGCTATATTGGTTGTAATTGCATTCATGACAGAAGAATGTTTATTTTCTTTTAATGGTTTCATGGCTTAAACTTTGTATTTGAGACGAAGCTGCTGTACTCGGTAAAAAGTTGTGACCTTCGGCAGTAAAACTAGCAATCGTCAATTAGGGTTAGAATCAAGAACACCCTGTTCACAGTAAATCTTGAACCCGTACGCCGGATATCAATAGTAAATGATTTAGAACCTTATCCGCCAGGCCCTTGACAGTATATTATGGGGTTCCTGACGTAAATTTAATTTGTGTAGTCGAAGATACATCAAAATGCGAATTTTCTGTTTGACAAACATAGCACATATCAATATATGTACAAACATCTATTATTATGTATAAACACTGATCACTATCCTTTGAAGAAAGTGGTTCTGACTAGTCTAAATTATGAAAGAAAATTGATTCAAAATTAACAAATCAATTTCCCAATCAGTCCGACTGTAAATGTATAATTTGCTTTGTGTTGCGAAAAAAGTATACCCAAGTACAGTATGGACCGAACATTGACACTTTAGTTTCATTGGCGTTGCTGACGTAATTACCTTCGGGAAAATTTCATTCAGATGACTCTTCTTATCAATTCAGTGAATACAAATTATGTTTCGTGAATTTTTTTAATTAATTATAACAATCAGTTTTAATTTAAGAACATTTTATACATTATATCCCGTTCACAAATAGAAAACATTCTGAAAATATAACAGGGCATTGTGCATTGTCAGTTAAATAATGAATATATAACTCATATTTAATTCAGTTACAGTTAGTAAATTACTTACTTTGCTATTATTAACGAAACTATACAACCTGCTATCAATGAGTAAAATCCAAGCCAACCAGCTTCATCCTAAAAGATTAGAAAAACCTGCAGTCATTACTTTCTCTAAAGAATTATTAAAGTGACGCTCCCTCATATTATTAAAATCGACCGACAATAGAAGACAAGTAACAAGTAAATCGACCAAAAACAGGAGCCTAACGTTCAGGGACAAATACAAATCGGGATATATCTAAGTTTTTGTTTTGTAACAAAAACAGAGTACCAAAACAAAATAAAAAACATGGGTGCACTCAGTTGCTCCGGACAAGTAAGTAGCGCCGTCCTAAACACCCATCAAGTCCCCTTGTCTAGGAAAAAGTACAATCCATGAATAGGGTAATGTGACAAACACATTTAGGCAAGTCTCCGATGCTGCCGTAGTGCACTAATGACTTAATTATATAGGCTATACAGTTGCTGATTGATTAAGACTTTCAAATAAAACGTTGCTCGAATATATAAGAATATACCAGGGGACTTTATCACAATTAAAATTCAAGGATGAAATTTCAAAGCCATGGTTAACAAAAAACTTGCAACACACAACTAAAAACAAAAAACACAACTAGTAACAACCAAAAACGTACCACAAACCCAATGAAAACAGACAATGGCATCAGATACTTATGCCGATTGAACACATACAAAAATATATTCATAACACATTTAGGTGAGTTTAAGTTTAATGTGTTCTTAGGGAGCACCTGCTTATTATCGCCATTAGTAAATACTACATTCCATGCACTTTTCAATCTTCTCGTTATTTTTGTGGTTGCTGTCAATATGAATACGTAAAACATAGACAAAGGAACAAAAATGTTGCTTAAAACGAGTTGATTGTAGAGCCCATAATTATCGTCAGTCTCTTGGTGCGCACGTCGTCAAGTATGAATGGTTTTGGTTATGTTCAATATCTTTGCTTTGCCAAAGAGAATTCAAGTCACAATTAATAGTGTATCATTTCTCGTGGTTTGTGGGAATGTCCCTTTTTACAACTTCAAAAGACAAGGTAAAATTATTCACGAAAATAACAACTTATGCCGTACTCGTATTTGATTAAATATTATCCAACCTTCTTCAAATGATTGTATGTTAGTACCTCTGATATGTGATGTGGTTTTAGAATAACATCCAGGACACCCTGCCAACCACCCAGCATACCTAGGGACACTCCGTATGATAGACATATCATCCAAAACTTTACATTTCTGAAAATATTTAATGAATAAAGATTACACGTTACACTTAGAACTCAAGTATCATCCAACGGTGACGCCTTAAAAAACGCACGTGTTTTCTTCTTTTTCTGAAGCGTTACTTTAGTCACAAAATAATGGTTAAGTTGTAATTTTATGTTATTGGCTTGTTCTGGGTTGACTTGAATACCACAGATACGCCGGATTTAAAATATACTGTAATTATTAGAAAAAAACTTGTCAAACAAATAATTGTTCCGGGTATGTGCTGTTTAGATTATAATAACAAGGAAGAAGTCGTACTTTCAGTCAAGTGTATTGCTAATTGATCTGGTCTTGGTAAGCTTGAGTAAAAATACACCAGACGGAGCTTAAACAATTGCTGGAGAAAAATATATACTGCCGCATAACAAGTTTAACAAAAAGATATAGTTACCTTAATAGACGTTTAACACCCTGACCGAAGTCTACCCTTTCAACAGATGCTGATAATGTCGGTGGAAGCTTGGGTTTGTCAGGAAAATATAGGAGCACCAACAAAAACGATAAAACTGCCACACCACATTCTGAAAAAAAACATCATGGTTAGTTTTATTCTTGATTTGCCGCGACTGCTAACATACCATACAGACATCATGTTTTGTATTGTTCCACGCTCGAATAGATTGTATAGACCACTTGGATGTCGCAGTTTTGTGTTGTGGTGTATAAAATTAACGATAGAATTAAATGTAAAGATATTTCACGGACTACTTTTCTGGTAAACTCTAATAATGAAAAATCATTTTCCGGTTCGAAGTCAGAATAATATGTACTATCGTGATGATAAGTTTCAACAACGAAGAGTATTTCAAAAGTACTGGCATTATAAAATTGGTCTAGAAAATTGCAGATATATAAAACTATTTATATTACTAAAATGTTAAGTTTAAACATATTTTATTTTTTTGCTCAAATATGCAAATAGGATGAGACACAAGATAATCAAACTTATGAAGTCTTCTCCAACTATACAGTATGTTACAAAAAATATATTGCAGCAGCATACATAGTAATACAATTCAAATTATATTATGTTTGTTAGAAATGAACCATAAGGTATAAAACAAAACATTTGACAAATATTAAAGAAAAAAAAGAATAAATGACTAGAGAGAAAATAGAGAAGGATAGATGTGATGCCGAGTGCGATTTAAAAACCTTGTGAAAAGAATCAAACAATCGGGAACCTTTCTGACCATTTAATATACTTAAAAACATGCTTCAAAACTAGTTCGTTTTGCTCAATAGTCAAAAGCGAATTACTAAATGTAAGAAATTCTAAATTTACTGGACAGTAGATTGGCAGCCACTGAAGGTTTTCAAAAATGTTTGGTCGTAGCCTTAACATATCTAAGTGAAGCAACTGGTAATCTGTCGTGAAATACAATATGCTATCATACTATATTTACAAATTTTGAAAAGTAATAAAAAGATGTGTTCTTTCACGTTATAAATTATATGCTTACCCCAGTACATTAGCAGCATTATTTCCTTTCTTTCGTTTTGAATTCTCCTTTCTAAACATCACAGAGTAAGTTGTAGTTTATACATGTATTATATTATTTGATGAAAATGTATGGTGTCTTATTGGAAAAACAAATGTTAAGATTAATACTGCCTTCGAATTATCGTAGAGCGCACAAATATTTATTTTCTCTCGAAAATTAAGTATTAGTAGTTCATGTAACAAAACACAGTTTTCAAACAATCGTTCTCTTATGGGATTATTTCAAACAACATTAATTTCATATCTAACGGCCATTATTTTTCTAAACAGTTAGTTGGTTACAAACTGGAAGGGCTATTATTTTTTGTACACAGTTGGTTGCAACTTAGAAGATACATTTTCTATTGAATAAAGATAGCTAGTTATCACCTGGTAGAACCGTTTTCTTTTGTATACAGATCGCTGGTTACAATCTGTTAGGGTCGTTGTTTATGGCATACAGTAGGCTCATTGCAAGCCGTTATGATACTGTACTTACCATTTGTATTGCTTACGTTGTACTGAATACAATTATTACATATGTAACTGCAAAAAAATTGGACGTTGATATTTTGAGAACAAAACAACAGTATTTCTTAAAAGTGCGCTTAGGGACTGGTATGAGATTTTGTTCTCCCAGTAAATTTAATGAATCCCCAATTCACAAGAATTTTATTTCGTGTCAATGTTAATTCTTCTGTAATATTTTGAACGCACAATGTGATACAAATTGTGAACATTTAATTACATAGACGTATATTGAGATTTGTCAAATCTTCCGTCATTCTAGGCAGCGCCGCCTCAACGGAATCGTCACTTAAAGTTACATGTGTTCAATACATAGATTTTCAAACAGCACCTTAACTTCTTAATGGAGTAAACACTGCACGTCATGGAGATGATAACATAGGTGAAAACATTATGGTTACGTACAACCGCAAACAAGATAGCATTGTACAATGCACAATAGAATACACGCGTATTTATAAATTCATGCCAATAGAAAAGAAGTCCAAATTAAACATCTAAACCGCGTTTTCCCGTTTTATATGTTTGAGGGTATTGTCTAATAAGTAAAGGTTCCTATTACTATTCATTTACATATCTTGACAAATTTACCTTGCATTGTAAAATGTAGTGTTCCTGGTATCAAGTTTTTTGTCTGGAACAAAATATGGACCTGTAAAAAATGATTTAAACAGATGTAAAAACCCATAATCAAACGCACTGTTCTCGAATTATTCTGGCAGGGACCAAGTTCTCCATCTACAGATCTGCCCAGCTTTTCCCACGCGGCGGCAAGGAAAGGCAGTATCGTGGGTGATTGTTAGTTTAAAATACAGATAGTTGACCTCGGACGATAGTGATTGACGTGGAGAGTGCCAAACTCTTTGCTTTATGAAAGCTCTTTTGTAAATTTAAAACACTGTAGCCTCTTCAAAAACATAAATTCTCCATCGGTACCCTTATTCCCAGTTTATTTGGTAATTTATTGTTTGTTAACTTGTTCTCGTCCTGGCTATAGCTGAAATAAAGCTCCTTCAACTTGCCAAACAAACAATCAAGCAAGCAAGCCACAGTTAAAGCAGCACTTAACGATAAGACAACAAAGCAAGAAAAAACTAATGAAAAGCAAATAAATACATAAAATGTAGCAGTTAAAAGGAACTGTTTCATAAATTATGTTCAGGATTGATCCAGTTTAAACTATCCCAATTGTCTCACTTTATTACTAGACTCTTACCAGGAAGCACACTTACTTGATAGACATATGTAATATTTTTCATTTAGAGACCAGAAAAAATATTATATTATATTATATTATATTATATTATATTATATTATATTATATTATATTATATTATATTATATTATATTATATTATATTATATTATATTATATTATATTATATTATATTATATTATATTATATTTTATTTTATAACATATTTTTATTGTATACGTGTCATTATTATCTCTTTGTCTTCGGGGGTTCTCTCCGGGTACTCCGGCTTCCTCCCCCAATACAAACTGGAAGCCATGATATAGCTGAAAAATTGCTGAAAGTGGCGTTAAACAATATTCAAAACAAAACAAACAAATTCTCTTTGTCTTTGAAAAAACACATGTTAAGTGTGGTCAAATTGTAGTTTATGGATTGATATACTTTTATATAGACACATTACAAAGATAAATGGGTGTATTTACTAAGTATATTAACCAATATGTGTGCCCTATATTAAATAACTGTGTAGTCACTTACTAGCAAAGACTATGTACAGATTGCATCTCTTGTGGAAAACAACAAATAGGTCTACAATTGTCTATACTGTTTACCTATTTTAAAAGATATCCCAACCCCTATAGTGCCTAGTATAGCACTAATAGATGTGGATGTTGTCCTCTCATTGGCTGGGAACCATAACGCCGACAAAACTGGGGGTACGCCCATAGCAACAGGCCCAGCTAGACCAATGAACAGTTGCCCAATGTTAACAGTCCTAGAAAAGATCTTACATAACATCAATGTCAACACTCATTTGAAAGTTTTTTGGCACAATGTAGTAGTCTTTCCGAACTTTACTCTCTGGCCAAACTTTATAACAAACGTTACATTTTGTAAGTTGGTTTTTCAGATGGTTGTAGTAATTATTAAATAAATTTAGGGTCAATGAACCCAGCTTCCACTGCAAACAAAACGGTACATGTACCGGGATAGAATAGTAGCCGATCAATTTGACAATATATCAATTATGCAACCTTTCTTAATAAAATGCAACTACTATACTCGCCATTTAATGTAATCGGGATTATCTGTAATGCATCGAACAACAGACCCAACTGCTACCATGAATGCAGCTATAAGAGTGGCTCGTCGTAAACCTGAAAGATGTAATGTATACAACAATATTCACCAGCAAATACAATTATAATACATATAATGAACAAATATAGTTCTTAGTTACACTTTTAAGGCATAAATTTGCAACAAATAAAAAATAAGCATTGCAATAGCGACGACCAAATAGATGTATCGTTACAAGCATAATGCCGAAATGTGAACAAATATAGTAAGCGTTTCTATTCATTGTATTTCATAGGGGAACATACACAGTGCTTTGTTTTCCTTTTGTTAACAAAGTTTATAAAATCTAACACTTCTTTGACTTTTTGCAATGAGCACATAAATTTGTTTCATAGTGTGTACAAAATTTGCAAGAGTGCCTACCTTTGACGTCGATAAGCCAAGCAAAAGGAAATGTGGAAATCAAGTAAGCAATAGGTCCCCAGTTAGAAAATAAAGCAATGTCACCATCTGTCCAACCGAATGCTTCTTCACTTGATGCAGCTATAGGACCCCATGTGTTCCATAATCCACCTTGTATCATAGCAAAAAAGGAAAAAACCGCCAGCACATACCATCGTCTCTTGTAAATTTTTGTTTCCTGTGTTATGACGTTATTCTTTATGGCAACGTCAGGTGTGTCTCCTGCATTGATAACTATTGGTATTTCTGGCTGTCGATCTAGGTTGTCGTACATAATTGAGATTTCATCATTATTCACCAATGACAAGTTTAATGAATCCATTGTACTAAAAATAATGAAATTAGGAATAAGTGTTATTTTAATTAAGACAAGATGTATATTATTACCGAACGTCAGCTTTCAATGTGTTATGAACAATGTATTATTAGTCAATTTATTTGATGATTGTTTAATTTAAGTGAACGAAACATTAGAGTTATCGTTCTTTATCTACACTACGGTAAAATATGTTCTGGAACTTTACAATTACTGTAATGCCACCTGAATTTTGTGGCATAAGAATTTTCCAGCATTCACGCTTTTTATCAGTTTAAAATTTGAAGCCAAAGATAACGATACGTTTTTCAGTGGTTTAAACTACAGATTTTAAGCCATGATTGTAAAACCCCCTCCCCATTTTAAGATTGCTTTTCTTCATGTGTATTTAATGAATCGTCAGTGTGTATTTATTCTTTTATTTTGGATAAAATTTACCAACCAAGTCATTCATTTCTGCCACGACTGGTTTTTGCAGCACCTCTTTGTGATCCGTAATTTGGAGTTGCCATAAACGCCTGGGAATAACGACTGATGGAACATCATCTACTCACTAACTATTACGTGTTGGCGTATATTAGCAACACAACATTTCTTGGGAATGAATAATATATACCATTTAGTGTTGGCGTGGTATACTGTGTCGCTGCACTTTCACCAAATAATAAAAATAATTAACTTTATTCGACTATATTTTCAGCTTACAAAAAAAAAGAATAAACTATTGTTTGATATCTATTCGTCGTCACATTGTGTCTGTCTTTCCTTTACAGCAGTCTCCAATATACCTTGATTTATATGTTTAAACGTCCTCAAGACAACGTTAGGCAATAATACCACGAAATCTTTCATTTGTTTAAGTTCAATATCCGTATCCAAATAAACTAGTTTTGGTCATGGAAGTGAATCTACAAATAAATTCCCCTTTCGAAATAAGCATTCTAATGACAGATTAAGAAAACAATTGAACCAAGCAAAGAATTCTCATCAAAGTTTAAGAAACCAATTGAACTGTTCAAATGTCAAGATGGTGTTGTTTAAAATTTTAAAATTAAACTGATATTATTCAATTTTTGTAATAAGGAGGTCAGTGTAAGCAAACATTTATCCACATAACATTAGTTTCCCGCTTTCGTCCGATTCTGAATGTGGTACGTCACCGATACCAATTGATTTGCTAACGCTGAAATTTGAGTCAGACAACACCAGTTGCAACAATACAGAAAACAGAAATAAAAAAAAATATCTATAAAGTTTTTTCTTGTAGATTGTGCTAACCGCATTTACCATTGCTTTTTGGAATTCGGCTGATAAAAAATAACAAAACATTTTTTAACATCGTGATTATTCGGAATTATACACTTTAAGGTGAAGCTCTGCTGATGAGTTTAGATAAGATGTACACTCGCGTCATGCGTATTAAAAGCTTAACACCTTGTGTTATTCTTAGACAATATAATGTTTTTTGTAGTTTTAAACCATTTTGTCACATAAAATTCAATATTGTCTGATATTTTAAATACACAATACACCATAACAGTCGGTGTTTCATAATTAAGTCCCAAATTCCTGATTGTATTAAATTGTCATTTGTGTCACATTCTTACTTTTCATATGGCAATTTTAATTGTTTTGTATGGCCCTTGATTGGTGGGTCCATTTCAGGTCTATGGATTATTTGTATTAAGAGATAACTTGTTCATATTTGACAAGTAAGTTTCTCGGGGTTTTTATGGTCTCAATTCAGTAATTAGAATATTTGTAATAGTTTGTCGTCAACTCTTTTAACAAAATGCGGTTATTTCATAATACAATATTTCCTGGTCTCCCCAATTCAAACTGCAAAAGTCCATAATTCGTTGTACTATAATACTTTGAAAACTTAATCCGTATAGATATATGAGAGGCCCTCAAGGCGGTTGTTGGCAAGTCTTAATACAGAAAGCTTGATATTTGAATGTAGTGGGTTACGTGTTTGAAGAGTACCATCTCCTTGCAAGATTAAAACTACTTTTGCAGTAAAAAAGAGAGGGCTCCTTGTGGCCGTTACAAACGGCTAAATTCTTCGTCCGTGCCAAGTGCTTTATACTTTTCCAGTGGCAGTTTAGATTTTGTTTGCGTTAGTCTATCACTTTTTTCCTTTTAATTTATTGTTTGTTAACTTTAATATGTCCTGACTATAAATGAAATATTGCTCGCTGGTCGTTGAGCAGACAAGAAAGCTGGTTGTCCAGAATACTTACCTGAATAGTTATCATTAGGTAAATAAAAAGATATCTTACAAATTCCAGTGGTAAAGACAAGAGTAACAAGTACAACAAGCAACAAAATCTACAACAAATAGATAACACGAACTCTTAAGATCAAAGAATCAGTGCAACTGTCACCATACGTTGAAAAAACTGATACTTTCTCCAACAGAATGAAAATGAAAATGATAGAAATCTTTATTTCCGTTACTAAACAAATGATAATAATGTAACATATATATCGTTAGAGTTTGTGACCGATATTAAACATATATAATAGTATTACTTCAATGTCTATGGTGAAAAAACATAAATAATATAGTAATCCCAAAAGAGTTATTGTCTATTTTCCATCTGTCGTGTTATGAAGACTCAGTGTCCCTTTTATGTTGGAACATATTCCTAAGTCCTGTGCATAATCGTTTCGTCTGGGGCCTTTGCTTTGCGTATTTTCATTGTTTCAACTTCTTGTGAATCTTGAATAAGAATGCAGAGTGGAAACAGCGCCAGGGAGACACAGTCCTCACAAGTAGTGCCATTTATATTTTGTGCCGCTCGAATTTTACCTCGAACTTTCACCAACAAGTAAACATTCACAATAGGAATACACATACCTATTGTATGTAGCATAAAAGTATCTCCAACGGCCTCGGCATTCTTTCCGAACTGGTAGCACGGTGTAAAAAAAGAAATAATACAGATATCAGGATTGTCAAAACAGCCAAAATATCCATGAGACCATTTTCCTTTGGTTTCTTTGAGATCCATTTTGCATTTAGGCTTATTAAGTCACGCGCTTCCTTTTATAGTAGTTTGGTTACATATACGCTTTAAAAAAAACATTCAAATTCCTAGAAATGTGCTTTGAACAGAAAAACCTGTGTACAGGTGATATTGTTATTCTAATTATAATATTTAGCAACAGATAAGATCATACCACAAGGGATATGGTTTTATGATTTGTCATCCTTAAAACCATTATACATAGTACGAGTGGGGTATTGGTTATATTTTATAGCATTTCCATTCGCCTGCCTATCCTTTTTGCGCACTATTCACAGTGTCTTGGTAAACAATGTAGTTATATACGTTCCACTATTGCAATTTAATTTTTTTCAAAAATCAAGACTGGATCGACAATTTTCCTCTGAGTCAATGTGAACACTTTTTAGCAAATAAAGTTAGTTACTCAAATAGTATTTCCGATGTTTGCCGAACAATACCCAGGAGACTGTACCGCTCACCTGAACATGACAACTCTTTTTATCTAACTTTTCTTTCCTCTTTCATATAAGGAATTATCCGACACTTCTGCAAAAAGCATTTATTTTGACATTTTGAGGGGAATAACTCATATAAAGCTAAATAATTTTGACTTTCTCTAGCTCTTACAGTTTTCAAGATATTTAGGAAAAATGGCAAAAATCGACATTTTGACAATTTAGGGGAAATAACTCCTCTAAAGCATTGTCCCACATCTTCACCTCATTTGAGAATGTTGTCGAGTTTTTGATAGTGAGGAAGGATGCACACTTCAGATTTCCCGTATCTGTTACTTTTTTAACCATAAAACCCCCCACTGTTCTATTTTAAACCAATAGCCATGGTGGTGGTCAGCTGTCATGATTTTCGAATTTTGGAAGAGGACATCCTCAAGATGATGTGTGCAAATTTTCAAAGCAGTGTTTCCTTGATTTAAGAGGAGAGGAATGTTATGAATTTAAATTAATTAAAAGAAGTTCAAGGGGAATAACTCGTAAACGGTTCATCAGACAAACTTGACCCTGAGTCATTTTTGTCGCTCTCATAGAGATGAACAATTAAGCAATGCTAACTTCTCTATTTTTAATAATTTTCAACATTTTTAGGTAAAAATGGAAACAAATCATCAACTTTGACGATTAACGTGCAATAACTCCTACAATAGGTCGTCGTACAAATTCAACTCAATGAATAGTTTTGTAGAGCTTTTCATGCTGAAAAAGGAAGCTATCTTCGGTTTTCCTGTATCTGTTATACGTTTTGAACTGTAAGCGAAGAAATTTATTTTGACACCCCCAGCTCTATTTTTAGCCAAGTCGGCCATGTTGTTTAATCTGCGGCCATGGTATGTGCAAACGTGGTAAAGGACATTTGACTTAAGATGTATACAAAGTTGCACAGCAGTCCATTCAGTGGTTTCAGAGGAGAATATTTTGAAAAATCAATTAAAACTGAAAAAAGTTCAAGGGGAATAAAATCCTAAACGGTTCATTAGACAGTCTTGACCCGAAGTCATTTGTGTAGCTCTCATAGAGCTGAACAATTCAGCACTGCTAACTTTTTCTCTAGTTCTAATAATTTTCAAGATTTTGAGGACAAAATGTCAAAAATCAGCAATTTTGACGATAAAAGGGCAATAACTTCTTCAGTGAGTTGTCATACAACATCGACTTCAGTTCTATTTTTAGCCCAGGCGTCCATGTTGATTGGTCTCCGGTCATCCGGTCATTATTTGTGCAAACTTGGTAGAGGACAATGTACTGCTATGTGCAAAATTTCAAAGCAATCCCTTTAGTAGTTTTGGAGAAGATTATTGAAATTGGTGGGTGAAATTTCTCCAATGATTTTCCAATGGAAACAGAGGGGAAATTTGTTTCAGCAGAATTTGTGGAAGAAATCACTTTCATTCGAAAATCATTGGAGAAATTTCACCCACAAATTTCAATAATTGGAAAATTAAGATAGAAATGTATACCATTAATAAAGATATTTCTACGTGTACCAATTATTGTACTCATTACGTGTACAAAATCCATCAATTCTCAGTATAGATCATATCTCTGATCAGCGGCCGACTTTCCTGTAAAAACGAAGGCAAATAAGTAGAAATGTTGTTTTCTTAGAAGTGACAAGCCTGTTTTACGTGTGTTCTTTTGTAATATTCAAATTACAGCAATATTTAGCAAGAGGTATGACATTCCACAAGGGCTATTTTATAATGGTTTGTCATCATTTGTAACAATTAATACAAAAGCTCAAGAATACTGCTATTGAGTTCGCAGAAAAGTCATATACATCTAAAAGTTACTTATGCAGATAGATAGTAGATAATTTTAAAGAGACTAACCCTAAATACTTGTTATGCCATTGTTTACGGAAGCTTCTCGGATTGTACGTTATTGAAACTTTACATACATCGTGCACGCACTGTAAGATCTAAAAGTTACTAATGCAAACAGATAGTAGATAACATTTAAAAAGACTAACCCTAAATATTTGTTATACCACTGTTTACGGAGGCTTCTCGGAATTGTACGTTATTCAGTGGCGGATCCAGAGGGGGGGTCCAGGGGGTCCGGACCCCCCCCCTTTCGTTTTGACAAGCATGGGGTCTGGACCCCTAGTTTTGAAAAAAGCCTTTTTTTTTTGTTTTAGCATAACAAAATGACATTTTAACGGACATGTTTTAGGTGTCAGGAAATCGTCAGAATGCAGGATTTTACACCATTTCGTTCAGAGCTTCTGGGGGCCTTAACTCCCAGACCCCCTGCCGTAATACGACCTCTGCGAGGTCGGCATGGTGGCCTTCGGCCACCATGACAAATTTGGACCACCCCTTTCATTTGAGGCTGCATCCGCCCCTGGTTATTGAAACTTTACATACATCGTGCACGCACTGTAAGACCTTTTATTGTGTAAAATAATAAACGGGAGGTCCTTTGTCGCGAAAAATCAACTATTTTTTTTTAATAAAACATGATCAGATGATAGTCATCAATTTGCAATGTTTTATAGGCAGCATTATCGTCACCATAATGGCAACGAGCATTACCTGGTTTTTCTGTGAATTTAAAATAAATGTAGATTTTTCCTTGACGTTAGTGAATATTCTAAATACTTAGTCATGATTTGACATATGTCGTTTACTACTGATAATGCAACAGAATAATCTTGCCATTATTGATGTCTGATATGTGCCGTCCCTTCGATTTATGCATCGTTAGGCCTGCCTAAGATAATCGCAAACATTGCTTGGAAGACAATACACAAAATACGTGTCGTGCAGGAATTCAACAATATGATAAAACCAATATAGAGAGCATTGTCATTATGTGTTGACAGTATCAAGTGGTTGGCATTTATTCTGGTAATAATGTTCTATACTAAAATGTTTTAAGAAACAAAAGACACGTGATAATTATTGACAATATTAACTAGAAACCGGCGATCTGTCGATCCAAATAAACTGCATTTGTTATCAAATACAAAATGTTTTTAGAAGTCTACACATACTCAATTTATAAATCTAGATGCATCTCCAATTATATAACATTGGATGAATTCAATAAAACAGCTTAATTAAACGTGCATTCATGGCCAAGTGATATGCAATTTGAGTGCGAATACAAATCCTAACATTCATTCATTCTTTATTTCCTCTTAATAGAGATTCAGTTAATGAAAACAATACATATTATAATAGCAGACAAAATACAAACTATATCACCTAATATACATTTTTGTCGTGGAAAAAAACAACTAATTAAATAAATAAATAAATAAATAAATAAATAAATAAATAAATAAATAAATAAATAAACTGGACATGGACATATAGCGTGAATTAGATTATCTTATCGGATGTCTCTACGATATTTAGCCACACATTGGGCTACATGAGCATGACACAATTTTGTGAAGTCTATCAATTGGTCATCATTCAGTGTTGTGTTTGTTTCCCTCCCCAATAACACTTGAAATTGTTTCTCGTAATCATGACTGTCTAGTTCAATAAAGAAATCCAGCGGATAATTGTCAATAACTATATCCCACCAAACATCTCGGAGTAGCCAAGTTGACGGACAATTTAGACATGCATGGATATAGACATCTTCAAATGATCGATTGCAATAGGCACATACGTCATTGGAAGAATATGGTATTTCGGCCCAAACTTTTGTTATAAGGTAAGATCGTCTTATTTCCGTAAAAGTTAGTGAGTGTTTCCAGAAGTGCGCCAACTGGACACTATGGTGCAAGTTTCTAAATCTGGAAAAATCATTGTCATTGGTTATTCGACTATGCCAATCGGAAGTGTGTTTTTCAAAAATTGCATTGTTAACAATTTTTCTCCACGCATCTTTTTCAGGAAAATAACCATCTAACATATAGTCCAAAATATATCTAGAGAGTCCATATTTAAAGAGAATATCTATTATGTCTGGAATGAAACCATAGTGTTGACGTCTTTTGTCTACCATAAACGAGAAAAGTCTTATAACAAAAATCTTTTTAGACAGATAGGTTTCGTTCATAACACGCAGTTTATTTAGGAATAACAACTTCTTTTTATCAATATAAGCGTCAATAGGATGCAGTCCAAGTACACTCTGGCAAATATCGGATCTAGTTTGCGTTTTAAGGTTCAAAATATGTTTTATAATGAAGTGTTGAAATTTGTTTAATGTCAACCAATCAGATGATTTCAAGTTAGTCCACATTTCACAACCATATAGGGCAGTTGGCAGGACAACGGTCTTATAAAGTTTAACAAATATTGACGGGTTTGTAAGTTGCGAGGAGATTCCGTTCAGTGCGAAGTATGCATTTCTTCCTTTTCTGCACGCATTCACAGTTCTATCGATCGACTTCAATTTAGAGTTATCTCATTTCCAAGATGACAGTAAGTTTCTGCTTTTGGAATAAGTTCATCACCGATGTACCATAAATAATTTATATTACAGTCTCTTGATTTTGCAGCAAATTGCAGAATACAAGATTTGTCCGCCACTTGTTAGACAAATTTACACAAATATCAAGCATTTTTTGTAATTGTAGTGGAGATGTGCTAACACACGCTATATCATCAGCCAAGGAAGGAGCACAAGAAGTTATATTAAAAATACCAGTGTTTCTATTTGCTTTTTCAAGACTAACAATTAGGTCGTTTATAAAAATAAGATATAGCAAACCTGACAATACGCCGCCTTGGCGAACTCCCTCTTCAACAGTAAAATACATAGATTGACTCTGATTGACTATTACAGCACTTTTAGTATCAGTATAACATTCATTTATTAAATTCCAAATATTCCCTGTTATTCCTAATCTATACAATTTAACCATTAAACCCTTTCTCCATACGGTGTCAAATGCCTTACGGCTATCTAAAAAAGCTACAAAAACATTGCTACATAGCTCTAAATTATGATAAATCGTTTCGTTAAGATTAAAAGAAGCATTTACACAACCAAGATATCTCTGAAATCCCTGCTGTTGTTTGTTGGGAAAATTACTAGGGTCTAAAACATACGACGAAAGTCTAGATTTAATAACATGTTCAAACAATTTTAGCATGCAAGGAAGAAGACTAATAGGACGATAACTGTCCGGTGACACTTTTGGTTTATTGTTCCCTTTATATATTGGCACTATTAGTCCTAGTTTCCAACTTGCAGGAATTTGTCCTTTATAAATTATGAAGTTACATATCTTTGTAACACATCTAACAACAGTTTGGCCTCCATATAACAAATGTTCATATTGCAGTTTATCGTGACCACTTGCTTTTCGTTGTTTTAAAGTTTTATATGTATCAAGGATTTCCTGTTCAGTAATATCGCCTCCAGGAAGTTTTCTATCATTATTTGGAATACTATCCAATAATTCACTATAGATGTTATCAACGTACTTTTTATGATGTTCATCAAAGCGCTTATCGTCACTTGATTTATACATTTTCGACAAGTATTCAGCAAACGCATTGGCAACTGTTTCTGGAGTATCATTCAACTTATTTTCAAATACTATTTCTGGATAAATTCGTGAGGTCGTCGGTTTAAATCTTTTACAGTTTTCCAAAATAACCTTATATCACATTCTGATGTTTCATTTAAGTCATCATATGTTTTTTTTAATATACTGTTCAAATGCAGCTTTCTGAGTTTTTCTAAAATCATATTTAGCTCTTTTATAATTATAATAAGACTCGAATTCCAGGCCTCTGGGTTGTCCGTCAAGTAACCAAAGTTTTCGCATTTCACGCTCATATTTATGTTTTTCTTTCACTTGCTCGGTCCAGTATGGTTTTGTAAACGGGTTATACCCTGATTTTGGTATCGTATTATTAGCTGCATTTAACAGGGTTGTCACAAACTTCTCATACATAATGTTTATATCGTCTTGATCTGTTTCAATCAGTTCACACATAGGCTCCTCTAGACACGTTTGATATTGTTCAATATTTTGTGAAGTAATTTTGTGCCATGCAGGGGACTTTATATGAGAGTTTATTATTCTGTGTGGATTTGACTTTAAACTAAACACGGCTACTATAGGGAGATGGTCTGAAGTTGAGCTTATTGAACCTTCAGCAAGGATTTCATAAGACACTAGTTGTCTGTGAAAGCAATCATTAAATACAATATAATCAAGCACAGTAAATTTTGTTGTAAAACTATACATAGGACCAGTATGTTTAACATTATTATGTACAGTATGCAGATTATGCCTATTAATAAAATTCAACAATTCTTTAGACTTTGATTTATTACAATGTGGTAAATCTTTTGTTAAGCAACTAGCGTTCATGTCACCTGCTATTACAACGTTACCATAGTTACTGTAATGAACATATACTGCATCTAAGGCATTCAATTCATCTTTAAACCATTCTAGATTTTCATCTGAAGGTAAGTATACACCAAATACAAATATTGACCATACTCCTTTGCTTTTTAATTCTATTCCAACAATTCTGTTTGATTCTATACCAGAAATTTCTTTAACTGAAAACTGAAGGGTTGTTTTATATAAAATTCCTATGCCACCTTTACCATGATATGCATTATAAGTTTGTGGTAAATTATCAGCTTTGCATACACATTTGTAACCATGTTCTAAACTTGCTAAATAACCCAAAGAATCTTGTTTTAGTTTATGTTCTGAAATTACACAAATATCACAGTTACTACTGCTAAGCAAATTACTAAGACATACAGTCGAAGACATAACCCCCCTAACATTCCAGGCAACTAGACTCAAATTAAAGACCATAGTTATAAGACAAATACATATCGTGTTTATAATAGTATTATACATGTTAATTTTGGTATGCGTAATCATAATCTTTATCGTAAGAATTTCGTTCATTCCATCTTCGGTTACTCAGCCATTCTCTGCAAAATACGCCCTTCGGCCAAAAACCCCTTGAACTGACAGTGTCTGCTTTCTCCCGCAACACATGAAGTTTTACAGACATACGGTGTGAGTCACTCTTTGGAGAGAATATCTTTATATATGTAACGGCGACACCTCTTCTTTCTAAATAGTTTAAAATCCCAGCTTTCGTCGATTTAGAATCTATTCCAGTTAAATAAAACCTTGATGTTTTTCTTCTATGAACGCCAACTGTTTTAGTCATCTTCGTTTTCATTTTGAACTACCGTTGTTCCTTTTATTATAACTGGGATTTGTCGTGTTTCGCTACCGTGATTTATCGGTTCATTCGTCATGTTTATCATTACACTTTCTCCACGTTCCTTTGTGTGGTTTTGACTAGCTGTACATGACTCGTCACGGCCTTGATCTTGAGACACTTTATTACCGTTAGTTTGTTTATTATTGTCAACATGAACTGGTGGTCTACTAAGCTCAGTTCGAGTATTGTTCACTTCTACCGATATGTGTTGATTTAAATCATTCGGGGTACTCTTCGGGGTTATGGAGTCGGCATACGATTTTTTACATTCACAGATTTCTGTAAATTGACAAATAGTTTATTATGACGCTCGACTTCACTATCAACATTCTTGCTAAAAGCCGAGTATGCAGTATAATCAAAATCACCGAATGCCTTCGTCTGTTGGTTAATTAACTTATGATACTGTATAAATTTACGGTTAGCCTTGTCAATATGTTTGTCGATTTTCTCGTTTGCCGTTGACAGTTCATTTCTAAGTTTCTTATTCTCGGATTCTGTCTCGAATTAGTTTCACGCGATCTTTCTCTATTTTCTCGAGTTCCGATATTCGTTCAAGAGCAGACTGCAATGTGACCCGCATTTCAATAAGGTTACAGTTACTTCTTTGTGAATTTTCTGTGGCCGATTTCGACTCATCTTTCCTAAAAACACTGTCAATCATTGTTTTGTCACCATGATCGAACATGTGCAGAATATAACAATCTTTTGCGTATTTTTGCGTGGATGAGCTTGCGTTTGTAGTTTTACGTGTGAGCAGTTTACCCATTGGGCACCCATCGAGTCCTCTAACTCTACTAGTCAAAATACTACGATACCATGTTATGGTATCTTCAGAATCATTCGTCAACTCTATCAGTTTTTCTATGTAGGGCTCTCTTGGCAAATTTTCTAGATCTTCATCAAGTTTTGCTATGAGTTCTTGTTGTGGTACAAATTCAGATGTTTGCGATATTTGAGAGGGTTGTGAACTTTGTGAGTCCGGGGGGTCATTGTTTACATTAGTGGGTCTTGGTGTACCGACCTCGGTTAATACTCTAATAATTTGACTGTTCTGCGGGGAATACTCCCTGAATCTATCGCTTATGTTACGAGAACCACAATCCGAATCATTTCTCATACTGTGAAAAACAGGAGACTGGCTTATATCACACATAAACTCAATATTTTGCTCCATGAAGTTTTGACCGTTTACATCGGCCGCCATCTTGTTCTAGCTTAAATACATGTAGTTATATACAATGCTCATTTTGCATGTTGTACACGAGCAATACGACAATTTTGTACAATTTTATTTTTACTAAAAGCATAATGCTTTTGAAATTAAATTAATAATTGCGTTTTTACAAATTAGAAGAAAGAAAGTCGTTCGCATGTTTTATACAAATATAGTCTTTTTCTTAGTCAGTACAAGATTATATCGACTTAGAGATTTATATCGACCGAGAAACTATTCGGATGTTTATTTAAACAAGTTGTATTGACTGTATTAAGACACCCGTCGTTACTTATTGTCGTGTTTAGGAAAAATTGTAAATCCATTAATAGGAAAGACTTCCTATGACTCAGGAAAAATATCTGATCGTATTTGAGAGATGGATTTCCCATTATGATCACTTAGTAATGATGACGGCCAGTTAATATCTGAAGAAATAACATCAACCTAATTAAAACAACCCTTGGTTGGTAGCTAAGTTTTCAAAAGAGAACTGTCTTTCTTGTTCTCATACCGTGATATGAAATTTTCATCTGTAAATAGACAATTGATTGCAATACTCAATGACTTATTATATTAAAAATGCTCCAAATTGGTGCAACCGGTAATAAATACTTCAAATAAAAAAATCAAAACTTGAAAATACCGGATATCAGGTTATTTCACGTAGGGTTTTGTTTGCGATTTTCTACTGAAAACGCCGGTCAAAGGTTCACTAAGTTTATAATTCGTGTGTTATTTACAATGCTCATTATTTATTATAGATAGTTCAATATTCGCGTAGGAATTTTTTCGTGCTTCGGACTCTACATAGTGAAAATTAAATACACGCAATAATTTCCAGTTATACGGTTCCATCATTATACCGAGACGTTTTGACATTATATCCAGTAATTATAACTAGAAAAGAGATGAACGATTGTCCCTGTTTGTGTATTGTGTATAAAAGAGATATCGTATGCAATTTCTTCCGCAAATGGCCGATTTCTGGTACAGATGACCCAGTACAGATGAGCTCACGCGCACATCTGTACTGGGTCATCTGTACCAGAAACTCTGTACTTGCGGCGTCATCCAATCAAAACGTCAGAAACAAGAACGTTGTTATGGAAGCATAACAACGTTCTTGTGTGACGTTCTTGTTGGCGTTCTGATTGGACGTCAGAGACAATGGAGTCTAAAACAATGGAGAGTCTATAGGTTATAGCGATGTGAAAGTTGTTGGTTTACGGAAGAAATAGGTTCCGCTGCGCTCCACTCGCTAAAAGACATAAAATTTCTATCACTCGTGAAAGATCAACCGGTCTTTCCCAAAAACGTATGAAAGAACCTATTAATCTGTATGATGCTAACAGTTTGACTCTGCCTCTTGGTATGTGTATATCAATCAACACTTCCATATGTTTTATTCTAACTATTCAAATCATTTTCATTGTCAAATAGTTAATAAAGAAATCTTTTAGAAATAACTGGCTGCTTCAAAGCGTAAAAAATATATATTTATTTTACATAGGTTTCAACACAACCTACTCGAAGCAAACAAACCTCGCTTATCCAGGGTAACAAGCAAACAAACCTCGCTTATCCAGGGTAACAAGCAAACAAACCTCGCTTATCCAGGGTAACAAGCAAACAAACCTTGCTTATCCAGGGTAACAAGCAAACAAACCTCGCTTATCCAGGGTAACGAGCAAACAAACCTCGCTTATCCAGGGTAACAAGCAAACAAACCTCGCTTATCCAGGGTAACAAGCAAACAAACCTCGCTTATCCAGGGTAACAGTTTATTGCAAAGTCAAGGGAAGTCTTTTAGCGGTACACGGTAAACAGATTTCAATATGAGGGGCCTCGGTGGCTGAGTGGTTACAGTAGTTCGTCTACTATTGATCACGTGGTCTGTCAACACTGAGATTGCGGGTTCGAGTCTCACTGCGGGCAGGGTGCGCTCGACTCCTATATTAATTGACAAGGATTGCTAGTTTTCCGACCGAAGGTCGGAGGTTTTGTCCGGATACTCCGGCTTCCTCTCAAATAAAAACTGGACGCCATGATATAGCTGAAAAATTGCTGAAAGTGGCGTTAAACACCATTCAAACAAACAAACAAAAAAATTGTCGATATACAAATTGACAATTTAAAAAGTACACCAAGATCTCTTGCCGACCAGAACCTCAGGAAATAAAATCAAGCCTTGTGGACATCCACACAGAACTAAAGTTACTCTATAGTAAGTGCCAAAGCAAGATTCTTATTCTTTACTTTGACCCATTTTGCAAATAATATTAAAGAGAGAAAGATACAAATTCATAGCGAACTTCCCATATATAATTGAGTGTTAACATACATGGTAAAATGTGGACACCTTTAAGAAAAATTCCTGGAAACATCAATGAATTTAAACGTTAAAAGCTTCGAACATGATACAGCTTGTTGCGCAGTATTTTAAATTAACTTCTTTAGAAATTTATATTAATAGCTATTTTTAACATAACACATGACATGTTTTGTATGCTTTGTCACGATATGGGAACTTCAAAGACAACTGTCACCGTGATAGAAATGAATACACGGTAAATCATGATAAAATCACAATAATTGAATACTATGGCGTTTTATTACCCAAAGTTGTACGTGTTATTGTTTTGCCTTCAGTACCTATTTATGAAAGAGATAGCATACAAGTTAAGATACCTTTTAATGAAATCCTCTTCCGTAATCTAAATATTTAAATCGCATTTTTGTATATTAACAGCATTTTTGTCTGGGACCATACTGGGAGGGTTCCCAGTGCTCGACCAACAGAGCAGCCCAGCGCGTCCCCGGGTAGCGGATAGGGGAGACCCTCTCGTTTGGGGACGGGGGGTTTTCAGGTTATAATACGGAGAGAATGACCGCGGACCGTAGTGGGTAACGTGTTTGGAGAGTCCCACGCTCTTTGCACGATAAAGACCCCTTTTGTAGATTTCGAAAAAGAGTAGGCTCATTGTAGCCGCTACAAAAGGCTAAATTTTCCGTCCCTACCCAAAACTCCATACTTTTCCAGTGGCAGTCAAAATTGTATTCCCTGTGACCCATCCCACCCCCATTTTCCGTTGATTTATTTTTGTTAACTTGTTCCCGTCCTGAATATAGCTGAAATACAAATTTTTGTGGTTCAAATTTTAAATAATTTCTGATGACTGGTAGGTTAATACAGATTTAAGAGAACATTTTTTAAAGTTTTAGTGTGTCTGTTTTTGATAATATACAATCACCTATTGAACTATATCGTAACTCGGAATCTGTGAACAACTGAATGAAAAGGACGTTTTAACTAATTAAAAATCCAAATTTACGAACTTGAAAAGTCATGCTTTTCATCATCGTCGGAATCCCACGTCCTGTCGCGTTCTCGCTTTGCTACCACTTACCGATACAACAATTATTGACTTTGATATAGATCGCTATCGTGATTATGATTTCTCCACCAGAGAAAATGTAATTTTCGCCGAGGCGCTATGCGAGTTGAAAATACATTTTTGATGTTTGAAAAATACCGATTGCGAACGCAAAACTAAGTCAGCAAAAGTCAGCAAATCTATAAACAGCAGACGCCTCCATTGTTGTGACAAGATTCTTGTGTTACAAACTCGTTCACGCATTAAATACATTGATTGGATGATTGAGATACTAAGATTGGCTACTTAATTAACCAATGTTCTTTTCCATTTATTTGTAAAACAGATTAATATTAAATTCCTAAGCCTAAGTTCATAAGCAGCAAACAAAATAACCATGTTTTGATGCAATTGTAGTACTGGTGCGATTAAACCGGAAAGTACTTTTTTTTACTTTTTTGCTTTGAAGCCATTTAATGTCTTATGTATTTGGTCTTCCATTGTTTCGGTATTAGGGGATCAGCTGATGAGAAAAGCCTGACCGACGTTGTTCATTCTATGCTATTATTCATTACATTTTATTTGAAAGTTAGTAACCTATGGCAATTTAAGACACTCACAATAATCGCCTTGTTAAAATAAATCTACACTGATTATGTTGTTGCTTACGGACAAGCAATAACAGTGTCATTAAAAAAGACTATTGCCCACAGTGTCGTCGCGCATTTATATACACAAGTAGATACACCTAAACAAATCTCGCTAACAAAACACAACAAAGCAATAACAGGAGTTGAAGCACAAGCTCGAGTCTTGGACAATCGTATCAAAAAATCGCCTCTTAATGGTATCCGTTATCTCCCTTTTATTAAGTTCAATTAGTGTGCATTCTTTTTGTTTGCTTGTTTGAATGGTGTTTAACGCCACTTTCAGCAATTTTTCAGCTATATCGTGGCGTCCAGTTTTTATTGAGGTTGAAGCCGGAGTACCCAGGAGAGAACCCCGACCTTCGGTAGAAAAACTAGCAATCCTTGTCAATTACGATTGGAGTCTAGCGCACCCTACCGGCAGTGAAACTTGAACCCGCAACCTAAGTTGTTGACAGACCACGTGATCAATAGTAGACGAACTACCTTAACCACTCGGCCATCGCGGCCCCAGAATGCATTCTTCACATCCAATGAAAATAATTCCATAATTCAGGTATATCAAATATTTTATTAACATAACGATCTTTATAAAAATCTTCTTTATAATTATGAGACATGTATAAGAGAACATGTATATGTATGGAAGATTTTGCAACATGCGATACAACATAATAAAATTGAATTTGAAAATAATTGTGGACCGTATAACATGATGAAATTATGCATCTAGATTATAACTACCATTAAAATGACCTCTCGACAAACAACAAAGTAAAGTGAAATAAGTCTCATATCCAATAGTCCGAGAATCCTCTGCCGTCCAAAAAGCGTTGGACGTCAGAGGATTCTCGGACTACATATCCAACAAAGCAATTTATTAGCTATAGCTACACATGTATTAAATTTTAAGAACATATTTATTTACATCCCGAAGACAAATGTAGCAATTAATGAAAAAAAATGTTTGACAATAGGTTTTCGTGTTTTATAAACTTTACTGCTTTTTTATTGATAAAGAATTGTCTATATCGTAGGTTTTTTTTTCTTGGAAAGGAAATGTCCTACGTATTTATTTCTCTTTTTTCTTAAAAAAAATGTCTATCGTATGTACTTTTTTCTTGGAAAAGAAATTTCTATCGTATGTATTTTTCATATATTCACATTCTGCTAAATTAGGCTTTAACAAATACGATAAGGACAGAATTAGTTTGCTATCAATCTTTATTATCATTAACATTCTATAAGACACACAAAAACACCAAAAAGAACTGTTATAGGGGCCTGTGGCATGGAATGGTTCATACGGGCCCCGGTCGCTGAACAATTCATTGATTTGATGAGAGTCACAAATTTATACGGACGCCAAATGAAATACGAGTGTTTGCGAAATGAATGTATGCATAAAAACGAGAGAGTGGAGATCCTGTCCACCCAAAGACTACTAAATTATATGTGTAATGAAAGTTTCAGATACTGGAGGAGCAAATAAATAAGAAAGTGGTAAATAAGAATCGTTAACATTTTAGTTTGTCATGGTGATCTGATGACCATTCAGCAGCAAAGAAATGTCATGGCGAGTAGAACTAATTTGATAGGAGTCGGTTCAATATGATGCGTTTTAATGGTGAGCAACCCATCTTTTGAGTACTGTCTTCTTTAGCAAGTATATAGAACTGAAAGTATTTGCTCTGATTTCAACCGCTCTGGGCTGCGTGATTAGTAAAGAATACATAGTTGCTAAATAAAATAGTGGCCAGCAGGCCATCAACGTTTAAAAAATTGAAATGTGACCGCAAGTTGAACAAGGCACTTTAAAGATGAATCAACGGTTATTGTTCAAACGTTGAAATAAAAACGTTGAATCGATGTTTAATTTGGGCGTCTATTTCAACGTTGAATATTTGACTTTGATTAATGTTATAAAGTTTAAATAGAAAATGGTCAACAACTCAAAGACAATATGGTAGTGACACGGCCTCGCAGACAGGCTTACCTTGATATCAATTTTCTCTGCAGAATACTTGGTCAGTTTCTATTCTCTATGTAAATATTAACATCATGCGCTTTATATATATACCTGGTGTGCAACACGTTTATTTCAACACAGCAGTGATAACAATTTATCTGTTAAAGAAATGTGTATAGAGTAAATATTAACAGAGACATATAATTACATGTCTCTGATATTAATAAGCTGAACTATGATATATTTTAAAATGTTTTCATTCTGACTAAAAACGGCAATTTTATTAAAGGATATTACAGTAGATGAATTGAGAGTACACGTTTGAAAATGGTTGATGTCAATGTTCAACTTTTTATTTTTTATTTCTGTTTTTATGTTGTACAACCGGTAACGCTGGAAACACGGCGGGTTATTTATCTCTCATTGTTTCATACATACTTTCAAAAAGGATAAATTATGTGACGGTCGGATTTTTATAGATTGCTTGACATTACGCAACATTTGTGTAAACTACTACAAATCGGACGTTTTTACAAATTTAGACATTTCAGGAAACATTGACGATTTCGAAATCCCAAAATCTCGCACACGAGATTCGCCGATAACGAGACGTAGGGGGTAAGACCTATGTGATGTAATTGTATATTTAATGTGCCTTGTTTATTCATTAATTGCTTTTTATTACCCGACACTTAATTAACTATGATGAAAGGTAAAAATGAAAGACGAATAAAAGACGAAACTAATTAGCCTCGAAAATGTAAATTTAAATTATGATTTATTTTTATACGAAATTAAATATTAACAACAGGTATGTTGTTTAAAAAGGTGTCTAAATCGTTAAAATCAGTGGTAAAATGCAATAGCAAATAGGAGGAAAATATAAATTTCTTTATTGTGAAAAAAAAAGTCATGAAAGATATTGATTTTTATATATTTTAAGATTTAAAAATGTTGATGTAAAACTATTTAATAAATGCAAGTTATAGTTAGATATTTATAGAATAAAACATACCTTCCTAAAAATTAACACAAATTAAAAAAGGTAAAAAAAAGGTTAATGAAATTGTGAAAAAATGTAATAATAATACAACACATTAAAATTCAGTTAATTTAAAAAAAAAATCAAATCACAAAAAGTTAATTATTTCATATCGATGGTTTGGCAAAAATACGGTTATTCTAACATTTTTGTTGTTGTTGTTTATTTCAAATTCTGAAAAAAAGTTAATTATTGCGAAAATAATTAAATGGAAAGTGTAATGTCTCGGTATTTTTTCTTTGATCTTCCTATGATGCTCGACGGTAAGACACGATAACTGTCGCTCTTACCACCCCCTTTTTTCCACATAACCACGTGACTTTGGGATTTCGAAAATGTCAATACCCATGTTATAAAAGGACAACTGACTTTATCATAAATATAAAGTACTCGACATACGAGTGCCATATAGTACATGTGAACCTACTTTAAACAAACTCGTGATGTTTTAGCACAATGAATATTAAGACCCAACTGCAGATTTAATACCTTTTAACGATCTTATCATTATCAACAAACATATATGTACCCAAGGAGAAAGATTTACACAAACGATGGGAACCAAACATCCTGGATTTCAGTTTCTAACTACAAACAAACACTTGGAGACAATCAGAACATTACAATGTGAACCTGGCAAAAGATTTAGATCTAGGAAATCAAATCATGCTGTTGTACCACATTCGATACAGAAAACCGCAATCGTGGTTTAAAAATATAAACTTATCCCAACGATGCCATTGGATAGCTATTTTACTAATTTTGAGTGGTGACATTTCTCTGAATCCTGGACCAATAAAAAATCCATGTGGGAAATGTGCCAAGCCTATTGCAAAACACCATCGTGCAATATACTGCGAAACGTGCTATTACTGGTGGCACATGAAATGCGCAAATCTAACCCTTAATGAATATGAAAGATTAGGCTGTATAGAAGATCCGTGGATTTGTGTTGAATGTAACAATTTCCATTTTAGTAACTCATTTTTCTCCTGCGATGGTGATCCGCTAACAACAAACGATAGCTTCTTGAACTCCACATCGAGTATGTCTTCTGAAAATCAAAAACTGTTCCAGGATCTTAGAGAGACAAGACGTCTACATCCAAAAAACTTTATTGTGGCGTACATTAACATAAACAGCCTACGATATAAGTTTGTCGAAATTAAGGAACTGCTGACAGATAATATTGTTGATTTCCTTATGATCGCCGAGACCAAACTTGATAATACCTTCCGAGATAGCTTATTCCAAGCTGAGGGCTACAATCTTCAAAGACGAGATAGAGACCAGCATGGTTGTGGACTCCTAGCACTTATCAAATCAGACTTTCCATCAAGTAGAAAACAATCGCTAGAATCTGACAATCTTGAAAATATCTGTTATGAACTATACATAAATGAACAAAAATGGCTGATTATAGGAGCATATAAACCTCCATCCATGAAAAATAACGACTTTATGGAACAATTTACTAAATCTTTAGACAAAATGTTTTACTGCATATGAAAATATAATTGTTCTTGGTGATCTAAATTTTGACATGCTGTGTTCTGAAAAATGTCAAATTCTAAATGATGAATGTGATATCTTCAACTTATCACAGCTAGTTAAAGATCCAACTTGTTTTAAAAAGGGGTGTAACCCATCCCTTGTTGATGTAATTTTAACAAACAAAAAGAATATGTGTTTTAAAACAGCAAATAGTCCAACAGGTGTTAGCGATTGTCACAATATTATATCTACTGTCATAAAAGGTAATGTTACAGTCCAAGATCGTCAACTTGTAACATACAGAAGTTATAAGACATTTGATATTGTAAACTTTTCTAATGATGTACAAGGTATAACCATAGCTGAAAACTGTACAAATGTTAACAATGTATATGATGCTTATGAAAAAGATTTTATTAGTATTTTAGACAAGCATGCGCCAATTAAATCTAGATGTCAAAGGCGGAAACCTCTTCCAAGTATGAATAAAGAACTTAGAAGGGCCATATATCGCAAACAGATGCTCTATACCAAATATACTAAAAACCGGAGTGACAAAAATTGGGAAAATTTTCGGAAACAAAGAAATTTGGTCACTAAAATAAAACGTAAATCCTTGAAAGTATATTTTATTGAACGTTGCTCCGGGGGATCAAAATCTTGTGATTTTTGGAAGACAGTTAAACCTTTCTTTTCTAATAAGGGTAACTGTGGAGAACAGAAAATTGTATTACATGAAAATGACAGAACTGTAAATGACCCAAAAGAAGTGTCAAATCATTTTAATAACTTTTTCTCCACAGTAGCAGATGAAATAGGAGCAGATGTGATATATGAACCCTCAACTCATCCAAGTGTTAACAATATTCTAAAGATCAGAGATCAAAGCATAGATTTTGATTTTAAGAATGTTCAAAATGATGTTGTAGACAAAATTATAAATAAGATTAATGTAAAGAAGGCCACGGGAGCCGATGGTATTCCAGCCAAAGTAGTTAAAAATTGTAAATCATAAATAATACATCATATTACCAAACTTGTCAATTTGTCAATTGAAAATAACTGTTTTCCAGATAAGCTTGAGCTAGCCCAAGTCACTCCAATATATAAAAAGAGTGACCCCTTACAAAAAACAAATTACCGACCAGTGAGTGTTTTGCCAATTTTTTCTAAAATTTTTGAAAAAGTGCTTGAAATCCAACTTTCAGATTATGTTGATAAATTATTTAATCCTTTTTATGTGCTTTCAGACGTGGTCACGGATGTCAGACCACGCTACTCAGACTATTAGAAGACTGGCGAGAGGCACTTGATAAAAATCAGTATATAGCGGCAGTCCTCATGGATCTGTCAAAGGCTTTTGACTGCCTTCCCCATAACATCTTGCTAGATAAATTATCTGCATATGGGGTATCTTCAGGCTCAGTTGCTCTTTTGAAATCTTATTTAACAAACCGCAAGCAACAAATAAAAGTCAATAGTATTCTGAGTGGCTGGGCTGACATCCAAAAAGGTGTTCCACAAGGCTCCATACTTGGCCCTTTGTTATTCAATGTATTTATAAATGACATTTTTCTTTTTGTTAAAAATGGTAGCCTCTATAATTATGCTGATGATAATACCCTGTCTTTTTGCAGTCTTGATTATGATTTGCTTATTTCAACTTTGGAATCTGAGTCTAAAATACTTATTGACTGGTTTCGATGCAAGCAAATCCTGATAAATTTCAAGTTTTGGCAGTCGGCAAAAAGATATACGATAAAAATCTCTCCTTGCATATCCAAGAATCGGATCTTACTTGTGAAAATACTGTGAAATTATTAGGAATTGAAATTGATTATCAACTAAATTTTGATGCCCATATCAGTTCAATCTGCAGGAAAGCCTCACAGCAACTAAATGTTTTAAAACGTTTGGGTTCTCTTTTGGACAGACTTAGTAAGCTTACTATCTTTCACACTTTTATTCTAAGTAACTTTAATTTTTGCCCTTTGGCGTGGCACTTTTGTACGGGAAAAAAATCCAAAAAAAACTGGAAAAAGTGCAGGAAAGAGCACTTCGTTTTGTTTATGATGATTACCATAGTACTTATGAAACCCTTCTTCAAAAAGCTGGGGTGCCTTCTCTGCAGATTAGACGGATACGGACTATGGCTCTTGAAACTTTCAAAATTGTGAACAAGATTGCTCCTGTGTGCCTTCAAAATTTAGTTAATGAAAAAAAACTCTAAATATTCTTTTAGATATGCAAACGTTCTTGAAGTGCCTCATGTTAAAACAACCACGTATGGGGAAAAATCTTTTAAATTTGCTGCTGCCACTTTATGGAACAGCCTTCCAAATCATTTTAGAACTGAAAATAGTTTCTCGCATTTTAAAAGTCTAATTCAGTCCTGGAATGGTGTTGATTGTCGGTGTTCTGCTTGCAGACAAAATTGATAATACTACTAAACCCGATTGGAGTTCACTGATGCCAAATGAATGTAATAGATTTTTAATTATTTTAAATTTTAGTTCATTATAAATTTTCTGTTCTGGCAGATTTTTATTGTCTCGTAAATTATTAGGTACTTATTTCAAATTTTTAACGGTCCTTTTAAAAGTTTGTGGGTTTTTCTGCAATTTTTCCCAGGCACTATAAAAATAATGTCTCTTGCATGTTGTTTTTACTATTTGTTTGTTTTTATTGTTGTACCTGTTTTATATATTCGGTTAAAAGCTCCTTAGAGCTTGTGTTGTATTGTTCTTATCATGCCGAATCAAAATAAAGTTTTACTTACTTACTTACTTACGTTTATAAATAGTTTTCAATTCTGAGTTGTTTAATTTGCAGTGACATATATCAGATTGCGAACTGATGTGTTATATAATATGTTTATTACGGTAACATTTTCCGGAATACGACGGTCCAAATTTTAGAATTTTTGCTTGTTCAAGCGACATCTATCGGCAAAACAAAACCGGAAGATAATAAAGCAGAACTGTTTGATTATTTCCTGATGTGAAATTATTGATATTTACTGGATTTTATTTCAACTAACAACACATGCCATAAAACAAAAAGAGTTAGTGTTAGATGTAGTCCTTTTTGTCTTCTATTGCATAAAAAGCGTACTAAACTATACACGTACGTTGCGCGTCTGAATCAGGAACCAATTACCATCATTTACTCATCATTTTGCAATCTTCAAAATTTACGCTTAATATTTATATGCATAGGCAAAAAAAGGCAGGGGGCGGACAAAATAACTTCCATGTAATGTAGCATTGGCGGACGGTGTCGGATCGTTCCGCTTCGATTACATTCGCCTAGTGCACTAACAAGGAGAAAAGTGCACTAACAACATGAAGGATAACAGTAATTACAACAAACAACACATAATATCAAAGAGTAATGCATAAATATAGTTTATACCAAGTTTGGTTTTTTTTTATTTTGTAGTTTTAGAGATATTTGCATTTGTATAGGCACGTGCCGATTTTTGTATTGTTAATTACCGGGTCACCTGTGTAATGTGTTCACTCAACCGAAGATAATTGCATAATTGTATCGAGATTATTATATGCTTGTGGAAACCTTATGTGAACGTAATTAAAACAGAATATATACTAATTTATGATTTATATCATTTTATAAATAATAACAAACCAGAAACATAAATTAAATAATATAATGTTAGCACCTACATTTAGGGAAAATACATATATTTACAGAAGTAGCAATTTGTACGTCAGATTATATATCTGGGCAGAGTCCTCGCGTCTTTTGTCTTTGGTCGTTGTTTTTGTCCCGGCTTACGTGCCAAACGTCTTGCATTGGGTATTATTAATCGGCCATCCGACGATTCTATTAACTTGATGTCAAAATTGAAGTCTTTAAGAAATCTGAGGTAAAGTTTGTCTTTTTCGTCGTCAGGCTTTCCGGTCCATGTGTTGTACGTCACGTAATGTCTTTTAAAATTTTCTTCAAGTTCGTAATTCCCTTGTCCATATAATGCCCGTCTCATGTCAACAAAATGAAGGCGAACGACGTCATAAGATCCGGAAGTGCTTGTGGTTTCCAATCTGTCGCAAGTTTGAATCGATGGTTCATGCTTTCGCAATTATTATTTGTCCAAAGTCTGTAGTGATGAAAGCGCCGGGATGGTATATTGACGTAATTTAAAAGTCGGGTCTTCAGTCTTTTATTAAAGTAGTCAGCAAACAGCGGAAATTCGTTGCACAAAAGAAGGGACTTAGCGTTAAAGTCTATCGAATCGCTTGCCATGGAAATGCCATCGTCACCAAAAAGTCTTGACATCACTGCAGTGCGGTGTTCTTTGGTCATCGGCAACTTATTTTTTTCATAATCCGTCACATTGTCTTTTATATGTTTGGTGCATAATAGTCTTGTTGCGTTTGGGAAAACATTGTCAATAGCTTTAGTTAAACCGCCCTCGTCGTCACTACCAATACGAATATCAACACAACTAACGTCTGTCTGTAAGCGGGCTTTGACATGAGAAAAAAATGAATGATATGTGAAATAGGAGCCATCCCAATGAAATAATGTAGGACCAATGAAAATCGGCGGTTCGCGCGATGACTTTTTTGTTTTTATACACAAAGTTTGTTACATATGCTGGTCCGAGATTAAACGTTCTGTCAACTCCAAGAACACAGTCTTTGTCTTTTTCTAAATGAAGTTTCATATCTTCAATTTGCTGTTTGGTATAGCATATTAAAGATGGAGGTTTGCAATTACCATTTGTGTACACTGCTTCTTGTACAAAGTCGCCTTTGTTTACCATAGAAAGTGCTTCTAAAACCTGATCAGCTATGTTACCAGTACTTGAATTTTTTTGTTTTTTATCATGGTACTTCTTTGATCGGATTTGCTGAAGGTCTCTAGGAGCATTTTCTTGGTTTTCGAAAACCATTTCTTTATAAATTTCTAAGTTGGACCTTTTATTTTTGATACCTTCTTCAATTCTTCAATTCTTCTTTGTAATAAAATTTGAAAAAAAGTAAAATTAAAAGTTGTCTAACTGTATGCATAGCACTGTTTGGCTATTTAAGTCATAAATTATTACAGAGCAATCCTCACATACAAATATGTGAATATTAATGATTAAGATATATTTTGTGAAAATTATAATTTTAGAATGTTTAGCCTCAAATTAAATCAACACTACTGAGTACTGCAGACGAAAAACGGGAACATATTTAATGCACTTATTCTAGTAATATTAAACAATAATAATTATAACAGAAAATAACACATTTATACAGCAACGTTATTTTTTAGGACACACTTATAAATCGACCTATTTAATATGCTGATACAAGATGTAATTTTCCTGCTACTTCAAAACAGATTTAAAGCAGAAATTAGATATAAATATATTACCTCATGAAGTCTTTCTAGACATCTATTGTAGTCGTAACCTGAACTCCACGGACGCCACATTTTTTATTTATTTACTTAGATGAACTACCGCTTGTTCAAGAATGACAATAGATACGACTTTAATTTATATTTATATATATTTCAAGTCACACAGATTTTCTTGTGATTTTCTCATAATAACTCAATATTTTCGGTGCTATGAAGTTACAGTGTTTTAAGTTTATTTAGCTATTTCAACAGGAACATTTCTCTAAATTAGTAAAAACAAAATATCTTTTGAAAATTGTTGTCACCACGCTTAAAGTGTCTATATTTGTTTATCAATTATCTAATATTAGTTAGGATCAAACATCAATGTTGTTTATAAGTTTCAGTTTATGTGTTAATTGCTCATTTAAGATATTATAATGACCATATTATTGTTTTAATAAAATACATGTTTCATTAATCAGAACTTTCTATTATGTAGTTTGTGCTGTTGTGTTTTATCGATTTTCGGTTGAGTGAACACATTACACAGGTGACCCGGTAATTAACAATACAAAAATCGGCACGTGCCGATAAAAATGCAAATATCTAAAACTACAAAATAAAAAAAAACCAAACTTGGTATAAACTATATTTATGCATTACTCTTTGATATTATGTGTTGTTTGTTGTAATTACTGTTATCCTTCATGTTGTTAGTGCACTTTTCTACTTGTTAGTGCACTAACTAGTAGTTTGCGGTATTTCTACACACCGATGTATTGTTGTATCATGCATGATGTATGTTGTTATTGTTTGTCGGTTAAAAGCTCTACAGAGCTTATGTTGCTTGTATTTATAACCCGACTTCAAAAAAGTTTCTCTGTCTATGTCTACACCTATATTAAAGCGATTCGTTTCGCCCTTGGTTGTTTCGCTCATCTTAATAAACAATAAAGCGCATTTTCTGTGTTGTAGCTGATTATCTTTAAATAATAAAGCACAAAAGCATATTTTTGCAAAAAAATGTCATTTGTTAATTACTTCATGGAAATAATTAAATTGATTTGTTAATTACTGTTAACTACCAATTCTAAGATGACATGCTTCAAAGGTTTTGAGACCACAACTGTGGTAAAAAATGATTTAATTGAAGCAACACGCGACAAGGAGTGCCTGTTTTTGTTCCAATGACAAAACTGTTAACTCCTTCTGGAAAGCTATTGTGTATGACGTATTAATCTTATAAATAGTGGCCTGCTCTATAATTGACGACATTCCAATTTAAAAAACGCCACCTAGTGTCCACTTCCAGTACTAAAAACTGCAGCTACAGCCGCAGTTTGTCCTGTTGGAAACTTATCATGCTTATGAAATGGACAATTACCTTTGATAAATTTTAACGCTTTATGTTAATTACAGGTTTCAAAATCTAATTGAAGAATGTTATTAAAACCCCATGCTGTGTAAACATGATTAATTAATTAACCATACTGTTTATTACCTGATGCTGATGCTAATCTAAGGTAGAACCCCAGCTGTTCTATAGCTTGATTAAACAAGCTTACCAGTGACATACATGTTCCAATATTCAAACTCACCTGTTGCCTATGGCTATAGTAACATCTACTTATGAGGTTCATTAGATAGTTTAATTGGCATAGACAAACAATACAAAAAACAATGCAAAATCTTTATTTCAATATCATAGTCTTTTAGTGATGATAGCGTAGTTTTTTTTAATTGGAAGTAAAAAGGGAGATAAATCATGTAAAACTGGAATTGGAAAATGGGTCAATTATCTGTTGCAATATATTGTATGTTACAAGGATGGAACAACCAGTTTATGGTGGAAATGATGTTTTCTATAGGTATGTAACTATCAAATGTACCGTATTTCCAGGCTTTCAAGCGGGCCCTTATTTTCCTTATTTTTTACAAACAGCCCTAAAATTCCTAATTAAAGCTGTAAAATCCTAAAAAGCCCTACTTTTTTGGTTAAAATCCTAATTTTTTTTAATTTTCAAAATTTCAAAAATAAAAAATAAACATAAAATAGATTAAAGTTAAATTAAGCTAGCTTTAGTGTAGAACAATGTTGGTAATCATCCAATAGTCTTCTGAATTGGTAATTAACTTTTGTACTATTGTTCCCAAAATGGTGAGTAAATCTAATTTTTTCAGTCTTAAATCATTAGAAAATATCACATTTTATCCCTTAGTTTTGTTTAAAAAGCCCTAAAAATTCCTAAAATTAGCCCTTATTTTTTGAGAATTTAGCCCTGAAAAACGCCCTTATTTTTTGCAAAAAGAAGCTTGAATGCCTGTATTTGTCTTATTAGAATAGAAATAATTCACGGAGGCTTTTATTTATCATTGTTTTACAACGGGGTGACCATTTATATCGTTATTTTATATTTTTATATTTATTTTTTTATATAATAAGACATAAATGGTCACCCTGTTGTAAAACAATGATAAACCCCAGCCTCCGTTAGTTATTTCTTAATTATCACTTGTTAATGTGATGATTAAAAGAAATTAGAGTAAATTATGTATGACTAAATAAAATTTCAATCAAATTAAGAAACACCTTTGATCCAGAGCTTTACAGCTTGTGCCACTGTGTCAGTTAATAAATTTTTTTAATGCAACAGAAGATACACATAATAGTATGATAATACTGATAAGTATTGTACATTTTGTTCAATAGTTTTTTACTTGATACGATAAATAAGATAAAGGTGAAAACATGGTTATTTATCAATAGGACACATACTGTAGAGGTAGTATTTTTTGTATTGTTCAGTACAACCTGTTAATAAAGGAACTGTGCCATTTGATCACTTTCATTATTATTTACTGAGCAAACAATTAAATTTATTTAATTCAATTATGCCATTATTTTACTACATTATAACTTATTAGTAAAAGCCATGCCATTTCAATTTAATTTCTACAAGATGTACAGAATGTTTTACTCAAGTAAGCGATATTTGTTTATTCATTTGGTCAGTGGGAGTCTACAGACATATTAGTGTATTGACATAAACCCAATAAAAAAACAAGGCTTAGAAACGGTGTATAAAGATGAGGCTCTGTCGAGCCTTTTCCTGGATTCGTGCTGAGTCCTTATATTGTTATTTATGTCAAGTCAATATACTAATATTAGGTTTATCCTGCAAGCTATCCTAAAATATTTACTCCCATAATTTTGTTTTATTTTTTATAAAATTTACCTTAAAATTCTATAATTATTACGTCTCTACATGCCTTGTATTTTTGTAATTAATGTTATTGACGTAAACTGAGTTCTGCTTTTTAAGGTGAATTATGAATACAAAGTAATGCAAGTAAAAAATTTAGTAAAATAATTATCAACAGAAATAACAACAAGATATTATGTTAGTTGTATTTTATCATCAACTCGTCGATATGCCATACAAACTTTTCCTGCATGTTTAATGGCAGTTGCACATATAGACATTCATTGTCTGGATTTGCAGGGTTATGCCATAAAACATTGAATTTAGCCTTTTGTAATTGTTTGTTTTAGTAGAGAAAAAACCAACACAGATGAAAATAAGATATTTATTTATGGATTAAAACAAAAACATGTATTTGCACGATTGCAACATCCAATTGTATTCATTTGGCAAGAAATGTCTAACAAGTACATTACTGCAATACACAAAAGTAGTTCCTAAAGTGGGCGTGGCTAAAACTCATTTCATAGCCAGTGGCAGTGAAACATATACAAATATTAAGACAACGTATTTAAGCTGCTCTAATCGAACGATTGCAGGACAAAAAATAATGAAAGGTCACCAATTAACCAATTAAGCACTGCAAATGAGACAAAAAATTATTAGGAATTAACTTAAAATCCGGGGGGGGGGGGGGGGGGGGGCACCAATCATATATATTTTTTTGCACTGGCTTTTAACTATTATCTGCAAAATCTAAATTTAAGTCTGATAAAAATCAGCTTACAACTGAACATTTATTTGTTATTCCTCTTGTTTCAATAGAATTTTAAAAAAAGATGATTTCCAACCTAAATTGCTATTGGACCATGTGGACAGGCAATGCAACATATTGACTTTAAAATGCCAATGTGAACAAACTTTAATTTATAAGATGAACAAGGCTGAGTGGGACCAGGATGAGGCAACTTCTTTAACTAAGCTGCCATAGAACATTAATAGATTTCTATAGATTTGTTCATGTTCTTTTGCAATAATAAATATCTGTCTTCAGAACTAAGTGAAACATAATGAATACATCTAAATCATATTAATAATGAGAATTTTTACCTGCCTGCTGGCCATGCACTGCTAAATATTTAAAAGCCCAGGTCAGTTTAATTTCAACATGCCAATTTCAAAGACTAATTTTACCTTTTTTGATCAAATTGGTTGTCTCACTCCACTCACTAGCCTTGCAATAAACTGGTCATCTACATGCAGATCTATATTTACAGATTGGTTCCTACTTCAAAAAGGCACATAACATGGTTTGTGGTCATGCT
>OX104115.1:4913823-5315599 GCA_944474755.1 Limnoperna fortunei | reverse complement strand
ACTTAAATTTCCATAATTTAACTATCAAGATTTTATGTTCATGACTTGAATACGTGGTAAATGGAAGGTGTTTTGTTTATGACATCATGAGTTCTTATTATGACGTTTTAAACCAACCAACTGCTGAGAACAAGAAATTCACAAGTGACAAGAACAATATTTTCCACACCGGTCAAGCGGTTGAAATATACGTCAAAATTAGATAAATATCTTTAATCATTATCAGCAAAAGGATTGTCGTCTCAATAAAATTATATTGCTTGTAGCCATATGCAAATCATCATAGAACTTGGGGAAAGAATTATGTTTACTTTCCTGTTCTGCAAAATATAATTCCATTCTGTAAGTAAAGACTTCTATTGTACCGGTGATATTTTTTTTACTTTTATTTATAGAACAAATTATTAGAGAAGGGACAAGAATTTGCTGCCATACTGTATACCTGGAGATGTTGTTCTAGAGCTCTACCACAGGTAATCATGATGGCTCATAGCAGCTCAGAACGGCACTGAGTGTAGAATTACATTCCATTCCAAGACTAGACTGTTACTATGTTCTTCTCAGCTACGGTACTTGAGCTCAAATTTTACAGTTAATTCTGTGCAGTAGCACAAAACTTTCAATAAATTCTTGCCTGTCTATACATTACAAACAGACTGATACCCTTTGTAACATGTCTTTGTTCTACCTGTTATAAAGCTGAGGATGCTCGCATAATTTTAATTAACCAACATTATGTATATATATTAAAATAATCATTGACAACAAATTTTAGATATAAAGACTTGTCATAAAACTTTATCCACTTAGTTTCAAGATATTATAACCAGCAAACAACTCCAATCATATGAGATAAGTTTTCACTGTCAGTTCCCTTGATTCATATTGTATTCAATGATAGCAATACATATGGAGAGAATGTTGACAATCTATAGTTCTATATATTTGCAGGTGAAAAGTAATGAACAGCCAAACAGATCAGAAATCTACAACAAAATCGTGGAGGTGTTAGACCCACAAGTCACGAAATTGATGGAGTTTATGTATTTTGTGGTAATGAGGCATAATTAGTTTGTAACATAATAGACATGAAATCATGTAGAAATGAAAATACTTTACATAATTGGAAATTTTATTGACAAGGTGTGAGCTAATGTCATCAAGGTACATCTTGCGACCACTTTGCGTTATAACCACCACGGCACTAGATGGTCCTTTGTAATGTGTGTGTTTTTTATTCCATTAAGGAATTCAAAATAGTCACCATAGCACAACATGGGACCCTATGGGGAAAAAGTTTATAAGACTTTCTAAAAACAGCATAGCTGATTCATGCCATTTTGTATATAACTATTTATCTGATGGTCCTCCACAAAGTGTTTTTTGTTTTTGTTTTGCTCAGGAATTTAAGTCTGCATAACTTGTTTAACATGAAAACCTGAGGGAAGAGGTTACATCTCTGAATCTAGTTAACCATTTGAAACAGAATTTATCACCAATGTTCACAGGATGGTCCTGTACAAAGTTTGTTTTTTTATGCCAATCAGAAATTCGCAAAAAGGCCACAAATACATGTCTTATTTAAACTAAGTGGAAATGCTTTTTTAGCTCACCTGGACCGAAGGTCCATGTGAGCTATTGCTATCACTTGGCGTCCGTCGTCTGTCGTCCGTCGTCCGTCGTAAACTTTTTCAAAAATCTTCTCCTCTGAAACCACTGGGCCAATTTTTTTCAAACTTGGCCACAATCATCCTTAGGGTTCCTAGTTTCAAGTTTTTACCCAGGGTGTTGATCAACAGACAAATATGGCTGCTGTTACTAAAAATAGAACATGGGGGTCAACACAGGTTTTTGATCATTATCTAAAAAACTATAATAGCTATAGAGAAAACCGTTACTTCAAATTGATCAGCACATTAAGGTCTACAATAGTTGCTATTAGTGCGAAGTTGTGTATTGGCTTCTTGTAGGAGTTATTGCCCTTTTTTGACGATTTTTGACAAAATTTTTGGTATTTACAATATAACCTGAAAAATATACGAGGTAGAGTAAAACTGTAAATAGCAAAAATGATCAACAATACAAGCCCTACAATTCTCTGTATTAGTCTGAAATTGTCAGATGACTCTTTATATGAGTTATTGCCCTTAAATGGTAATTTTTTATGAAATTTTCCGTTTTTGTCCTGTAACTTTAAAACTATAGCAGCTAGATTGAAACTGTAAATTGCACAAATGATCAGCAATAAAGACCCTACAATTCACTTGATTGGTCTGAAATTGTCAAATGACTCCTTATATGAGTTATTGCCCTTAAATGGTAATTTTTTATGAAATTTTCCGTTTTTGTCCTGTAACTTTAAAACTATCACAGCTAGAGTAAAACTGTAAAGAGCAAAAATGATCAACAATACAAGCCCTACAATTCACTGTATTAGTCTGAAATTGTCAGATGACTCCTTATAGGAGTTATTGCCCTTAAATGGCAATTTTTTATGAAATTTTCCGTTTTTGTCCTGTAACTTGAAAACTTTAGCAGCTAGATTGAAACTGTAAATTGCACAAATGATCAGCAATAAAGACCCTACAATTCACTTGATTGGTCTGAAATTGTCAGATGACTCCTTATATGAGTTATTGCCCTTAAATGGTAATTTTTTATGAAATTTTCCGTTTTTGTCCTGTAACTTTAAAACTATAACAGCTAGAGTAAAACTGTAAATAGCAAAAATGATCAACAATACAAGCCCTACAATTCACTGTATTAGTCTGAAATTGTCAGATGACTCCTTATAGGAGTTATTGCCCTTAAATGGCAATTTTTTATGAAATTTTCCGTTTTTGTCCTGTAACTTGAAAACTATAGCAGCTAGATTGAAACTGTAAATTGCACAAATGATCAGCAATAAAGACCCTACAATTCACTTGATTGGTCTGAAATTGTCAGATGACTCCTTATAGGAGTTATTGCCCTTAAATTGCAATTTTTTATGAAATTTTCCGTTTTTGTCCTGTAACTTAAAAACCATAACAGCTAGAGTGAAATAATAAATTGCAAAAATGATCAGCAAAAAAGCCCTACAATTCATTTAATTGGTCTGAAATTGTCAGATGACTCCTTATAGGGGTTATTGCCCTTAAATGACAATTTTGTTATGAAATTTTCCATTTTTGTCCTGTAACTTGAAAACTATAGTAGCTAGATTAAAACTGTAAATTGCACAAATGATCAGCAATAGAAGCCCTACAAATGATTGCTTAGTCCAAAAATTGCAAGATGACTCTTTATAGGAGTTATTGCCCTTTCATTATGAATTTGGACATATGAACAGTTTTTTAATTATAAATTAGTCTATAACACACCTATTAGTAGAGTAAAACTGTAAATTTCTAAAGTACCCTAAAGGACAATGCCTAAAAACCATTTAATTTTCAGAAATTGTGGATGGCACCTTATAGGAGTTATTGTATTTAACAAATTTTTTGAAGAAATGTTTAGTTTTTGCACAGTAACTTAAAAGCTATAACAACTAGACTGAAACTGTTAATTTCAAAAATTTTAATATAGTTTAAGTCATTTGGATTCCAGGTGAGCGATTACAGGCTCCTGGGAGCCTCTAGTTTTTCGATACCTATATTATATAAATCGTTTGAGTTGTGCAGGCTTTTAAGATTTTGAGACATGTTTTGTTAATTTTAAACATAATACATAAAATATTGAAAAATGGAAGTAAAATGATGTAGTAGTATTATGTTTCTGTACAACTATTTCTAATACAACCATCTGTAATTAAATTGATATGTTTTACATTATAAAAGTAAGGGCTGTTTTAACATACATTTTACCCAGAAAAGCCACTTTCACTACTACCTTTAGTAGTAAATTTACTTTTCCTTGTTATTAAGAAAAGATGGTGTAGACATGCGACAATGGAAATGATTTCAAAGTGTTTTTTAGCACACCTGACCCAAAGGGTCATGTGAGCTATTGACATCACTTGGCGTCCGTCGTCGTCGTCGTAGTCGTTAACTTTTCTTCAAAAATCTTCTCCTCCAAAACCACTGAAGGGATTGCTTTGAAACTTTGCATACATCATCAGTAAAATGCCCTCTACCAAGTTTGCCCAAATCATGGCCTCAGACCAACCAACATGGCCGCCATGGCTAAAAATAGAACAGAGGGGTCAAAATACAGTTTTTTGCTTATAGTTCAAAAAGTATAACAGATACAGGAAAACCGAAGAGACCATCCTTCTTCAGCATCTAAAGCTCTACAAAACACTCCATTGGGTCAAAGTTGTTTGATGACTCCTTGTAGGAGTTATTGCCCTTTAATTGTCAAAATTGATGATTATTGTGGATTTTTTTTTAACTCAAATTCTTGAAAATTATTAGAACTAGAGAAAAAGTTAGCATTGCTTAATTGTTCTGCTCTATAAGGGCTACAAAAATGACTTAAGGGTCAAGAATGTCTGATTAACCGTTTAAGAGTTATTCCCCTTGAACTGTTTTTTTAATCGGTTTTAATTGATTTTTTAAAATCTTCTCCTCTGAAACAACTGAAAGTACTACTTTGAAACTTTGTACACATCATCTGTCAAATGTCCTCAACCAAGTTTGCACCAACCATGGCTGCAGATTAACCAACATGGCCACCATGGCTAAAAATAGGATGGGGGGGGGGGGGTAATATACAGTTTTTGGCTTATACTTAAAAAAGTGTAACAGATACAGGAAAACCGAAGAGACATGCCTTCATCTGCATCAAAAGCTCTACGAAACACTCCATTGGGTTGAAGTTGTATGATGACTCCTTATAGGAGTTATTGCCCTTTAATTGTCGAAATTAATTATTTTTGACATTTTTGCCTCAAAATCTTGAAAATTATTAGAACTAGAGAAAAAGTTAGCATTGCTTAATTGTTCTGCTCTATGAGGGCTACAAAAATGACTAGGGTCAAGTTTGTCTGATGAACCGTTTAAGAATTATTCTCCTTGAACATTTTTTTAATCAATTTTACTTGATTTTAAAAAATCTTCTCCTCTTAAACCAATGAAAGGACTGCTTTGAAACATTGCACACATCATCTTTAGGATGTCCTCTACCAAAATTGTGCAAATCATGACACCTGACTACCTACATAGCTACGTTGGATTAAAATAGATAAAATGAAAAAGGGGGGGGGGGGGGGTCGAGAGAGTTTTCGACTGATAGTTAAAAAAGTATAACAGGTACAGCAAATTTGAAGTGAACCTCCCTTCTCCCTCTAACCATCAAAAGATCTTCCTTATAGGAGTTATTTCCCTTAAAAGGTCAAAATTAATGATTTTTGCAGAAGTGTTGGGCAATTTCTTATAGCAAAGACAAGCTGGATAAAAAAGGGTTGTTTGGTTTCAGGTTCAGGTTAGCGATACAGGCTCCTGGGAGCCTCTAGTCTTAGTTGCCTTGAGTGTTTTAATGGAAAGATACGTAGCAAACTAGTCCAATCAGACCTTGTTCCTGAGCATGCTTCATTGTTTATCTGGTACTCAAAGAAAATATTTGTTCATAAAAATTGTTATTGACCATCATTTTCTCAGCAAAACAGACTAGAGAATTGATGTATGATGTATGATATATACAAATTCAAGTATAATTTTCAGGCCATCAACTTTTAGTTATTTATGCAAATTTCACATAAATAAATCACTCCTGAATAAATTTGTTGTACAGTAGGTTAAGTCAAACTGATTTGTGGAAAATTGTAACAAGGTCAAGCCTTATACAGTACAACCTGTCTACCTGTCTAAACTGAACCCCTTTGTAACAAGGTCAAGCCTTATACAGTACAACCTGTCTACCTGTCTAAACTGAACCCCTTTGCAACAAGGTCAAGCCTTATACAGTACAACCTGTCTACCTGTCTAAACTGAACCCCTTTGTAACAAGGTCAAACCTTATACAGCACAACCTGTCTACCTGTTTAAACTGAACCCCTTTGTAACAAGGTCAAGCCTTATACAGTACAACCTGTCGACCTGTCTAAACTGAACCCCTTTGGACTGACATTTTTGCATATTAGCCACTAGTTCAGTTTACAATGATTTAAAATATAAAACTTGTTTGGTTTACACAGGATTCCATGGCTTAGACAGACTTAATTGTGTTGACAGCATGCAATGTAGTATAGATTAACCTTTTCAGTGAACTTAGAAGTTTAAAGGTTTTTGTTCATTGATTCACATGTTTTTCTTGATGGCAGAACTCAATAAGAAGCAACTATGGAGAAATAAAACAAAAAAATAATCATATATGAATTTATTTGATTCACAGAAAAATGCAATAGACAGATTCGGTGACCAGATTAGACGTCTGTGTCATGTCCAGAAAAGAAATGATTTTGTTTCTGAGGCCTATTTATTGACCCTCGGAAAATTCATCAATACGTTTGTAGAACTTGACCAATTAAAAAACATGAAAGCTAGTATCAGTAATGATTACTCTGCCTACAGGAGGTGAGTTAGCAGACACTATATGGAAGATATACAACATTACTTATTCACATGTACAAATCGTTTGTACTCGGTAGCTATACTTATTTCTTACCAGTTTCAAGCATAAAAAGGAAGTCTTAAACAGTGAACAAAAACTGTATAAATCATTAAAAATTCTAACAATAAGCTAAAGAATATCTGTTTTGCCAAATAAACTCACTATCTTGGAATGTTTTTTTATGCAATGCAGTGGAATTATGACTACATTGGAAAAGTAATTGAGTTCCTTTTAATTTTTGAAGCTGGTGAGCTATTAAAAAAAGAAATAAAGAAATTGATACTTATAAGAAATACTTGGCTATTTTGAAGTTTTTTGGTTTTGTGAATTTTCGTGTGTTATTTTGAAGGAAAACATTTAAGCAATGTGCGATTTTTAACAGACTTCACTAAAATACATGATTTACAGTCTTTGGAAAAAAGCGTATATTGCAAACAAAAATTGATACCAGTTAATTGTTATGATTTCTTAATTACTTCCCTTTACTTTTATAACCCTTATCTTAATTCTTTCCAGCACAAGCATGCCTTTATTCCAATCCTTACAAAATAGCTGTATGTCTGAGTATCTTTTCTTTCATTCCTTGATGCTATGCTTTTTTACCTATGCAGATCAGTTATCTACTGAAGAAGCTGCAATTATGGAACTTTGAACTTTCTATGGCACAAAAGTTTTCATTTCATTTATGTTTGTTTACTGTTAACAATGATTGGTAGACAATATTTTTATGTTATGAATTATAAACATAAAATGTACTTCCATAAAAAAATCTGAAAAGCAATTTTAATAGAAATTATCAATTAAGTTTGCCATATTATAATAAATATACTGTTTTTCTTTGATAGTTTAAAAGCATTATATTTTACACTTAAACTTTGACCTCTTTGCACATATTTGTCTTATCAGCAGCACAAACTTAGAAACTTAACTTTTTACCAACTACAATAAAATATTAGTGACTGTACGATTATATAGATAAAATATTTGACTAGAAGTGTTTTACTGAGCATACTGGCATCCTCCCTAAATAAAATTAATACCATGAAATAACTAAACATTGTTGAAAGTGGCATATACCTTGAATATACTAACAAACCAAAAATTCCAGGTTCCATAACTTCAGTTGCTTGTTTATGCTGGTGACTACTTCCCATAGAAAGTAGATGTACATGTAGCTTTGATATAAAACCTTATTTGTAGGTAAGGAGCATCAGATTGACAGATGGGAAGCAGCTTAATAAGTTTTAGTCAGCTCTCTTGTTTGTTCAATCAACGGGGCTTGTTGACAATTATGTCCATGTTTTGAACGAAACCAGCCCTATCATTAAGATTCTGTCTGTATACATGTGGTTACAGTAATATAATATGTTCTCAGCAGATGTGTACTATCCCTTTTTTGTTGCTATATTTTATTGTTTTGGAATAAAATTTTGAATATAACACCAAAGATTCAAACATTAAATTTTTGGAACATTTTTGGTAACTGAATTTATTTAGTAATGAAGGGTTGTCTCCAACTTTTTGTCGAACTTCAGCTTCACTTGCAAGCACTGCTCCAGATAAGTTTGTCTATCATTAAATTTTCAATACATGATTTTTTAAGACAAACAGTTTTTACCACTCAAATTCTGTATCAAATAGTATTCCAGTAACAGAAAATGATTGTCTCAAACAACAAAAATTCAAATTATTTTGCTAATGGGTCTTCAATGCTGCAAATTGTACTTCTCTGAATTAGTAATACATTTATCTCTATCTGTGTTGATTTATCTCTTTCTCTCCGTTTCCAAGGTACTGTCATTTTGGCATATCATTTATACTGTAGTAAATTCTGTATAAAGGCATTGGCATATTCATGATGATCCTTAGGATAACAGGTTTTGTACCATAAATTATCTGGAGCAGTTTTCCACCTTTTTTGCAACAATGTCAATTGGGAAGACAGTTCTGCATTATGAAAAAGATTTTTGTTTTAAGCATTTAAATTTGTATTGAGATTATCATTGAAGTTGTTATTCAATTGTTTCTCCTCTGATTGATATGAAACTAAGATCAAAATGATACACATGTTTTTAAAAAACAAATTTGTATAAAGAATCTTTTTGAAAGGGTAGCTGAATAAAATTTACTAAAAAGTACAAGTGGAAGGGTTAATTGGAACTTTGTGATACTAACATCTTATCATACTTATTCCAGCGAGAGTCCATTGAGAGATTTGGGGGTGAAGTAAAACGTCTCTGTCACATACAGAAAAGAAATGATTTTGTGTCCGAGGCCTATCTCTTGACATTAGGAAAGTTTATAAACACATTTGCTGAATTAGATCAATTAAAAAACATGAAGGCCAGTATCAGGAATGATTATTCTGCATATAGGAGGTGAGGGACATTCTCAGAATATATTTTGTCTGATTTGTGTTACACTTGCTGTCTGTACTATGATGTTAAGTTCAAATTGTCGTGTTAAAATATTTTCAACGCAATGTTTGTCTTAATTAAGATGAAACTTGATTTATAATAGAAATAAAAATTACATTGTAATAATATAAATTTGTCTCGAACTACTTAGTAGAAATTACTTTTGACTTGATTTTGATTCCAAGTCCTGCATTAATATATGTATTGAATGTTAAAAAGTCAAAATTTTGATGATGTGAAATTATTTTGGCTAGTATTAGTTTGTATAGCTTGAAAGCTCAAAATTCATTTAAGAGAAAAGATATTAATTTTTTTAAACGAATTTCAAACCAATAGTAAACTAGAGCACTAAAATTGTTCAGACAGTAGACAGTAGGTATAACCCACTTTGGTGGTACTTAGGGCAAGTTTTAGGTATACCACATTGTATCAGGTCAAAATATTGGTAAGTATACAGCAATATCTATACCTTGTATATCTTATAAATATAAACAAAGCATGATATACTCTCATCTCGTTATCCAACACAACACAGCTGCCTATTTCATCATAAGCTTTGTATTATAAACTTAACTTTACCTAAACAAGATCATAATACTAAAAATTTTTACATTGTTAAAAGCACAATTTAGAAGATATTTTCTATACTATTATTAACACGAGCAGTTTATGTATGTTGCAATATTACTAGCCTCTGAGGTGAAGATGAATACTCAAAATATAAATCTTGCTGTTAAATAAATGTCAATTTTCAAAAGGAGGCACACATTATCTGTATGACACAGTTCTCTTTAATTCTAGAAATAATTTCTTTTAAGACCAGCAAAGCTATTGATTATTGATCATTGTTTTGTTTTTCTTGGAATTTCACAATGATAATTTCTGTCACATCACAATGTCAAATATTTTCCAGTATCATGGCTTCATGCCTACACTCATTATTGACAATAAATTGAAATGACATTGATGTGAAAAATTCCTGTAAAATAACAATATTTACATGGTTTTTTTTCATGTTTTCGTTGCATTTACCGGTATATACAGATTACAACTTGGCATGCATTATTTTATTGTCTATCATAAACTTCAGGGCTGCTCAGTTTTTGAAGGTAATAGCTGATCCCCAGGCACTGCAAGAATCTCAGAATCTGTCCATGTTCTTAGCAACACAAAACAAGATTCGTGACATGCTAAAAGAGGTCCTGCAGTCCACACCAGGATATGAAGAACTGCTGGCTGATGTTATAAACATTTGTGTCAATATGTATGAGAGCAGATTGTACCTGGAACCTGCAGAAAAATATATGTTGGTTAAGGTAAAAGATTGAAAAGTCTTGATATACATATGAATTACTTCATCCTCTAATAAATACCTGCTGCCAAAATATAGCTGATATATCGATGAAATTGGAGTTAAATAATGTACAAACAAACAATCCTATATATATGGAATATTGGACATTTCATTTTTCATTTAGTCTGTATCAACAGCAAAATGTGATGTATACCTTTTATCAACTATATACTCCTAGAGCAAATACATTTGGTGCTAAACACCAGTATGTTGTTACTAACATTATCAGTAATTTACTGAATTAAGTCAGTGAAAAATGCCTGTATGCCACTAAACCAGTGGTACACATCAAAGGGAAAATGTACTAATTACCAATAAATTGAATTATAGAAGTGTTTAAAATTTGTAATATCAATTTGGATAATCCTCCTTGTGCCTTAATGAGAAAAACTGGACACCATGGTTATAATTTGGGCCCCGTCACTTTGTGGCAGATGCCCTATATTGATCAGTCTGTCCGTCTGTCCATCCATCCGAAGCTAATCATGTCCAAGCTATAACTTTTTGATCTTTTGAGGTAGGCTTTTGATATTTAGTACGTTGGTAGATAATGTCAGGGCAATGTGTCGCATACCATGGTTGATTACCTTTGACCTTGACCTCTAGGTTGGTGGGGCCCACAGAGATGGGTACCATCTAACTCATATCTAGTTTTATCTTTTACCTATTGATTGTAGCTTTAAATTTTTTATTTAAATTTAAGTGTTGTCATATTATCAGGATCAAGTTTCTCTCATCTGTTAGAGGATGGTTCTATCAAGTTTCTCTCATCTGTTAGAGGATGGTCCTATCAAGTTTCTCTCATCTGTTAGAGGATGGTTCTATCAAGTTTCTCTCATCTGTTAGAGGATGGTTCTATCAAGTTTCTCTCATCTGTTAGAGGATGGTTCTATCAAGTTTCTCTCATCTGTTAGAGGATGGTTCTTTTCAGATTACTTTATTATCTGTGTCAATAAAAATTCATTTTAAGGTAAATGTCTGTTAACTATGGTAGTAAGTAAGTTTGCCCAAACCCTGCCATGCCGCTTGTCTCTACATAATATAACTATAGTATACACGTATTTCAGGTAATGGCTTGTGGTTTATTTATGATTGACAACGAACAAAACAACATTTATAAGATGGACTCAAAAAAGAGGATCAATCTAAGCAAGATTGACAAGTATTTGAAGGTATGGTATTTGTATAAACGATACTGAGCATTGTATATTCTTATTCAATTCAGATTAAAAGAAACAAAATTTCTAGTTTAATTCACTTGCTTGGAGCATAAAATAATTTCTAATGGAAAGTAAATAAAAAAGCTCACCAACAATTGCTTAAAGAAATTAAATTCAATGAAGTTTGAAATTTGGTTATAATGTCAAGTAATTAATATACAGTTTAGATGAAAAAAAGGGGCTCCCCGAGTTTTTATTTTTTCGTCAATTGAAAGAGAACTAAAATGAATAAAAATCATATTTTTAATAGAATTACCTCCCTTGCTTAAAATTTTACTCCTTGATAATTTAAATAATATGCTTTTACAGGTGTAAGACCACATTGAATATTTTAAATGATATTCAATTTAAGAAGAAATAATGGAAGACAATTAAAAATAATATCACCATCAATGTGAAATCTATTCTTGAATTTTAAAGAAAAGTGGCAGATGGAGCCTCGATCCTCCTTAGTTATAATGCTCACCAATTTACACAAAAATGACAATAAATTTGGAAACAGTCATGAAATAAAAAGAACAGCTTTTTTAATGCCCTCTAACCAGATGCCATGCCCTCAACAATTACTACATTAAAAAAAATCATTTCTATTAACTAACATGCTACACCTTTCATTCATCTACATTTTCTGTGGATTTAGAGTTGTATTGTAAGAGAGGAACTTCTTTATAATATTCAAAGTTATTTGATTAGTATGAACATAATTTTTTTTGACAATAGATTGATTAGTTATTTTTGTACTTGTTTAATTTTGAATTTTTTATTTCTGGCACGCAAAAAAGATTGCTTTAAATGTATGTATTTACTGTGTTTGCAGCAATTAGAAGTCGTTCCATTATATGGTGACATGCAGATCAATCCTTACCACTATATCAAATACAGTATGAACTTTGACCCAGGACGATGGCCGGCATGTGAGTCGTCACAACCAAGTCCGCAGTCAAATCTACTTGCCAATTTAGAAGCCATTCGAGAAGATCACATGTCATACATCAGTCAGTTAGCCAGACACAGTAATGAGGTAAGGTCAAAAGTACAGTTAAATTAAACACACAGAATGGGGTTTCATGTTTATAATTTAGTTTAAATACACACTCGGGAGATTTGTCAATGAATTCTCTTTAAGCTTGCCATATATAGTTGTTTAAATAATAAGTCACAATTCAAATTGAAAATAACAAATATAGGAAAGAAAATAAAAAAGCACAATAACTTTTATTTAATGCAATTAAGTTAAATGAAGCTTTCTTAAGTGGTGCTATTCTTTTTATTAGGAGAAGCAAGTTGTCTCTGAATTTAAAATTGTCCATTTTTCAAAATTATCTCCCTTGCTAAAAAAATTTATTCATTTTTCTGACCACACTTCTTGATTCCTTTTTTGAATTATTACTTTTTCCACATTCATTTACCTAATCATTCATGTGGGGGACTACAGCTACATGTATCTCAAGAAATTCAACCCACTAACCTGTAGTGAATCCATAAATTATTGCTGCTTTTTCTTAAATTAGCTTTTGGGCATGACTTATGTAGCCCATCTGTTAGGTAGTCCACATGAGCTATTGCTAGCAGTTTTCATTCATTGTCCATTGGTCTCTTGTGTTTCATTCATACATGTGGTCTAGGTGAGTGAGAACATTCTCTCATGTTTCATACATACATGTGTATTTGAACTATTGACAGTTATTTACCATTCATTTTTTTACAGTAATAGATGGGAGGTGGTATAAATAAATAACATAAAAATAGTTCATTGGAAGAAATCTATCATACATTTAACAGACAAAATTAAAAATATGTATCAAGCCTTTATAGGATTGATCAAGTATTTTAAAACTTGCATGATTATGAAATGGACTGTTACTTAAAAAAGTATTATTGTCTATTGGCAAATGTGACTTTCAGATGAAATTACAAATGAAAAATGAGGTAAGGCATTAAAGGAAAACATTTACCATTATTTTATATTTTTCATCTTAAAGATGACCTTTTCTGACCTTCACTCTTGTAGCATGATGTATGCTATACTTGTTTCAACAATCATAAGTATAGATAAAGGTAATCACCCATGCAAGACATTGGCCATTGTGAAATTCATTTTATTTTATTGTATAGCATTGATATACACATAGACCTCCAGTAACCTTCAAGTAGCGTTCAAATTGTTTCCTGGGCGCAGACCGAGCAAGGAATGCTCCACATTGACAGGGATTGCCAGTTTTTGTAAATTAGGTCAAGGGTTCTCTCAAGTAACTCTGGCTTCCATGGATGCCAGGACATAGCTGAAAGTGTCATAAAATCCAAACAAACAAAATTATAAAAATATTTCTGATCTTAAATTAGTGTGAATAAAAATTTGTGCTATACAATAAAAGAATGAAAACAGCATGGCATGATTACAAAGGTACATGTACTATGTCAGTTGAAGAAAAAGTTGTTTTAACATCATATTTTGTTTGAGATAACCAATATTCATCAGCTTCATGCATTCAGCCTCAAGTTTTAGAAATGTCATTGCTATATTCCAGAATGCTGTTACATTGGATAGAGGAAGAAAGATTGCATTTTGAGATTAATTTTGCTTAGACCTTATCCAATATTATTAACATTTTCATAAAACATATTTGTATTGCCTAACATCTCTTAAGCTTTAGATTATCTTCATAAAACACTTTCACATGTTCATGATTCCATTGTCATGGTGCCTGAATGTTAAGACTGTTTATTTATAGATTTTTTGTTGCTATTGGAAACGTTGCATTATAATTGAACATATGTTGTGGATTCATTTCGTGGAATGAGAAAAAGCTGTAGAGAGGATAATTTCTTGTATCATTTCCTCCCATCAAAGAACTGTATTTTGTTGAGTACTGAATTTTTCTGAAAGTTTCCAAACAAAAGCCACAAAGTGTCCTTTACTTGGCAACTCCTATCTGAATTGACAAGGATTGCCAGTTTTAATACCAAAGGTCCGGGGTTTTCACTGGGTACTATGGTTTCCTCCTCCAATAAAACCTGTATGCCATGATATAGCTGGAAAATATGCACACCTTCCCCCTACCCCATTACAGTTAATTATTGTTCTGGAATAACAGATGGAAAACACTGATTAGTTGTTCTTTTGTATTCATTGTTGCATGCTACTACAGTTTTGTCTACATAAATGCTATACTATATGTTATTGGGGATCTTAGAGATGTCAAGGGAATATAGAATACAGACAGGGAATATGAACCCGTATCCCCTGTGAAACCGAAGGGAATATAGAATACAGACAGGGAATATGAACCCGTATCCCCTGTGAAACCGAAGGGAATATAGAATACAGACAGGGAATATGAACCCGTATCCCCTGTGAAACCGAAGGGAATATAGAATACAGACAGGGAATATGAACCCGTATCCCCTGTGAAACCGAAGGGAATATAGAATACAGACAGGGAATATGAACCCGTATCCCCTGTGAAACCGAAGGGAATATAGAATACAGACAGGGAATATGAACCCGTATCCCCTGTGAAACCGAAGGGAATATAGAATACAGACAGGGAATATGAACCCGTATCCCCTGTGAAGCCGAAGGGAATATAGAATACAGACAGGGAATATGAACCCGTATCCCCTGTGAAACCGAAGGGAATATAGAATACAGACAGGGAATATGAACCCGTATCCCCTGTGAAACCGAAGGGAATATAGAATACAGACAGGGAATATGAACCCGTATCCCCTGTGAAACCGAAGGGAATATAGAATACAGACAGGGAATATGAACCCGTATCCCCTGTGAAACCGAAGGGAATATAGAATACAGACAGGGAATATGAACCCGTATCCCCTGTGAAACCGAAGGGAATATAGAATACAGACAGGGAATATGAACCCGTATCCCCTGTGAAACCGAAGGGAATATAGAATACAGACAGGGAATATGAACCCGTGTCCCATGTGAAACCGAAGGGAATATAGAATACAGACAGGGAATATGAACCCGTATCCCCTGTGAAACCGAAGGGAATATAGAATACAGACAGGGAATATGAACCCGTATCCCCTGTGAAACCGAAGGGAATATAGAATACAGACAGGGAATATGAACCCGTATCCCCTGTGAAACCGAAGGGAATATAGAATACAGACAGGGAATATGAACCCGTATCCCCTGTGAAACCGAAGGGAATATAGAATACAGACAGGGAATATGAACCCGTATCCCCTGTGAAACTGAAGGGAATATAGAATACAGACAGGGAATATGAACCCGTATCCCCTGTGAAGCCAGAATAACAATTGTATTCTGTTGAAGTCTTCATGTTCTAATATTCTAGAGTATTTTAGAGTAGACATTTCTCATGCTTGAAGAAAAAAATTTGTTTGGCCCACCACAATCATAGACAACGTATGTAAGCTTACGAAAACTTCACCATACCTGTTTCATAAATGATTTTTTGACTGGTCAATACACACTTTTACAAATACTTTCATGTGTATTGTGTATATTATTAAAACGAAAAATGTTGGTGTTATAGTTAAATGAGTTAATTCCAACAAAACTCTTTATGGCATTTAAAGTTTCATAACCTTGCTATTTTTTATGACTTTTTATTCCCAGCAAAACTCTTTGGTAAATTTCACTTTCGAAGGGCGATGCAAATTCTTTTGTTTGCCATTTTAGAAGACTTCAAGTTAATCGGTTATCTCCCTTGTTAATTTCGAGACAATTCGCAGACAGAGATGATAGATTCCGTAAACTGCATGTATTTAAAATCGATATTTCATATCTTTATATTATGTTTAACTATTTATATTATGTAAAACAAATAAATTATTAAATGAATAGATGCCATTTTGAAACTGGTTTCAGTATCCCAGGGTTTCACAGGGAATAGGGTATGATACTCCCGTTTTAATTAACCAATCATATTGTAGGGATTCACTAGATACATTACTTCAACAGAATATAGGTGAATATTATACAAATCATCTCAGTCAAGTAAACATGTGTGAGTACCTTCATTTAATATCTCCTCAAATTGGGCTCAATGAAGGGTTTAAACCTAATGGATGAATAAACTGAAATAAATTGATTTTATTTATCAGGCTATTACCACTACCAGGGAAGCTCCAAGGACAGATGACGAAAACAGGGAACTTACAGACCTAGCCCTGAGGGGATTACAGTTGATGTCTGCCTGGACACAGCAAGTCATGGAACTGGTAAGAGGTCAAGGGATATAGGGCAATGATTCAGGCATAAAAAGTAGACCACTGCTGCTGTAAATTGAAACCTGCTTATAATGAACTACTTTTTGTTATTTTAGACAGATTTTCAGATTTTACAGACTTGAAGTACAAAATCCAAATACCTTTTATTGTTTTAATTACCTTTTTAATCTGTAAATATTCTCATAATTTTGTATGAGATCCTGTTTTAGTTTAAAGGGAGGGATGTCCTACTACTAATTTTAATAATTATTATTTTCATGTCCTGAATATAGCTGAAATATTCTTGTTGGACATAAAATAACAATCAATGAATCAATCAACAAAATAAAAATCACTCAAATTTATACTGGATGTGACCTGGTTTATTGTATTATGTAAGTATTTTATTACTGAAATATTAAGAAAACACTGGATTCCATGCAATTCTTAAATTTCTGCTGCCCAGAAATGTATTTATTGAAATGTATACCATTTGAAAAGGTGTACCTATTTTCTGTACCTGTGGTATTATTTCTGTGCTACACTGAGGAAGGTGTGTTAACATTTATTGACATAGATTGAAATTTTCTTGCCTTTCAATGGTTCTCATCAGGTATTCCACAAAAAAATTAATTGGATTCCAAAAGTGGCATACAATCTCGAACAATTAAATATTGTTATTTTTATTATTTTTCTCATTTAACAAAAAAAAGCTGAACCTATAAAAGAACATCTTTATGTTCAGATTTTAGTACACATTCATCTGAAATGTTGAACCATTTTCCAATAAAAACATGTGTTCTTTTAATTATTTTTACATTGATGTGATTTTTATTGTATTTTAGTATTCCTGGAAATTATTGCATCCCACAGACCAACACCAGAACAAAGACTGTCCACCTGAGGCAGAGGAGTATGAAAGGGTAAGTAACTCTTATCTTAAGGGTTGGAACAAAGACTGTCCACCTGAGGCTGAGGAGTATGAAAGGGTTGGTAACTCAAGGGTTAGAATTAAGACTGTCCTCCTGAGGCAGAGGAGTATGAAAGGGTTGGTACCTCAAGGGTTAGAATTAAGACTGTCCCCCTGAGGCTGATGAGTATGAAAGGGTTGGTAACTCAAGGGTTAGAACAAAGACTGTCCACCTGAGGCTGATGAGTATGAAAGGGTTGGTAACTCAAGGGTTAGAACAAAGACTGTCCACCTGAGTCTGATGAGTATGAAAGGGTTGGTACCTCAAGGGTTAGAACAAAGACTGTCCACCTGAGTCTGATGAGTATGAAAGGGTATGTAACTCAAGGGTTAGAATTAAGACTGTCCACCTGAGGCAGAGGAGTATGAAAGGGTAAGTAACTCTTATCTTAAGGGTTGGAACAAAGACTGTCCACCTGAGTCAGAGGAGTATGAAAGGGTAAGTAACTCTTATCTTAAGGGTTAGAATTAAGACTGTCCACCTGAGGCTGATGAGTATGAAAGGGTAAGTAACTCTTATCTTAAGGGTTGGAACAAAGACTGTCCCCCTGAGGCTGAGGAGTATGAAAGGGTATGTAACTCAAGGGTTAGAACAAAGACTGACCCCCTGAGGTTGAGGAGTATGAAAGGGTTGGTACCTCAAGGGTTAGAATTAAGACTGTCCCCCTGAGGCTGAGGAGTATGAAAGGGTATGTAACTCAAGGGTTAGAAATAAGACTGACCCCCTGAGGCAGAGGAGTATGAAAGGGTTGGTACCTCAAGGGTTAGAACAAAGACTGACCGACCCCCTGAGGCTGATGAGTATGAAAGGGTAGATAACTCAAGGGTTTGAACAAAGACTGTCCACCTGAGGCTGAGGAGTATGAAAGGGTTGGTAACTCAAGGGTTAGAACAAAGACTGTCCTCCTGAGGCAGAGGAGTATGAAAGGGTTGGTACCTCAAGGGTTAGAATTAAGACTGTCCACCTGAGGCTGAGGAGTATGAAAGGGTAAGTAACTCAAGGGTTAGAATTAAGACTGTCCTCCTGAGGCAGAGGAGTATGAAAGGGTTGGTACCTCAAGGGTTAGAACAAAGACTGTCCCCCTGAGGCTGAGGAGTATGAAAGGGTTGGTAACTCAAGGGTTAGAACAAAGACTGTCCACCTGAGTCAGAGGAGTATGAAAGGGTATGTAACTCAAGGGTTAGAATTAAGACTGTCCACCTGAGGCTGAGGAGTATGAAAGGGTATGTAACTCAAGGGTTAGAATTAAGACTGTCCACCAGAGGCAGAGGAGTATGAAAGGGTAAGTAACTCTTATCTTAAGGGTTGGAACAAAGACTGTCCACCTGAGTCAGAGGAGTATGAAAGGGTAAGTAACTCTTATCTTAAGGGTTAGAATTAAGACTGTCCACCTGAGGCTGAGGAGTATGAAAGGGTAAGTAACTCTTATCTTAAGGGTTGGAACAAAGACTGTCCTCCTGAGGCTGAGGAGTATGAAAGGGTTGGTACCTCAAGGGTTAGAATTAAGACTGTCCCCCTGAGGCTGAGGAGTATGAAAGGGTAAGTAACTCAAGGGTTAGAACAAAGACTGTTCACCTGAGGCTGATGAGTATGAAAGGGTATGTAACTCAAGGGTTAGAAGAAAGACTGTCCCCCTGAGGCTGAGGAGTATGAAAGGGTATGTAACTCAAGGGTTAGAACAAAGACTGTTCACCTGAGGCTGATGAGTATGAAAGGGTATGTAACTCAAGGGTTAGAAGAAAGACTGTCCCCCTGAGGCTGAGGAGTATGAAAGGGTATGTAACTCAAGGGTTAGAAATAAGACTGACCTCCTGAGGCTGAGGAGTATGAAAGGGTTGGTACCTCAAGGGTAAGAACAAAGACTGATCGACCCCCTGAGGCTGATGAGTATGAAAGGGTAGATAACTCAAGGGTTTGAACAAAGACTGTCCACCTGAGGCTGAGGAGTATGAAAGGGTTGGTAACTCAAGGGTTAGAACAAAGACTGTCCTCCTGAGGCAGAGGAGTATGAAAGGGTTGGTACCTCAAGGGTTAGAATTAAGACTGTCCACCTGAGGCTGAGGAGTATGAAAGGGTAAGTAACTCAAGGGTTAGAATTAAGACTGTCCTCCTGAGGCAGAGGAGTATGAAAGGGTTGGTACCTCAAGGGTTAGAACAAAGACTGTCCACCTGAGGCTGAGGAGTATGAAAGGGTAGATAACTCAAGGGTTAGAATTAAGACTGTCCACCTGAGGCAGAGGAGTATGAAAGGGTAAGTAACTCTTATCTTAAGGGTTGGAACAAAGACTGTCCACCTGAGGCTGAGGAGTATGAAAGGGTAGATAACTCAAGGGTTAGAAATAAGACTGACCTCCTGAGGCTGAGGAGTATGAAAGGTTAGGTAACTCAAGGGTTAGTACAAAGACTGTCCACCTGAGGTTGAGGAGTATGAAAGGGTAGATAACTCTATTCTTTAGGGTTTGAACAAAGACTGTCCCCCTGTGGCTGAGGAGTATAAAAGTGTAGGAAACTCTTATCTTAAGGGTTTGAACAAAGACTGACCCCCTGAGGCTGAGGAGTATAAAAGTGTAGGAAACTCTTATCTTAAGGGTTTGAACAAAGACTGACCCCCTGAGGCTGAGGAGTATGAAAGGGTATGTAACTCTTATCTTAAGGGTTAGAACAAAGACTGACCCCCTGAGGCTGAGGAGTATGAAAGGGTAGATAACTCTTATCTTAAGGGTTGGAACAAAGACTGTCCTCCTGAGGCTGAGGAGTATTAAAGGGCAGGTAACTCTTTTCTTTAGGGTTAGAACAAAGACTGTCCCCCTAAGGCTGAGCAGTATGAAAGGGTAGGTAATTCAAGGGTTAGAACAAAGACTGACCCCCTGAGGTTGAGTAGTATGAAAGGGTAGATAACTTAAGGGTTAGAATTAAGACTGTCCACCTGATGCTGAGGAGTATGAAAGTGTAGGTAACTCAAGGGTTAGAACAAAGACTGTCTACCTGAGGCTGAGGAGTATGAAAGGGTAGGTAACTCAAGGGTTAGAACAAAGACTGACCCCCTGAGGCTGAGGAGTATGAAAGGGTATGTAACTCAAGTGTTAGAACAAAGACTGACCGACCCCCCTGAGGCTGATGAGTATGAAAGGGTTGGTTACTCAAGGGTTGGAACAAAGACTGTCCCCCTGATGCTGAGGAGTATGAAAGGGTTGGTACCTCAAGGGTTAGAACAAAGACTGACCCCCTGAGGCTGATGAGTATGAAAGGGTATGTAACTTAAGGGTTAGAACAAAGACTGACCCCCTGAGGCTGATGAGTATGAAAGGGTTGGTAACTCAAGGGTTAGAATTAAGACTGTTCACCTGAGGTTGAGGAGTATGAAAGGGTTGGTAACTCAAGGGTTAGAATTAAGACTGTCCACCTGAGGCTGAGGAGTATGAAAGGGTTGGTAACTCAAGGGTTAGAATTAAGACTGTCCACCTGAGGCTGAGGAGTATGAAAGGGTTGGTAACTCAAGGGTTAGAATTAAGACTGTTCACCTGAGGCTGATGAGTATGAAAGGGTTGGTAACTCAAGGGTTAGAATTAAGACTGTTCACCTGAGGTTGAGTATGAAAGGGTTGGTAACTCAAGGGTTAGAATTAAGACTGTTCACCTGAGGCTGATGAGTATGAAAGGGTTGGTAACTCAAGGGTTAGAATTAAGACTGTTCACCTGAGGTTGAGGAGTATGAAAGGGTTGGTAACTCAAGGGTTAGAATTAAGACTGTCCACCTGAGGCTGAGGAGTATGAAAGGGTTGGTAACTCAAGGGTTAGAATTAAGACTGTTCACCTGAGGTTGAGGAGTATGAAAGGGTTGGTAACTCAAGGGTTAGAATTAAGACTGTTCACCTGAGGCTGATGAGTATGAAAGGGTTGGTAACTCAAGGGTTAGAATTAAGACTGTTCACCTGAGGTTGAGGAGTATGAAAGGGTTGGTAACTCAAGGGTTAGAATTAAGACTGTCCACCTGAGGCAGAGGAGTATGAAAGGGTATGTAACTCTTATCTTAAGGGTTAGAACAAAGACTGTCCACCTGAGGCTGATGAGTATGAAAGGGTAGGTAACTCAAGGGTTAGAACAAAGACTGTCCACCTGAGGTTGAGGAGTATGAAAGGGTATGTAACTCAAGGGTTAGAAGAAAGACTGTCCACCTGAGGCTGATGAGTATGAAAGGGTTGGTAACTCAAGGGTTAGAATTAAGACTGTTCACCTGAGGTTGAGGAGTATGAAAGGGTTGGTAACTCAAGGGTTAGAATTAAGACTGTTCACCTGAGGCTGATGAGTATGAAAGGGTTGGTAACTCAAGGGTTAGAATTAAGACTGTTCACCTGAGGTTGAGGAGTATGAAAGGGTTGGTAACTCAAGGGTTAGAATTAAGACTGTCCACCTGAGGCAGAGGAGTATGAAAGGGTATGTAACTCTTATCTTAAGGGTTAGAACAAAGACTGTCCACCTGAGGCTGATGAGTATGAAAGGGTAGGTAACTCAAGGGTTAGAACAAAGACTGTCCACCTGAGGTTGAGGAGTATGAAAGGGTATGTAACTCAAGGGTTAGAACAAAGACTGTCCACCTGAGGCTGATGAGTATGAAAGGGTTGGTAACTCAAGGGTTAGAATTAAGACTGTCCACCTGAGGCTGATGAGTATGAAAGGGTTGGTAACTCAAGGGTTAGAACAAAGACTGTCCACCTGAGGCTGATGAGTATGAAAGGGTAGATAACTCAAGGGTTAGAACAAAGACCGACCCCCTGAGGCTGATGAGTATGAAAGGGTAGATAACTCAAGGGTTAGAACAAAGACCGACCCCCTGAGGCTGATGAGTATGAAAGGGTAGATAACTCAAGGGTTAGAACAAAGACCGACCCCCTGAGGCTGATGAGTATGAAAGGGTTGGTAACTCAAGGGTTAGAATTAAGACTGTTCACCTGAGGCTGATGAGTATGAAAGGGTTGGTAACTCAAGGGTTAGAATTAAGACTGTCCACCTGAGGCTGAGAAGTATGAAAGGGTTGGTACCTCAAGGGTTAGAACAAAGACTGTCAACCTGAGGCTGAGGAGTATGAAAGGGTTGGTAACTCAAGGGTTAGAAGAAAGACTGTCCCCCTGAGGCTGAGGAGTATGAAAGGGTTGGTAACTCAAGGGTTAGAATTAAGACTGTCCACCTGAGGTTGAGGAGTATGAAAGGGTTGGTAACTCAAGGGTTAGAATTAAGACTGTCCACCTGAGGCAGAGGAGTATGAAAGGGTAGGTACCTCAAGGGTTAGAACAAGGACTGTCCACCTGAGGCAGAGGAGTATGAAAGGGTTGGTAACTCAAGGGTTAGAACAAAGACTGTCCCCCTGATGCTGAGCAGTATGAAAGGGTATGTAACTCAAGGGTTAGAACAAAGACTGACCTCCTGAGGCTGATGAGTATGAAAGGGTTGGTAACTCAAGGGTTAGAATTAAGACTGTTCACCTGAGGTTGAGGAGTATGAAAGGGTATGTAACTCAAGGGTTAGAATTAAGACTGTCCTCCTGAGGCTGAGGAGTATGAAAGGGTTGGTACCTCAAGGGTTAGAACAAAGACTGTCCACCTGAGGCTGAGGAGTATGAAAGGGTTGGTACCTCAAGGGTTAGAACAAAGACTGTCCACCTGAGGCAGAGGAGTATGAAAGGGTTGGTAACTCAAGGGTTAGAATTAAGACTGTCCCCCTGAGGCAGAGGAGTATGAAAGGGTTGGTAACTCAAGGGTTAGAATTAAGACTGTCCTCCTGAGGCAGAGGAGTATGAAAGGGTTGGTACCTCAAGGGTTAGAATTAAGACTGTCCCCCTGAGGCTGATGAGTATGAAAGGGTAGATAACTCAAGGGTTAGAACAAAGACTGTCCCCCTGATGCTGAGGAGTATGAAAGGGTATGTAACTCAAGGGTTAGAACAAAGACTGTCCCCTTGAGGCTGAGGAGTATGAAAGGGTGGGTAACTCAAGGGTTAGAACAAAGACTGTCCACCTGAGGCTGAGGAGTATGAAAGTGTAGGTAACTCAAGGGTTGGAACAAAGACTGTCCACCTGAGGCTGATGAGTATGAAAGGGTAGATAACTCAAGGGTTAGAACAAAGACTGACCCCCTGAGGCTGATGAGTATGAAAGGGTAGATAACTCAAGGGTTTGAACAAAGACTGTTCCCATGAGGCTGAGGAGTATGAAAGGGTAGGTAACTCAAGGGTTAGAACAAAGACTGTCCTCCTGAGGCTGATGAGTATGAAAGGGTATGTAACTCTTATCTTAAGGGTTGGAACAAAGACTGACCTCCTGAGGCTGAGGAGTATGAAAGGTTAGGTAACTCAAGGGTAAGTACAAAGACTGTCCACCTGAGGCTGAGGAGTATGAAAGGGTTGGTAACTCAAGGGTTAGAACAAAGACTGTCCCCCTAAGGCTGAGGAGTATGAAAGGGTATGTAACTCAAGGGTAAGAACAAAGACTGTCCCCCTGAGGTTGAGGAGTATGAAAGGGTTGGTAACTCAAGGGTTTGAACAAAGACTGTCCCCCTGTGCCTGAGGATTATAAAAGTGTAGGAAACTCTTATCTTAAGGGTTTGAACAAAGACTGACCCCCTGAGGCTGAGGAGTATAAAAGTGTAGGAAACTCTTATCTTAAGGGTTTGAACAAAGACTGACCCCCTGAGGCTGAGGAGTATGAAAGGATAGGTAACTCAAGGGTTAGAACTAAGACTGTAAACCCTGAGGCTGAGGAGTATGAAAGGGTATGTAACTCAAGGGTAAGAACAAAGACTGACCCCCTGAGGTTGAGGAGTATGAAAGGGTAAGTAACTCTTTTCTTTAGGGTTAGAACAAAGACTGTCCCCCTGAGGCAGACTAGTTTGAAACGGTAGGTAACTCGAGAATTAGAACAAAGACTGACCCCCTGAGGCTGATGAGTATGAAAGGGTTGGTAACTCGAGGGTTAGAACAAAGACTGTTCCAATGAGGCTGAGGAGTATGAAAGGGTTGGTAACTCGAGGGTTAGAACAAAGACTGTCCACCTGAGGCTGAGGAGTATGAAAGTGTAGGTAACTCAAGGGTTAGAACAAAGAATGTCCACCTGAGGCTGAGGAGTATGAAAGGGTATGTAACTAACTCAAGGGTTAGAACAAAGACTGACCCCCTGAGGCTGAGGAGTATGAAAGTGTTGGTAACTCAAGGGTTAGAACAAAGACTGTACCCCTGAGGCTGATGAGTATGAAAGGGTAGGTAACTCAAGGGTTAGAACAAAGACTGTCCCCCTGAGGCTGATGAGTATGAAAGGGTAGGTAACTCAAGGGTTAGAACAAAGACTGACCCCCTGAGGCTGAGGAGTATGAAAGGGTAGGTAACTCAAGGGTTAGAACAAAGACTGTCCACCTGAGGCTGATGAGTATGAAAGGGTTGGTATCTCTATTCTTTAGGGTTGGAAAAAAGACTGTTCCCATGAGGTTCAGGAGTATGAAACGGTAGGGAAATCATCTTTAGGATTAGAACAATGACTTTCCCCATGAGGCTGAGAAGTATGAAAGGGTAGGTAACAAATCAGCATCAAATACACATAAACATCATGTGTATTTGATTCTGATTTGTCTTATTACACCTTTCTTGCCTTTTTTTCATTTTTTATACACTTAATAAAACTGTGGCAGAAAAAGTTTTTTTGGAGGTCAGGACAACTGTTTTTATTAAATATGTTATATTTTTCCTATAGAATATTGTTATAAGTTTCCTATAAACCACATGGCCAATGGGGATACTGGCACCTAGATTGAAAAGGATTGCCAGTTTTCTAGTCAAAGGTCACGGATTCTTACTATGTACTTCAGCTTCCTTCATCTGTAAAAAAATGATTATGTAGCTGAGAAATTGCTTAAAGTGGTGACACAAATTCTTTCAATCAAACAATGATAAAATAATGAAAATTCTCTGTTTACAGTCAACCAGATATAACTACTCTAGTGATGAAAAGTTTGCCATTATAGAGGTCATTGCTATGATCAAAGGACTGCAGTTGTTGATGGCCAGAATGGAGTCTGTATTCCTTGATGCCATAAGAAGACACATTTATGCTGACATACAGAAGTTTGTACAAATAACAGTGAGGGAACCACTAAGGAAGTCTGTCAGAAAGAAAAATGATGTCATCAAAGTGTGAGTACATTTGTCAGAAAGAAAAATGATGTCATCAAAGTGTGAGTACATTTGTCAGAAAGAAAAATGATGTCATCAAAGTGTGAGTACATTTGTCAGAAAGAAAAATGATGTCATCAAAGTGTGAGTACATTTTGTTGATAGAGGCAGTGTTGTCATAGAAAATTGTGTACCCAATAACATAATTTTTATTCCTTTTTATCAAATAATAATTGTGACCAATATTTACTAATATGGAGTAGGCATTGCCAAAATGCGAGCACAGACAATATAGTCCTTTATTATTTATATATAATGTGCATTTCATAATTGACGTTACTTCCAAACACCCTAAAAGTGCCTCTACATTCCAGTGGTCACATGACGTCTTTCTTTGTAATGGTGATGTCACATCAAATGTCATATGATTGTCAGTTTTTAAAGATCAATTAAGAGATTGCAAAAAAAAATAGTATGAAATTTTTGTTGTTATTTTTAAATATAAGATTTATTTTTTATCGATGTCAACATTATTTTTAAGTCATTCTTTAAAATTAATTTTAGTGCCCTTCTTCATTCACTTTGTTACAGTATTTTGACGATATCAACTTCTGGACGAAAAAAATCAATATCAGCATTAAACAGATTTTGATCATGTGATTTCATTTTGATCACGTGACACATAATTGCCGTAGAGCTCACTGCTCTTCACGGACAGCTTCGCTGCCCCATGCAAACTGTGCTCGCTATAAATGGATTTGTCTTTCTAAAGACTGATGATAAAGTAGTTGTTTCAAGCTCTTATTTAATAAGAGACCGAGTGTGGTTTAAAATATTACCTTTACCCTTAAAATGGGAATTTATACCAAGTGTTTATGTTCCTTCTGACAAACAAGAATAATCCTAGATAAAGCTGTTATGGTGAAATGTTGAACTTCATAATATTTATTTTGTTTTATAGTCATTTTGAAAGAAATGTATTTATGTTGCAGTATGTTTGGTGTTATCCAGATCACAAAATTTATCCTTAATTATAAAAATTATTTAAAGCACATTTATGAATGCTTGTTGGTTTTCTTTTTGAAAATGGAGATATGACCTATAATTTTTTTTCTTTATTTTGATCTCTTATAGCCTTAACTGTTTGAACACCAAGTTATTTGAAATTTCACTAAACATCTTTTTATAAAATGGTATAGAGCTGAACTTTATATACTCATGTTGGTTTTAGAATTATCTTGGCTGTAAGAGACACATGTGCTGATTGGCTGAGAGGAGTTGAACCGCAGGATGACCCAGCTACCAAAGGGAAAAAGGAGGATGAAGGATATACGATAAAAGTTCCAAGTAGAAATGTTGGCCCTTCATCTACACAGGTGCAACATTCACATTTCTATATTTTCCTTTAAATTATTTTTCATTGTGTCTTATATTTAAAAAACTTTTTCAAGTAAAAATTTGACTACTAGAAAAGGTGTATTGGTCACATGTTTTAACCTGTTTATATTCTGTTCATAAAAGCTTGCACTTGAGGAAATTTTACTAAATTCTATTCCATTAGTCCATGATAAGGGGAAAAATACTAAATTAGCATATGTATATTTTTATCACATGTGTTTTATTTTATTTAATACAACATCATATTGAGTCTGTTATATGTTTACAGTTATACATGGTGCGTACAATGTTGGAATCGTTGATTGCTGACAAGAGTGGAGGGAAGAAAACCCTGAGGAAGGAAATAGACATCAACCATCTACAGATCATTGACAACTTCCACAAGACATCCTTTTTCTGGAATTACCTACTGAATTTTAATGGTAAAATATGAAACTATAAAATGTTATTGATTCATCCTATCCTGTAGCTAAAATAGTGCTTAAAGTTGGTATTTAACAAGGAATTGGAGCCTTGTCATCATATAATCATACCAGTTTACTATTGGATAACAAAAGCATGTTGAATTTTGTCATCGCCATTTCTGAAATGTATGTGTAGAAATTGTCAGCCGTACATTCCACCACTAATTTTAACTGCTAATTGTACAAGATAATTTTTAGAACAATTTTGAAAATAACATATTTTTACATTTTACTTTCAAATTTGTGGAAATGTATTTTTCTTTGAAGAATTATTATTATTATTGAACATATACTAAATGTTGATGTATTTTGGTTATTGTTTTTGCGTGACAAATGAAAACTACTTACCGCGTATGGTCCAGCTTACCCTCATTTTGTATATCACAAAATGTGTAAATTGAATTCATCACTTTATTTTCCACAGTTATTTAGCGTTTTGAAATGCGGCCGAATTTTTTAATGTGATAGAGCAATTTTCTATAGTAAAGTTTGACCTAAATTACAACGGAAGTGTATGTTTGGAAGAGTCCTTTGTTGTCTGTTCGAAATCCTTCGGGTAATATCATCTGCAGTTAAGGCGGGAAAATCCTTGCGGTTTGTCCCAATACCACTGAACTTTACAAAGGCAGACGATCTTTTTGAGAACAACGCGAGGTCCCTGTAGAAGCTCAAATGGCTGACTTCCTATGTAAAATTCCCTGAGCAAAAGTCAAGGACGATTTGGAATTTGTCAACAACAAAGGCATAATATAAAATATGGACGTGTTATCGTGTAGAAATGTTTTAAATTGGATTTTAACACTACAAAGGTACAATATGGAATAATAAAAAAATGCAAGCAAAACACCTAGCGCAGCGAGGTGTAACATTTAGTATAATTTAAAAGGCATGCTGCTTTTTATTACCTGCAATTTACTTCATACTTTTTTATACTAGTATTATGTTGTTCAAGTTTAACTTCTGATAAGAAAATAAAGACTTTTGTAACAACCATATATTTTTAAAAAGATCATTTTTATGCCTCTCTAGCGAAAGTTGTTAGACATTGATTTCTGCCTGTTTGTTGAAGATTTTTTTTTATAAAAATGACCTCAGTGTTATATGATCAGATCTGTTCACTGTCAGAAATAAGGTGTATCATTTACTTTGCTCCTGAGTGAATTCAGGAAAAGGCGGGCCTTTCCCAATTTGTGCCAATCGGGACATCCCTGTGGCCATGACTCATCTTTTGTTTATAAGTAATGTCTTGTGAGGTGTGTAAACACTATGTTTTCAGAATCTCTCCACAAATGTTGTGACCTTTCACAGTTATGGTACAGAGAATTCTTCTTGGAGATGACCATGGGCAAAAGAATTCAGGTAATGTTATTCCTAATTGTAAAAGATAGCTGAGAGCTCATGTTTATCTGCATGTGGTAAATATTCTTGAATAACAGTTAAGTGGAAAAATCTCCTTGTAATGTTATATTTCTTGAAATAGTTTCATGCAACAGAAAATTTGCAACTGTTGTTTATTGGGTGATTGTACACACTGAAATTGACCCACGTACATTCTAAGTTGATTATTCCTCACCTCTAGGTCCATTCATACTGTAATGTCATACATGTTCAACAGATCTGACTTAAATAAAAAAAGGACTATTGTCGATAACTGACTCTATTTTGAAGGTTTAAATCATATCTCCATCCTCATTTACACAATTTCAAAAGACTGAAGATGGAGTGATGAACACAGTATAATTAGCCATGGATTAATGGCTTGAAAATTTCTTGTATGCAAAATCACAAACAAAATATCATTAGATGCATCTTGTGTATATTTTTCCTGGTTGGAAAAAGCAATAACTGTCATTTGGTTAAATTAGTTTTTCATATTCAATATAAATTAAAGTTGATAGTGATGCTCAGATTAACAAAACACTTACAAAAACTTGTTTTTGTTATAAAGCAGAGTTATTATACAATTCAGAAAGCTGCAAGTTTTGTGTAAATTTGATGTTGATCAGATAGAAAAAAATGATATGAACGATCATTTTGATCTTTTTTGAAAAGTTTCCAATCGAGATGTCCATGCCATGGATATTAACGGACCACATCCTGGAAACTAAGGAACCTTCCATGATGGAGTAAGTACTATGTCATGACTTGAATGAAGTTTTCAATGGGGAGTAATTGTCCTAGTATCCTGGAAACTAAGGAACCTTCCATGATGGAGTAAGTACTATGTCATGACTTGTATGAAGTTTTCAATGGGGAGTAATTGATGGAGTAAGTACTATGTCATGACTTGTATGAAGTTTTCAATGGGGAGTAATTGATGGAGTAAGTACTATGTCATGACTTGTATGAAGTTTTCAATGGGGAGTAATTGATGGAGTAAGTACTATGTCATGACTTGAATGAAGTTTTCAATGGGGAGTAATTGTCCTAGTATCCTGGAAACCAAGGAACCTTCCATGATGGAGTAAGTACTATGTCATGACTTGAATGAAGTTTTCAATGGGGAGTAATTGTCCTAGTAGTATAGGTGGTTATTCATCTAGTATTGATCACTGGCATGTCAATACTGAGGATGAGAATTCGAGTATGACTTTGAACAGGATGTGTTCCACTCCAGATTAATTTACAAAGATTGCTAGTTATCCTGCTTAATGTAGCGTTTTCAAGGGTACTTCAGTTTCCTTTTCCAATAAAAACTGAATGTCATTATGTAGCTGAAAAATTGCTGAAATGGCTTACAACACTAAACAAACAAAGCTCCTGTTTAATCAATAAATACACATTACATGTGTATATGCATATTGTGTTGACACAACTATTTATATCATGTCTAGATGTTTCTTATGTTGAGGCATGCCATACTAGGATTCCATATTTATTTATAAGCCATAATGGATATTTTACTGCTTTCTGTACTGATGTTACAAAAGTATGTAGTTCCTACATCTTGTATCGGACACATTGTGTTTCAGATGGTCTTATTTCTCTTTTTCTTTAGAATACATACAGATTTGTATTTTTCCAGGTACATCTTGTATCCATTAGATCTCTATAATGACAGTGCCAATTATGCCTTAACAAAGTTCAGACAACAGTTCCTGTATGATGAAGTGGAAGCAGAGGTAATTCTAAAAATTAAAAAAAATAATAAAAGAGTTGTGAGTGTAACCAGTTCTAAAGATGGACAGTTAAAAATTGATTGTAGAATGGGAGAACACAAAAATAGAAATAGGTGGAAAGTAGACTTTAGAGTAAGTAATAGTCAGTTTGCAACATTTATATTTTTCTTGCAGAAAAGTACATGTAAGTTTATCTTGCGCCAGTTGCTTTCTAAACCAACAATCATTATAATTACACCATTGAAGTCCATCTTGTGTGAAGGAAATAACTTTTCCTTGTAAACTGTGTACTAATGGTCAAGGTAACAAGGTCATTCACTATTGATTAAAAGATTAAAATTGAGGCCAATTTTTCAGTTAAAGCTCGAGGGTTTTCACTGGGTACTCCAGTTTCCCCCCCCCCCCCCCCCCCAAACTGCCCAATAAAAGCTGTATGCTTTATTTAAGCTGCAAAATTTCTGAAAGTGGCATTAAACACCATTCAAACTTGAAAATTCTTATGAACTTGAAGATATGGTTGATGAGGACTTCATTTATCTTTAATGTAGAAATTGATTATGAACGTATTAGTACACATTAGCTGGAGGGTTTCTGAAAAAGTGGTAGTTCATAGTATCTGTTACAACATGTCATCAGAGCCAGTAATTACTGATTCCAAATGTATTTTTGTGTTTATCTTTTTAGCTCACCTGACCCAAAGGGTCATGTGAGCTATTGTTATCACTTTGCGTCCGTCGGCGTCGGCGGCGCGTCTGTAAACTTTTTACATTTTAATCTTCTTCTCTGAAACCACTCGGCCAATTGAAACCAAACTTGGCCATAATGTTCATTGGTTGGACCTTTACAAAGTTTGTGTTTTTTATTTTGATTGGTCAACCAATATGGCCGCCACCTCAAGACTTAGTTTAACATAGGACCCTATGGGAAAAAAGTTAAAAAGGGCTTCTTCTCTGAAACCGTTTAACCAATCAAAACAAAACTTACTAGCAATATTGTTTGGATGGTCCTCTATAAAGTTTGTGTTTTAGAAATTGGAAATTCAAAATGGCCGCCACCGCAGGACTTAGTTTAACATAGAACCCTATGGGAAAAAGTTTTAAAAGGCTTCTTCTCTGAAACCGGTTAATCCATGGAAACAAAAACTTACTAGCAATATTGTTTGGATGGTCCTCTATAAAGTTTGTGTTTTTTATGGCAATTGGAAATTCAAAATGGCTGCCACCGCAGGACTTAATTTAACATAGGACCCTATGGGAAAAAGTTTGAAAGGCTTCTTTTCTGAAACCGGCCAACCAATGGAAAAAAAACTTACTAGCAATATTGTTTGGCTGGTCCTCTATAAAGTTAATGTTTTTTATCCCAATCGGAAATTCAAAATGGCCGCCACCGCAGGACTTGGTTTAACATTCAACCCTATGAGAAAAAAGTTTAAAAGGGCTTCTTCTCTGAAACCGTTTAACCAATCAAAACAAAACTTACTGGCAATATTGTTTGGATGGTCCTCTATAAAGTTTATGTTTTTTATGGCAATTGGTAATTCAAAATGGCCGCTACTGCAGGACTTAGTTTAACATAGGACCCTATGGGAAAAAGTTTTTAAAGGCTTCTTCTCTGAAACCGGTTAATCAATCGAAACAAAAACTTACTAGCAATATTGTTTGAATGGTCCTCTATAAAGTTTATGTTTTTTATGGCAATTGGAAATTCAAAATGGCCCCTACCGCAGGACTTAGTTTAACATACGACCCTATGGGAAAAAGTTTTTAAAGGCTTCTTCTCTGAAACCGGTTAATCAATGGAAACAAAAACTTACTAGCAATATTGTTTGGATGGTCCTTTATAAAGTTTATGTTTTTTATGGCAATTGGAAATTCAAAATGGCCACCTCCGCCGCAGGACTTAGTTTAACAGAGGACCCTTTGGGCAAATAAAAAAAATCTTCTCTTTACAACTGGTTAACCAATGAAACAAAGCTTTCTAGTAATATTGTTTGGATGGTCCTATTTAAAGTTTATTGAAAATTACAGGACTTACTTTAACATCAGGGAAATGCCATCTTCATTGCCTATAAAATCAAGTGAGCGATACAGGCTCTTAAGAGCCTCTGGTGTTATTTACAATATCATTATTTTTTCCATTTTCAGGTGAATTTATGTTTTGATCAGTTTGTGTACAAACTAAGTGATCAAATATTTGCCTACTATAAACACCTGTGTGGCAGGTAAGTATTTTGTGTACAAACTAAGTGATCAAATATTTGCCTACTATAAACACCTGTGTGGCAGGTAAGTCAGTTTGTGTACAAACTAAGTGATCAAATATTTGCCTACTATAAACACCTGTGTGGCAGGTAAGTATTTTGTGTACAAACTAAGTGATCAAATATTTGCCTACTATAAACACCTGTGTGGCAGGTAAGTATTTTGTGTACAAACTAAGTGATCAAATATTTGCCTACTATAAACACCTGTGTGGCAGGTAAGTATTTTGTGTACAAACTAAGTGATCAAATATTTGCCTACTATAAACACCTGTGTGGCAGGTAAGTATTTTGTGTACAAACTAAGTGATCAAATATTTGCCTACTATAAACACCTGTGTGGCAGGTAAGTATTTTGTGTACAAACTAAGTGATCAAATATTTGCCTACTATAAACACCTGTGTGGCAGGTAAGTATTTTGTGTACAAACTAAGTGATCAAATATTTGCCTACTATAAACACCTGTGTGGCAGGTAAGTATTTTGTGTACAAACTAAGTGATCAAATATTTGCCTACTATAAACACCTGTGTGGCAGGTAAGTATTTTGTGTACAAACTAAGTGATCAAATATTTGCCTACTATAAACACCTGTGTGGCAGGTAAGTATTTTGTGTACAAACTAAGTGATCAAATATTTGCCTACTATAAACACCTGTGTGGCAGGTAAGTATTTTGTGTACAAACTAAGTGATCAAATATTTGCCTACTATAAACACCTGTGTGGCAGGTAAGTATTTTGTGTACAAACTAAGTGATCAAATATTTGCCTACTATAAACACCTGTGTGGCAGGTAAGTATTTTGTGTACAAACTAAGTGATCAAATATTTGCCTACTATAAACACCTGTGTGGCAGGTAAGTATTTTGTGTACAAACTAAGTGATCAAATATTTGCCTACTATAAACACCTGTGTGGCAGGTAAGTATTTTGTGTACAAACTAAGTGATCAAATATTTGCCTACTATAAACACCTGTGTGGCAGGTAAGTATTTTGTGTACAAACTAAGTGATCAAATATTTGCCTACTATAAACACCTGTGTGGCAGGTAAGTATTTTGTGTACAAACTAAGTGATCAAATATTTGCCTACTATAAACACCTGTGTGGCAGGTAAGTATTTTGTGTACAAACTAAGTGATCAAATATTTGCCTACTATAAACACCTGTGTGGCAGGTAAGTATTTTGTGTACAAACTAAGTGATCAAATATTTGCCTACTATAAACACCTGTGTGGCAGGTAAGTATTTTGTGTACAAACTAAGTGATCAAATATTTGCCTACTATAAACACCTGTGTGGCAGGAAAGTATTTTGTGTACAAACTAAGTGATCAAATATTTGCCTACTATAAACACCTGTGTGGCAGGTAAGTATTTTGTGTACAAACTAAGTGATCAAATATTTGCCTACTATAAACACCTGTGTGGCAGGTAAGTATTTTGTGTACAAACTAAGTGATCAAATATTTGCCTACTATAAACACCTGTGTGGCAGGTAAGTATTTTGTGTACAAACTAAGTGATCAAATATTTGCCTACTATAAACACCTGTGTGGCAGGTAAGTATTTTGTGTACAAACTAAGTGATCAAATATTTGCCTACTATAAACACCTGTGTGGCAGGTAAGTATTTTGTGTACAAACTAAGTGATCAAATATTTGCCTACTATAAACACCTGTGTGGCAGGTAAGTATTTTGTGTACAAACTAAGTGATCAAATATTTGCCTACTATAAACACCTGTGTGGCAGGAAAGTATTTTGTGTACAAACTAAGTGATCAAATATTTGCCTACTATAAACACCTGTGTGGCAGGTAAGTATTTTGTGTACAAACTAAGTGATCAAATATTTGCCTACTATAAACACCTGTGTGGCAGGTAAGTATTTTGTGTACAAACTAAGTGATCAAATATTTGCCTACTATAAACACCTGTGTGGCAGGTAAGTATTTTGTGTACAAACTAAGTGATCAAATATTTGCCTACTATAAACACCTGTGTGGCAGGTAAGTATTTTGTGTACAAACTAAGTGATCAAATATTTGCCTACTATAAACACCTGTGTGGCAGGTAAGTATTTTGTGTACAAACTAAGTGATCAAATATTTGCCTACTATAAACACCTGTGTGGCAGGTAAGTATTTTGTGTACAAACTAAGTGATCAAATATTTGCCTAGTATAAACACCTGTGTGGCAGGTAAGTATTTTGTGTACAAACTAAGTGATCAAATATTTGCCTACTATAAACACCTGTGTGGCAGGTAAGTATTTTGTGTACAAACTAAGTGATCAAATATTTGCCTACTATAAACACCTGTGTGGCAGGTAAGTATTTTGTGTACAAACTAAGTGATCAAATATTTGCCTACTATAAACACCTGTGTGGCAGGTAAGTATTTTGTGTACAAAGTGATCAAATATTTGCCTACTATAAACACCTGTGTGGCAGGTAAGTATTTTGTGTACAAACTAAGTGATCAAATATTTGCCTACTATAAACACCTGTGTGGCAGGTAAGTATTTTGTGTACAAACTAAGTGATCAAATATTTGCCTACTATAAACACCTGTGTGGCAGGTAAGTATTTTGTGTACAAACTAAGTGATCAAATATTTGCCTACTATAAACACCTGTGTGGCAGGTAAGTATTTTGTGTACAAACTAAGTGATCAAATATTTGCCTACTATAAACACCTGTGTGGCAGGTAAGTATTTTGTGTACAAACTAAGTGATCAAATATTTGCCTACTATAAACACCTGTGTGGCAGGTAAGTCAGTTTGTGTACAAACTAAGTGATCAAATAATTGCCTACTATAAACACCTGTGTGGCAGGTAAGTATTTTGTGTACAAACTAAGTGATCAAATATTTGCCTACTATAAACACCTGTGTGGCAGGTAAGTATTTTGTGTACAAACTAAGTGATCAAATATTTGCCTACTATAAACACCTGTGTGGCAGGTAAGTCAGTTTGTGTACAAACTAAGTGATCAAATATTTGCCTACTATAAACACCTGTGTGGCAGGTAAGTATTTTGTGTACAAACTAAGTGATCAAATATTTGCCTACTATAAACACCTGTGTGGCAGGTAAGTCAGTTTGTGTACAAACTAAGTGATCAAATATTTGCCTACTATAAACATCTGTGTGGCAGGTAAGTATTTCGAATATATTTTCTAAAACTGTTGTCACATCATAGATTGACATCTTTCACTGAATGATTGTTTCCTTTTAAACTCTTAAAAATGGTAAATGTCTATTTAATGACACAACACAGATGCTGTAAGAAGCTAGTATTTTTTAAGCTGTCTCATCTTGACTATTGAAAATTTAATTAAGTAATGTAGACAACCAAACAATCAAGTAATGACCTGCTATGACAGGTTCCTTACAAAGCTGTAATTTGTAGAACTCTCCTACTTTAAAATATTGATTTTACATTTATAAAGAATCTTTAGATGACTTAATGTACCGCTTAATTCAATTTTATTATTTTATTTTATTACTTGTGCTAAATAAAATAAATGTTAAAAATTGTGTAAACTCTTAACTCCATGTTGACCAGTTATGTGTGTGACAATCAGTAAACTTTAATTATGGTTACTCCATTTCAAAGTCTATAATGGGGATTTTGTTGTGTCATATCTTGGTTGCTCTGGAACTTTTATCCTACCGTTCTGTACAATATGTTATTGTATAATCCTTTCGAATTGATCACACTACTTCAAAGGGCTTGTGCCCTTAAGGAAAACCAACATTTAATAATGTAGTCCAGCTGTTACATTCTTTTTTTTCTAGCATTATGTTGGATAAAAGATTCCGAGCTGAATGTGTCAGTCAGAATGTAAAGATAAATTATCCAGTGGCTAACCGATACGAAACTTTACTGAAACAGAGGCATGTCCAGGTAAGGTAGAACACATTACATTGAGGTAAGATATTAGACAAATCAAACAGAGGCATGTCCAGGTAAGGTAGAACACATTACGATCAGGTAAGATGGTAGACAATTCAGAGGCATGTCCAGGTAAGATATAAGACTGTACTGAAACAGAGGCATGTCCAGGTAAGGTAGAACACATTAGTTCAGGTAAGATATTAGACAAATCTAACAGGGTCATGTCCAGGTAAGGTAGGACAAATTACGATCAGGTAAGATATAACACTACTCAAACAGAGGCATGTCCAGGTAAGGTAGAACACATTAGTTCAGGTAAGATATTAGACAAATCTAACAGGGTCATGTCCAGGTAAGGTAGAACACATTACGATCAGGCAAGATATTAGAGTTTTAGACAATTCAAACAGAGGCATGTCCAGATAAGGTAGAACAAATTACGATTGGGTAAGATATTAGACAAATCAAATAAAGGCATGTCCAGGTATGGTAGAACACATTATGATCAGATAAGATATTAGACAAATCAAACAAAGGCATGATGCTCAGCATATTTAAAAAAAAGTCATTTCGGTTTCATTTATAGACAGCACAAAAAGTTCTACAATACTTGGATTTGGAATCAATACATCACAGAGACAGAACTACTTTCCAGACATACTTATTGACTGGATGGTACATTCCTCTAAAAATGATTAACACATGACATTAATATTTGCAGATTTTGGGAAGATCTATTGATTTGAACAAGTTAATTGGACAGAGGGTGAATGCCTCCTTACAGAAAGCCTTAGATGTGGCTATTTCTAGATTTGAGTCAGGTGACATCACTGGTATTGTTGTAAGTATCACAACTCGTGCCTAAACTATTTTGGTTGTTAATTACCTTGCTTTGAAGAAGAGGGGTATACTTTTTTACCCTTGTCAGTTCGTTCATTTGTTTGTCCATGCATCCATAACAAAAATTTCTGTCATGGTTTTCTAAGCAACTTTTGGATGCAGAAGCCTGATATTTTGCATATTGATTTATCCAAAAAATGCCATATGGTGTATAGCGATTTTATGCTCCTTGGTCATCTACTTCCTGTTTACCAAATACTTTTTTTGAGACGTATGAATATTGAGCATAAGCTCTCAGATACACCTGTTGTTACGTTGCAAGTAAATTGTACTAAGGTTAAGTTTTGGTAAATTTTGAGCATGGATATCAAATCATGTATAGCAGAACTTTTGTTCAGGGTCAAGGATTCATAGTTATGTCCTATGAAAGATATAAGGGTAATTATTTGTATGACAGTTGTTTGACAGTTTCAAACCATAAAAAAAGTATTAGAATTCATTCTACCCCACCATAGACTTTAAATGTACATCTCCCAACAATTTATATAATGTTATAATTATTTGTATTAACAGGAATTAGAGGGTCTGATAGACTGCAATAGACTGACCCACAAGCTGATGGGGAAATATTTGACATTGAATGACTTTGATGCCATGTTACGAGAAGCCAATCACAATGTATCAGCCCCGTACGGAAGAATTACGTTACATGTGTTCTGGGAGGTCAATTACGACTTCCTGCCAAACTACTGTTATAATGCCTCCACTTCAAGGTAATATTGGCATTATGCCACCTCTTTAAGCTAATACCTCTACTTGTAAAGGATATTGTTATATTTCAAGGTAATATTGTCATAATCCAATACTTCAAGCTAATATTAGTAAGAAGACTCCAATAGAAGGTAATATGGTTATAACGCCTCTATTTAACATTAATATTGGGGGACCTGTCTACTTTTATCCTACTGTGCGTCAACTCTGGGTTTGCAATTTCAAGTCTGACTTCTGGAAAGGAGTGCTCGATCCAACCTTTGAGATATTTTTTAGCCCCAACTATTACATTTAGCATCATATTTACACTTGACTGATTTTCTACATAATTTTTCAATTTATTGAAATAGTACAACATTTGACATGATTTCAATTTGTTACAGATTTGTGAAAACAAAGCTGCCATTTGCACCAGCCAGCCAGAGAGACAAACCTCCTAATCCTTCACCATATTATATTTGGGGTACAAAGGTATGTGAATCCTAGAATTGAAGTGACTACCCTTTATATGCAAATGCCATCTTCTGCATTTACCTTTTGGTTCAATCAGGTGATATATCACATGATATCTCTTGATAAAATTTGATATTAAGTACAATAATAAGTACAGTTTCATCATGCAATACATTACACTTAATTTCAACTGTGCAATAATTATAGATTATTTACGTTTTTTGAAACAAGATGCATTTTCTCGTCCCTAACTCATCGAATGGTAACAGCTCCGAGATGAGATGACAAGAAAATTCATGGAGTTAATAAAATGTAAATAATCTGTTTATCGCTGTTTTGTTACATTGTGACATCACAGTGTTTACTAAAGGAAGTCTTGACCGCTAGGGTAGATGGGCCTATCACATGCTAGTAGAGTGAGATGGGATAATACTGCACATAAAGATCAAAGGAAAATACTGCAAAATGGCAATAAATGTTATTATTACACTAATTTAGTCAGGACTTCAACCCATTGTACAGATGACAATTCTGAATATTCCCCTATTATGAGGGCATAATTGTATAATATTTAGATTTCATAAAACTCCTTCATATTTAAAATAAATGTTTATTCCTCTTATTCCAGGCATTAACCAGTTCATACAGTGCAATATACAGTTTATACCATGGTTTTGTTGGCCCGCAGCACTTCAGAGCTATGTGTAGATTGTTGGGTTATCAGGGCATAGCTGTTGTCATTGAAGAATTGCTGAAAATTGTTAAGGCTTTGGTAAGTGTTATTTATCTTATGTAAAGACTATTTTGAGTTTTATATGTTATGCTTAAGGTTGTTATGAAATGAATCTCTAGACATTGTTTGCCTTACATTTTTGAAACTCCCTTTTTTACCAGAGAGTTTAAATGGTCTTAATTTTATTATTTGTTCCTATCAGAGGAGCCAAGAGATTTGGTTCTGTTGAGAACTGAAATAAGTGTTTTGCCATTCCACAGGAATTCCATGCATTACACAAGTAATGGTGAATCCAGGATATATGTAAATTCTTGTTCTGCCAGTCCTGGATTTCTCAAAACAAACAAAAAATAAGTCAAATCACAGATTTTTTTTCTCAGCAATCATAGCTACATCAATATTGGCAACTTTTGATTGGCTAAAACAGGGATTGAATTTCAAATTGATCTATGATTTTTCAAGAAATTGGCCTGAGATTCTTTTATATCCATAAGTAGTCAGAACAAGTGTTTGTACATGCATATTATTAAATACTATTGTTAAACATACAAATTTGACATAATTTGGTCAAAAGAAACTGATTTATTATGTCCTCCTAATTTTTATATAAAAAATTACATGGAAAGCACTTTGAAATCTCTTCTTTAAATCATATTTACCAAATAATAAAAATATTGCAGAGAAAATAAAGTTGCTAATGTGGGTGATTTCTCTATTTTCATGGTGTCAATGATACCATTTATGTTTAAATGGAACTCAGCATTTTTTGGTGTCATTGGATGCGAAAGCCAAAGTCCAGACTGTGCAGGAAAACTGGAAATCCTTTTCATTTAAGTAGGATTTGAGCATGACTTGCACAGTCTAGTTCAAATCATAACCCCAGTGTTGACTTAAGTGTGATCAATAGTATAAAGATGACTTACTACCGTAACAATTAAGGCCAAACAAAAAAATATGTGTGTTTCCGGTTACATCGATTTATAAAATAGGTAGGTAGGTCGATTTTTGTTTTTGTTTTTTTTGGTTTTTGGGAATCGTGGTTGTTAAATTAGTAATGTTTACCTTTATCTTTTATAAATTTGTAGGTGTAAAGCTTGTAAGTTTCAAGAATTTACTATAAAGCCTTTAAAAGTATACACTAATACAGTCATTGAATGAGCTATCAATTTGGTTACAAGCGTTCATATGTTTACATTTCGCCGCCATGTTGGTTAGTAAGTATGAAAATAAAACTAAAACCTGGAACAATAGCGGGAGTTTTCCGGTTTGAAGTAACCTCTGTTAAAAATGCCAAAAAAAACTTTAGGGTCGGCTTCAAAAAAATAGGTAGGGTCGGGTAACCGGAAACACACATATTTTATTTTTTTTTGGCCTAAATGAAACAACCTTCAGAAGGAATATTTATACAGAGTCTTCATCTATTCAAGCTTATTATCTCCCCTATTCATTATATTTTTGTTAGTTAAAAGGCACACTAAGAGAGTACATAGAAACATTGTTCAAAGCCATGCCACAGGTGTGTCGTCTGCTCAGATTTGACTATGGATCACCTGGTAAGTAATCCTTGTTATTCTTGATCAGATATGCTTAAAATTTGTATTTCAGAAACCTGAAAAGAAACAAATTTTTCAGCAATGATTCCTGGGAGGTCCAGATGTCAATAAATGACTGTTATACAGTTAAAAATCATTATAACTGAAACAATTATGATAAAAGTTTTTTATAGTCCATTTGGCTAAAATTTTGGAAAAAAATTACTCGAAAAAAGGTAGTATTTTGCAAGCTGGAATCAGATTCCAGGAGAGTGTCAGAATGCAGGATTTAGCTTCATTTCCACTAGAGCTTCTGGGGGCTCCCCAGACACCTGACATAATGGTTGCTGCTGAGCTTCTGGGGGCTCCCCAGACACCTGACATAATGGGTGCTGCTGAGAAAGTTCATGGGGCAGCCAGCAAAGCTAGCTACTGTAAAATTTTAACCTGCTACTTAGAATTGCACTGAAGGCCCTGAGTTATATGGGTGGTTTCAAAAAAATGACCCCAACAGGTCATGGTCCTCTAATTTTGTCAAATTAATAGATATATTATTTGTAAATAGTTAAAAATGTATGTCTAGTTGTGGGTTACATGTCTGCAAAAAATCTTAAAGATATCTCAGAAAACAAAAAAGTTATGCCAAACAAACATGCCAAAATTGTCAGGAGTGCAACACTTTTTTGTGACACTTTAAAAAAATGTCATTTTTTAAAAGGTCACCAAATTGTCAAATCTAGCAATATCTTCATAATTCTTTTTTTTTTTATTACAAAGTTTCAGGTGTTAACTTATTGAGAGATATAAAAAGAAAGTATGTCGCATTTTAAAAAGTATGAAAATATTGTTTTGAAAAAAAGATCTACACGGTCAGGAGTGCAACACAAATTTAAGTTATTTTGCATTAAGTTCTTGATAGAAATTTTTTCCTTATGTTTTAAATAATTAAACCAAAACAAAATCATAAATATATCTTTGCTGCATCAAAACAGTCACGGGGGCCTCGGTGGCCGAGTGGTCAAGGTAGTTCGTCTACTATTGATCACGTGGTCTGTCAACACTGAGATTGCGGGTTCGATTCTCACTGCAGGCAGGGTGTACTCGACTCCAATCTTAATTGACAAGGATTGCCAGTTTTCCTACCGCAGGTCGGGGGTTCTCTCCGGGTACTCCGGCTTCCTCCCCCAATAAAAACTGGACGCCATGAAATAGCTGAAAAATTGCTGAAAGTGGCGTTAAAACACCATTCAAACAAACAAAAATCAAAACAGTCACTGTAATATACCCTAAAACTGGTAATCTGAACAGGGACAACAAATAAAACAGAGCACCCTTAACTGTCAGGAGTGCAACAAATGACTTGTTTTTAGATATATTTTTTTTGTAATGTGACTTATTTTGTGTATTTCTTTACTTTTTAGCAGAAGCTATACAGAATCGTTGAATAAGTATTTCAGATGCCTGAAAAATACCTTTTACATTAATTTTTTTTAATGTCAGGAGTGCAGCAGGTTTTTTATTGATCTTCAATTGTATCATAATATGAAATATTTTATGAAGATTTATTTATTATAATTATTTTAATTTAAGTTAAGGAAACTTTTCTTTGAAATTAATTGTTACAATAGCAGTTAAGAGCTTAAAATTTGATAAAAATTCATATTTTGTGTACAATTTAGTTGTCTCTCATATTGATACCAACTGTTTTTTATAATCTAGAGACATATTCTAACAGCTACCGTAAAACGTTGCGTATAGTCCGCATTTACGTATTGTCCGCACCCCTTTCTTGGACCAGAAAATTGCGGAAAAATTCTTATATGCATGTACAATCCGTACGTACAAGTTTTTACAAAACGCGTCATGATGAATACATCCGAGTCCGACTTGGGCGCGCTTTTTAAAAAGTTTTTACTGTAATATGTAATTTATTCTCTTCTAAAATATCATTAATGTTTATCGTTTTATTTATTTCTTACGATTGTAATAAATAAAATTAAAAATAGTGCATTGTCATATCGTCAATGTTGATCATTGTTAAACGAATACTCACACATTTTGAAACCAAACCGATTTGTCAACTTTCATTTATCAACGTAAACAAAGAAAAGAAAAAAGATAACACGTTTTATTTCAATCCCTCAAAGATTGCAACCAAAACATCGATCTTCTGCAACGTACTGTAACGTTACATAACGACACCATTTGCATTTTACGCATAGCTGGTTTAAACATCCTCTATTTTCGTATCCGTTTCAATTTTTATTCGTCATATATAATTAAAATCATAAATAAAAATAATTTAAGTAAAATTAATATCATTACAAAGTATACATAATGAAAGTTTATAAAAGAATCACGTTAGAATAGTACGAAAATACCGCATATAACACAACAACAAAATGGCGACCGCCAGTGACAACAATCAACGGGTCAAAAAAAAACTCTACAGAGTTTGTATTTACGTATAATCTGCACCATTCCTTTCCGACTTAGATTAAAAGAAAAAAACTGCGGACAATACGACACTTTTTACGGTAATTGTTTTATATGTTCATTTATCAATTGGCATTAAAAAAATATACTGTTGAAAAACATATATCTGTTCATGTATCTAAGATGTCCCGTTTTAAATGTCATCCATGTAAATGTTGCACTCCTGACACAATATTTAAATGAATAGATGATTGCAACTATACTGCAAAATTATGGTTCTCCATATGGATGGAACAAAGACTACAATTGGGAATGGTGTCTTTCGATTATAAAAACAGTTGGTATCAATATGAGAGCCAACTAAATTGTACACAACATATGAATTTTTATAAAAACTGAAGCTCAATTTTAAACAAACTGCTACACTCCTGACATTAAACAATGAATGTGAAAGGTATTATTATTTATCTGAAATATTTATTCAATGCTTCTGTGTAGCTTCTGCTGAAAAATAAAGAGAAAACACAAAATAAGAGAACTTTTTAAGAAAACTTATCTACAATGTAAGAACATGTCATTTGTTGCACTCCTGACAGTTGAGGGTGCTCTGTTTTACTCTGGTGTCCCTGATCAGATTTCCAGTTTTAGGGTATCTTGCTGTGACTGCTCTGATGCAGCAAAGGTATATTTATGATTTTATTTTTGTTTAATCATTGATACCAAAAGGAAAAAATTTCTTAATGCAATGTTGCTTAAATTTGTGTTGCACTCATGACGGGGTAGTTTTTTTCAGAACAATATTTTCATACTTTTTAATATGCAACATACTTTCTTTTGATATCTCTCAATTAGTTAACACATGAAACTGTGTAATAAAAAAAAAGAATTATGCACATATTGCTAGATTTGACAATTTTGTGACCTTTTAAAAATGACATATTTAGGTGTCACAGAAAAGTGTTGCACTCCTGACAATTTTGGCATGTTTTTTTGGCATAACTTTTTTGTTTTCTGAGATATCTTTAAGATTTTTTGCAGACATGTTCCCCACAACTAGACATACATTTTTAACTATTTAGAAATAATATATCTATTAATTTGACAAAATTAGAGGACCATAATCTGTTGGGGTCATTTTTTTTAAACAGCTTATATATTAATTTTGTTCTTTCTCAAATATCCTATTGAAAATGGTAAGATATATGAAATTTGTTCCCAGCAATATCACAAAATTACCTCAGTACTTTTTAAAGAATGTATTTCCTTCTTTTATTTGTTTTAACCTGGAGTGTCAGGAGTGCAACAAAATCAGACTAAACATAGTACTTTTTCTACAACCTACCATTTTTAAATGATTTAACTTTATCATGAAATTTTTATTCTCAATGGATTACTTATAATACAATTAATAATTTTGTTGCCATAAGCAAAAATACATACTACTTTTGACTTAATACTGAAAATTTTAAGAGGTAGATAACAAAAGAATTTTCAAAAATTCTTGAAAAAAATTATTTTTTTGAAAAAGTACAATTGCATATTGTTCAAAATCTTGCACAGGAAGTCATTAGTATTTGTTACTTTGTTTAAGAAAACAGCAACAAGTTATATGAAACATAACATTGTTAAACTGAAGTAAAATGTATAAATGTTAAGAGTGTTTTATATTTCAAAATTTGTTAAATAAAATATTATAAAAACTTTATTTCTTACCTTTTCGTTAATTTCTTTTTTGATTCATTAACTTCAACCTATGCACATTTGGAAATTATGAACAAAAACTTGATATGCTCATGTTTAAATTTGACATTTTTTTCTCATCTTGGGGTCATATTTTTTTAAACAGCCCATATCCGTCCAGTATGCCATTTGTATCAATGGTTTTACAAATATTTGCTTTGCTGAAGCAGCTTATGGAAGTTCATTCTGCTTCTTTTAAGGTTAATTCAATAAGATGTAGAAGTATGTATGTTTGTTCTATAATGATCATAGATTTGAATGGTGCTTTTGAATTTAATAGATGTATGTTTGTTTAGATGCAGAACATATTTTCTTTAACCAAGAGAAGGTCTAATTCATTTTATTTTATTTTTTAGGTGTGATGGGATATTATCAAGCCCAGTTAAACGATATGATACAGTATCCTGATCTCAGAACAGAAGTATTCCAGAGTTTACGAGAAATAGGAAACAGTGTGTTGTTCTTCATGTTGATTGAGCAGGCTCTGGTAAGTTTTTACAGAAAAGGAAACAGTCTAGATTAAAACTGGATCAGTAAAAATACAGGGAATGGTCTACAATAAAACTGCATTACTGAAAATACAAAATTAACACTGGATGTACAAGGAACAATCTAACGTAAAACTAGATCACTGCAAATGCAGAGAACAATCTTGATTGAAACTGGTTCAGTTCAAACACAGGGAACAGTCTACACTAAAACTGGATCACTGAAAATACAGGGAACAGTCTAGACTAACACTGAATGTAAAGGGCTTAAAGTCTAAGTTAAAACTGGATAACTGCAAATACAGTGAACACTGTTGTATATAACTGAATCACTTTAAATAGAGGAACCAGTGTAGTATAAAACCATATCAATGATTTTTTATTTATTTAATTTGTACCTAAAAGTACCTTTATTGGCATGACTTGATGTTATTGAAAAAAATACTGCTTTCTTTCTTCTGTGTCTATTGCTTTAACAATAATTCCTTTAACTTTTGTTATTGTTTAAGATTTGTTGATAGTGGAAAACAGACCATGGCAACAATATAATATTAATATTAGTTTCATATCTATTTGTAGACACAAGAAGAAGTCAATGATTTAAAGCATGCAGCTCCTTTCCAGAATATAATTCCTAAACCATTCATACCAATCAAAGGTAAGTTATATAGTTGTTATATATGGTTTAATGCCTTGTGCCTTTTTCAGCAATATTTTACCAATATATGGCATCCAGCTTTTACTGGGTGAGGAGATGGGGAAAACCATCAACCTTTGTTAGGAAAATCTGTATACATTTCAGAAATTGTTGTCCATTATCTGTCAGTCTGTATGTTGTCCATTATCTGTCAGTCTGTATGTTGTCCATTATCTGTCAGTCTGTATGTTGTCCATTATCTGTCAGTCTGTATGTTGTCCATTATATGTTAATCTGTATGTTGTCCATTATCTGTCAATCTGTATGTTGTCCATTATCTGTCAATCTGTATGTTGTCCATTATCTGTCAATCTGTATGTTGTCCATTATATGTTAATCTGTATGTTGTCCATTATCTGTCAGTCTGTATGTTGTCCATTATCTGTCAATCTGTATGTTGTCCATTATCTGTCAGTCTGTATGTTGTCCATTATTTGTCAATCTGTATGTTGTCCATTATCTGTCAGTCTGTATGTTGTCCATTATCTGTCAGTCTGTATGTTGTCCATTATCTGTCAGTCTGTATGTTGTCCATTATCTGTCAGTCTGTATGTTGTCCATTATCTGTCAATCTGTATGTTGTCCATTATCTGTCAATCTGTATGTTGTCCATTATCTGTCAGTCTGTATGTTGTCCATTATCTGTCAGTCTGTATGTTGTCCATTATCTGTCAGTCTGTATGTTGTCCATTATCTGTCAGTCTGTATGTTGTCCATTATCTGTCAGTCTGTATGTTGTCCATTATCTGCCAATCTGCATGTTGTCCATTATCTGTCAATCTGTATGTTGTCCATTATCTGTCAGTCTGTATGTTGTCCATTATCTGTCAGTCTGTATGTTGTCCATTATCTGTCAATCTGTATGTTGTCCATTATCTGTCAATCTGTATGTTGTCCATTATCTGTCAATCTGTATGTTGTCCATTATCTGTCAATCTGTATGTTGTCCATTATCTGTCAGTCTGTATGTTGTCCATTATCTGTCAATCTGTATGTTGTCCATTATCTGTCAATCTGTATGTTGTCCATTATCTGTCAGTCTGTATGTTGTCCATTATCTGTCAGTCTGTATGTTGTCCATTATCTGTCAGTCTGTATGTTGTCCATTATCTGTCAATCTGTATGTTGTCCATTATTTGTCAGTCTGTATGTTGTCCATTATCTGTCAGTCTGTATGTTGTCCATTATCTGTCAATCTGTATGTTGTCCATTAACATTTTCCTGTGTTCTATACAAATTAATGTTATAATATACACAATGTGGGGTTTGTTTCTTTGTGTTCATTTGGACTGCTGTAATGCTTGATAATTTCTTTGGAAAGATTTACAGATAGGAATTAAAGACAACAGAATTAAGCTCAACACATGATGCTGTCTTTTACTTTAATTTTGTTTATGTTTGTTGAAATGTTAAGGGATAGGATAAAATTAAAATTTTCCATTTCAAAATACAAACTAGAGATATGCATTATAGTTACCTGTATCCTGGCTTTGCCGGTTCTCGATAGCTTAAGAGATTATTGGACAAAACTTTGTTCTTATCTTATAGATATGTTTATTTATTTACCCATTTGTTTCATAGATAAACTACTACACACTTGCAAAAAATTACAAGGAACCGTCCGGTTATTGCCAAGATCTTCAAATTATTCGAACGACCTAATTTTTTACATATGGTATACTACGTCACCAGTTCTCGATAATGTATGCGTAATTAGTTATGCAGGGCTATTCTGACAATAAAATACAATAAAATGTAATTAAAAATGTTATTCATATAAAATTTGTTTAAATTGAAGCATTAGTTTAAAAGATAGGACCCGTCTATTGTACTATAAGTTGAAGAAATTTTTGGGATTACGGAAAGGTATCGAAATATATGGTACTCTGTATTTGGGGGAATTTTAAACATCTAAACATGGAACCTGTTAATTTTTTCATTCCCGAGGAGCAAAGTGGTATCCTAAAGAAAAATTTCCGATAAACAGAAAATATGTGCGAATCCTCGTTTTATGACGAAATGAATTTTTGCATGACTATCGAGAATAGGTTACTATCGAGAACAGGTTAAGGCACGATATATACCTTATATTAAAATCCTAGACTATGATTGGTTGATTTTTTAAGTATTTGAATGCATTTGGACATTTGCACACCCCGTTGGTGTACATGCCTAAATATTATTCCGTTTTTGCCCTCTGTTGCATGGTACTTTGAAAGTACTTTTCTTCCTGGGCATCAAATTTCGTGGTTTGGTAACATTTTTCATGTTCATATGTTCTAAAATTCGTGGACTGACGGTTTCCGAAAAGTGAAGTAGCGCTCCAAATATATGAATCCTTTTCACTGTTGATAATAAATATCAACATATAATTTAATTTGCTTTGTAAGCTGAAATCGGATTGGTCAATTCAAATCGGGCAAACCATATTATTAGAAATAACTTGCGTGACCTTTGACCTATTCTAACGCCGTTAAAATTCAAATAGTTCCACGACGTCATCTACGCTTTTACCGCAAAAATGGATAAGATTTATCGTTAAAATTAAATTATAAGGAATATTTCAAATTTCTGAACAGATTATACGATATAATATGGTTTGGGTCTGTTTACACCATTCATAAACCGCTTCGCGGTTTATTAGGCGTAAACAGACCCAAACCATATTATATTGTATAATCTGTTCAGAAATTTGAAGTATTCCTTAAATAATGAAGACAAAACAGTTTCATAACATGTTTTTTTTTACACATGTCGTTACGATTGTACACAAAAGTGTAAATTTGCATCTAATAATTAGCCGCAACAACAGGAAAATCAATAGCTAATTATGAACTCGGTATTATATTTATTGATGAATTGCAACTAAAAATACCTTGAGTCTATTAATTCTCAAATTGATTTTCAAAAGAAGCATTCCTAGCCGAAGGGTTATTTGTAACTAAAGGTGTTAAGTAGCAATAAACAACTGTTACAACGGTGTAATTTAAAGGCGTAATTTAATGTCATTTTGCCGTGATCAGTATTATCACAACATCCGTTCGATAAAGTGTGTCATTGTAATGCACTAATGAAGATACAACTTTTTAACATAGAAAATGAACACCTAAATATCTCTCCTTCTTGACCGGAAGTCAATGTTTCTTCGTAGTCTTTACAATTTAATGATAACTATATTTAATATAAAAACACAACATCTAACCTCCTTACATAATCATTTAAGATTGATATTGAGCTAAAAATTAGATATGGATCGAACCACAAAAATCATTTATTACATTTGCAAATAAACGACCAATCTCGAGACATTTTTAGATCGTGTTGCCAAATTCCTATCTGTTAATGAAGCTTCATTGGATTTTTAATTTTGTGGTCTGAGGCCTCCACAAAAAACACGAAAATTGATACCCCACGAATAATAAGTTTTTCACAGTATATGCCAAAACATATATGACTTCATTTAAACTCAACAAAACATTATTAATCGATTTAGAAAACTTGAAGTGTTCCCATGGTAAAATTTAGATAAATATAGCATACAACAACAAGGCTGCTGGAGGCTGTGATCCAAAAATGGAAGGATATGTGGATCCTGGCGACGATAAAATAGATGAACAATTATATTTGATGTGCTGAAACAGATAGGGGTTTTTGTGAACAGTTCAAGTCTCAAGAATCAAATTTCCCTTGAATGTTATTTTTCACAAATACGCTTCCTAAACAAGATTAATAGGTTCTTTCATAAGTTTTTGGGAGAGACTGGTTGATCTTTCACAAGTGATAGAAATTTTTTGTCTTTTCGCGAGTGCAGCGGAACGAGACAAAAAACATAAAAATTTCTATCACGAGTGAAAGTTCACATGGACTTTCCCAAAACGTATGAAAGGACCTATTTCTTCCGTAAACCAACTACTTTCACATCGCTATAACCTATATACTCTCCATTGTTTTAGACTCCATTGTTGCTGACGTCCAATCAGAACGCCGGAAATAATGAACGTCATAGAAAGACGTTGTTATGCTTACATAACAACGTTCTTGTTTCTGGCATTTTGATTGGATGACGCAGCAAGTACAGATGTGTGCGCGTGAGCTCATCTGTACCAGAAATCGGCCATTTACGGAAGAATTATCTGTTCTGTATTTATTTCTGAACTCAATTGTAGAGGGTGACAGCAGGAAGGAGAAAGAACAAGAACTAAAACTAGTGATGAAGAAATTAGAGCAAAAATATGCACCTTTACAAGTAGTCCCTGTTATAGAGAAAATTGGTTCTGAACAGGTATGTACACTTATCATACATTTTATTGTACTGCTTAAATCTAGTTATATAGTAGTTATGTCACCCCCCACTTGGTGGGGAGACATATTGTTTTTGTCCTGTCCGTCTGTCTGTCCTTCTGTCCATCACAAAGTTATTCCACTCAACTCCTCTGAAACTACTCAACCAAATTTTACGAAACTTGGTATGTAACAAGTATACCATATTTAGTTGGGCATATTACCAGAAATTCTGATCCTCAAAATTTTGTGGGAGTTATAGCCCTTTGAATTCCTCATAAATCATGGTTTCCACTCAACTCCTCTGAAACTGCTGAACCAAATTTTACGAAACTTGGTATATAGCAAGTGCACCATATGTAGTTGTGCATATTACCAGGAAATTTTTGTACTCAAAATTTTGTGGGAGTTATGGCCCTTTGAAATTATAATTTTCCAAAAATTCCTTATAAATCATGGTATCCGTGCAACTCCCTCTGAAACTACTGCTCCAAATTTTACGAAAATTGGTATGTAGCAAGTACACCATATTTAATTGTGCATGTTACAAGGAAATTTTTACCCTCTTGGTCAAATCAGGTGAACAGGGGAGACATTGTTTTTGTATTCAAAAACAAACTTTAATTTTATATTCAAGTTATAAGTACAGTTACATGTGTATCATATTTAAACTATGAATAGCAAAATATTATTAACACAATGTCTTCTGTCTCTGCTTTTCATGAAAAAATGTGGTTAATTAAGTGAAACATTTAAGGAAAACTTTACATAGAACATAGCATGAAAATTGTCTGAATGTGAAAAGTGAAAGTATGTTTTGTGATTAAGGCCATAATTAAAAAATAGTTTGTTTGCCATAGCCCGACCGACCCGATTTTAACCCCCCGAGTCGAAAGTTTTTATTGACATAAATGCTGGTAACTTTTTTTTCAAATTTCCGACTTCCGGATATTTTACAGGTCCGTTACCGTTTCCGATTACGATTTAGTTTACGATCATCAAAGCGCTTGTTGATTGCCGGTATTAGCGATTATTTAAAGCGCACATGCGACGTAGGTCCCGGCAGCAGGCCAGCATGGACGATAGGCCGAATTTTACTGCCGTTAAAATCCTTTTGTGATTTGTCGGATTAACTGCAGAATTCAGTCCTATTGTTCGTAATAAAGCAAATGAAAAATTCTAACTTCGGTCTATTTATACAAAATTCAAACCATCTGTACGTTATTAAAGCTTTAGACATAGCGAAACCAGGGACAGTCTATACTAACTTGAGACTTAGTATAGACTGTCCCTGGCGAAACTAACGGGAAACGATCTTTACTGAAGAAATTTCCTTTTTCGTCTTTGAAGATGCACGTGGAAAATGCTATGTTGATCATTTTTCCGTATATGGATAGTTTGACCTAATTTTAATATAAACGTGCTAATTTGCAATTTGCAAACAACCATTCCGTAGTAAGAATCCAGTAATTTACATATGTATTACCCAAGATGCAACACCGCATTCAGTTTCGTGTTTCTCAATGTTTTTTATATAGTTAACGCAATTAAAAAGAGACACTAATGTCAATTAATAGGTGTCTTCCCATTTAGCCAACTTTTTAAAATTCAGGTATTCCCATTTATTCAACTTTTATTTTGTTCACCTGTTGACTTGTTTATTTAGCAATTATTCAGTCTTAATAGGTAAATTTTGTTCAAGGCCAGGTTGTTGATATTTTATGAAACAAATAAAGCAAATAAATATAATTTAATTTTTAAATAAATAAATGATAGTTAGGAAATAAATGATACTCAAAATAATTTGACAATGAGCTAAAGTTCAACTCATACAAGCCAATGAAACATATATAAATACCTGACTGACTGAAATTATCATTGTCAAACTAAAGTGGCTAATGCAAAAGTAAGAGTTGAATTGAATAATCATCATGGAACTGCAAACACAAGAAACAATCTGGTTACTTGCTTTCCCCTAGAGACCACAACCACCCACCATCAAATTCAGATAGAAAGTACAAAAACTTGGTTTGACAGAAGAATACAAACACAACCCATTATTGCATCAGCATGTCAGATTTCGAGCATCTGCTTCCTTTGGTAGATGTATGGTTTACATGCTAATGGATGACTTCCAGACAGATGATCCTAAGATCACCATTTTTAATCACTACATGACCACTAACTGAGTAGAGACAACACCAGACAGATGGGATCACCATACAACAGTAGTACCACATACTACCAACCACTTCAAAGGGTGGCACCACAAACTTAACAACCACCTCCACAAGGCCAATGAAATCCAACTCATTCAGTACTCTACAGGTGGTAAACGAAAGATAAGGAAACTGAAGTATCGCACCATTGACTCAAGACTTGATTGTCTGAAGTAGAGACTTCAACAGGGTGACATCGACATACTTCAGTATACAGATGCAGCTGAGCATCTACTTAAGTTAGGAACTTAGGATAATTGACATTTATTTACTGTTTAAGTACATGTCAAGTTGAATATGCATAATGCAGAGGCGGATACAGGATTTTCAAAAAGAGGGGCATAAAAAGTGGATATCGGAAAAGGTGGGCCACGAGTCGCATTTACAGCCCCCAGAAGCTCTCGAAAAAATGGTGCAAAATCCTGCATTGTCTCAATTTCCAAGCATCAAAATAGATTTATTTAACACAAGGTTTTTATAGTGTTCAGTAACCTTTATATGGTACAGTATTCAACAGAGATATCATAATAAACGAAGTAGTACCGTTAATGCATTAATTTATGGCGGGGACGAACGGGGATTACATTTTTGCCTTTGGCGCTGGTTTTTACCCTCCCTGTTCTCTTTTTTTTAAAGGATCCAGGGGGCGTTAGGGCCCCCCTGGATCCGCTACTGTAATGGTACATGAAATACATGAAATAAAATAATTGTATAAAGCTAGTTCCTTTAAAAATGCTTTGGATAAAAGAGAGAGTTTTTAAAATGCAACACAAACTTCTACCACCAAGAATTATGATGAAAATAAACAATAAAAACTCAACAAAATACTATTCAATCCATCCAATACCAGGACAAAATTTACTGACCCAAGTTTCAGGTGACACACATGCCAAGCCTATTAAATTTTCTTTTGTTGCCTTTGATCCCATCTAGCCAACTTTTATTTTTGTACCTGTAGTACCTAAAATTTTGTAAAGTTGGCTAAATGGGAATGAAGCAAGTAATACGCAACGCACAGCCGGTTATTAAAAACGGCAATAATTATCATCAAGTATCAATAATGATTGATTTTAAACGGAAAACCGATAAAAAAAATTGTCACACTGTCGAAAGTTATCAAGATCAACCACGTCTGATTGTACATGTATATGCAACTTCTTTTGGACATAAAAGTCCCGGGAGTGATTCACTCCTGCTCTGCCACATTAAGAGTAATGGGACTAAATTCGTACCCTCGCCAAAAAAGCCAGGGTACGATTATTCGTTCTACATGGACAACAACAACAATTGCCTGAAAAGAAAATTAATTGACTTCGAATCTGCTCTGCCCCGAGATCATCCAATAACACTATGCTCGGGTGTCTTTTTAAAACAATCCATGAAAGATGCACACCTGGTCATTTTAGTGTTCTATACATGGCAGCACAAAAAAAAAAAAAAAAAAAAGCCTACCTACCGACCCAATTTTTTTTATGCCCCTCGGGCTATGGCAAACCAACATTTTTTTAAATGTGGCCGAAAGTATATTTATAGTTTTAAATGTTTTCAGATATTTTGCAATTTTTAAACTTGAGATTATGTATCCAGTTTTATTTAACATTTATAGCAAATATCAATAGCTGCTGATGGAGATCTGCTGACCAGAGAAAGACTGTGCTGTGGACTGTCAATGTTTGAAGTCGTACTGAGTAGGATTAGAGACTTCATAGATGACCCTTTGTGGAAAGGTCAACCGCCAGCCAATGGTGTCATGAATATTGATGAGTGTACAGAGTTCCACAGATTATGGAGTGCCATTCAGTTTGTTTTCTGTATACCAGTTGGTGATAATGAATTTACAATAGAGTAAGTGTGATATTTGTGTATATATTTTTTTTAACCCAGCCCCTCCCCCATTTCCCCATCTGGCCCCTAACTGTGATATATTTATAGTTTTGCTATAGAGTAAGTGTGATAAGGTTTGATTTGCTGTTATTTAACCAATACAGCTACAGTCAACCCTCTTTACAACGACCATGTTAGTTTCCGGCCATTATTGACGTTAAACTGAATTTGCTGTTATAATGAATTTGTATTTTTGTACTTTATCTCCCTTTTTTATTTCCGTCTATTGAAAATCGTTCAAGTCTGCTCAATATCCAAGCTTAATAACAAAAAGTAATAAAATGCTTGTTTTCTTGCCGATATTTAACTAAAAACCTTTTTTTTTCTTTTTTTTAACAAAATTAATTGTAAGTTATGATTATTTACATTAGACCGATTTTCGGTAATTATCCTATTTCAGATGTGCCGCTTCAATCTTAACACACTTGTAATTAAGCCAATAATTTTCTGAAATATTTGAAGATTTAAATATTAAATAGCCTTTGACGCCTTTTTAATGAAGCCATATCCCTATCATCGATTAGTTTTGTAACGGAAATGTCATGCAAGGTTAATTACGCAATAGCAACAGGTGTTCACCTGTGCAATTAACCGTTAAAAAATATTAATACTCTGGACATAGATAATCTATCACAGGTAAATCTTGATAATTTGTCGTTGTAACGAATTATTTTATGCTAGCTTTGTTATATTTGTTACCGACGGACGCATTCGGAGTCGGAAACCGAATATGTCGTTGTATCGAGCATAAACAACACGTGGACACGTTTGTTCCCACAGAAATCCTGTCGGATGTCGAATATTCCGTTAAATCGAATGTCGTTGTAACGAGGGTTCACTGTATTTAAAAAATTATCTTATTGCATGTAGATTTAAAAATCACAGAGTTCAATAGTAAAGAGCTATGATAGTTGTATGCAAATGATGTTGGCTCAATTATTTGAATGTTGTTTAATACCACCTTCTGTAAATTTTTTAGCTATATCAACTTTTTGTCCAGTTTTTGTTGGGGGGGGGGGGGGGAAGGAGTACCTGGAGGAAATCCTGACATTCAGTAGGAAAACTCACAATCCATATCTGCTAAGCTTTGAGTCGAGCACACCCTGCATGCAGTCGAGACTCGAACCCACAGCCTCAGTATTCAAATATGTGATTAATAACCGAGGCCTCCATGCATATGATGAATGGCAGTGGGAGTTGCAGAACCACCAATTTATGCATTAATTTCATGGAAGCTGTAATGTTGTTTAACTTGTGGGGGGGGGGGGGGGGTATGGGGTGGGCAAGCAAAAAAGGGTGTCATATAATATTAATTGTATTTTTTCTTACAGAGAATTATATGGAGAAGGCTTGAACTGGGCAGGATGTACTGTGATAGTACTTTTGTCACAACAGAAAAGATTCGAGGCACTTGACTTTTGTTACCATATTCTAAAGGTCAACAGAGTTGACATGAAAGATGAAAATGTGAAAGGAATTGTAAGTTTGTACCTATGTGTGGCTATGATGACATCATTATATATGATACCGTATAACTGGTAATTTTTGCGGATATTTAACTTTTGCGTTATTTCGCGGTTGAAACTCGACCGGCAAAATTTAAAAGGGCATAAAAAAGTATTCCTATCCGTAAATAATGATAAAGTTTCACAAACTTGTGTCGATCGATATTTTGTTACCCATCATCCAATCGAAAGTGAATAGTTTTCTTGTTTTCTTAGTTTTAATAAAATATTCACTATAAAAGCACTTATAAATTGTTCCTTTATTGTTATTGTCCATCAGATAGATACAAAATAAAGGATGTTTTTACAAGGAACCAAAACACTAAAAAATTTTCCTTCATTGTTATTGTCTACCGGTATGAAACAAAGGATGTTTATACAAGAAACTGTGATTAATCCGTTATTTAACCGTTATTATTACCTGTAAATATCAATTTCCAATTAAAACACCTACCTGTCATTTGTCCGCGTGTATTAAGCAAGTTCTATCAGAAATTGTCAATGCAATCCCAATTAATATAAAACTCACTTTATTTTACTTGTTTTGACGATTTTTGTCTGCACTTTTTTTTCATTATTTTAGGTACACTTACAGGTGAATTTATTCCACCACAAGTCATATATCAGGGAACAACAAAAGCTTGCCATGCTCAATATGATTTTTTTTTTTGGTTAAAGATATAAAACCGCAAAAATTAAAATCAGCAAAAATAAAATATCTGAATTTCAATCCCAATCTGCAAAAATTTCACACTGCAAAAATTACCGGTTATACGGTATCAATATTTGTATATATTCAAGAAATAGTTCATGGAGAATCCAGTTTATCATTTTTTTACTGCAGGTGGCCATTCATGTGCCTGGTGGATAGTGGTTTAAAGCCTTTGAAGAAGGTCATAATGATAAATGTGTTACATAAATGAGGACTTTGTATATCTTTCCATTTCATAGCAGGTTGACCTTTGCATGGAAGCTTTTGTTTTATGAAAATGACTTCACATCTTCATAAAACTTGATACACAGTTACAGCATGTTGAGATCTGTTTACTGGCAAAATTTTGTAGGGCTGAGCCAAATATTTCATGCTTGAGTGAACGTAGGAAAAGGGGGGCATTTCCCCAGATGTGCCTTGCTAGACAGCAGTGTTGCTGAGCACATTTTCTTGTTTATCTAATAATAAAAATTCATTTACTTATTATTATTTATCATATGTTCATTTACAGCAATTGAAGAAAATGGTGGACAGGATAAGAAAGTTCCAGATTTTGAACAATCAAATATTTGCCGTCTTGAACAAATATCTTCACACAAATGATGCAGACAGTATGCCTGTAGAACACGTACGCTGCTTCCAACCCCCGATACACCAGTCCCTGGCAACAACTATCTAGGGTCATAAATTAGGACAATGTAACAGTGGTGCAATGTGACATTTTATATTAAAATTGATTACCAAATGACTGTAATAAACTGCATTTGTACTTAGGAACTGGTGGGAATCACAGTTAGTTTGGACTATGTGAAATTGATGTATACAAATATCAACTTCATTAAATGTCAGTCGGGTCTTCTATGCATCTTGGAACTTTTTAACACCTACTATTTGTATTTCATCTTTAACTTTGATGCTATATTTATCCAATGAATGTAAGTAACATAGTTTGGACTTTCTGAGACAATTATTTGTATGGAATACCAAATCAATATGATATCTATTTTTATTTATACCCAGTATAAAAAATTTGGTACTATGTGAAAAGATTGTGAGTCTAAAATTTGGTAAGGTTGTTACAGGGGATTAATATCTATATGAATATAATAATTATTATGTTGATAAATTGTGACGTTCAGAATTGTCATTTTTGACACCATATTTGTTTGAGCTCATGTACTTGGAGGACATTTTGGTTTTTTTATACTAGTCAGTTTTTTTTTTTTCTTAAATCTAAAAATAGTGTTAGGCTGTGACACGGTTCCTTATAAATAATTTGAGGACAAGTGTACTAGAAAGAGTTATTTAGTCACAAAAATTTTGATATGTAGAAACATTTTGATGGATTATCCAACATACATAAATAGTTAAGAAACTTCAGAAAATATGATCATCATATGAGACTATAATTAAACTGAAGAATATCTTCATATTTATGGTCCCAGGGCCTGTCTAGCATAAAACAAAGTTATATTTTACTGAAGGCAGTATTTTCCAGTTACACATCCTTCTTATATGATCTTATTTTATTTACTTTTTGTACACTTATATAATTTTGTTTTATATATGTACATTGTATGTTTGTATGTGTTATATTTATGATTGTATAGCATGATATAAAAAATAGAAAAATATAAGATGTGTTCTTATTTGCTCTCTCTCTCTCTAACCATCTCTCTCTTTTTAACTGTCTCTTTTTCTCTAAATTATTATCTAATTATTCACTAAAAATGTCCATCTTTCTTGCATGTTAAATACAATACTTGTGAAAACATGGAAATACAATAGTACCACGTCAAAAGTAAGGAGCAACCAGAAACGTGGAAATACAATAGTACCACGTCGAAAGTAAGGAGCAACCAGAAACGTGGAAATACAATAGTACCATGTCAAAAGTAAGGAGCAGCTAGAAACATGGAAATACAATAGTACCACGTCGAAAGTAAGGAGCAACCAGAAACATGGAAATACAATAGTACCACGTCAAAAGTAAGGAGCAACCAGAAACATGGAAATACAATAGTACCACGTCAAAAGTAAGGAGCAACCAGAAACATGGAAATACAATAGTACCACGTCAAAAGTAAGGAGCAACCAGAAACATGGAAATACAATAGTACCATGTCAAAAGTAAGGAGCAACCAGAAACATGGTAATACAATAGTACCACGTCAAAAGTAAGGAGCAACCAGAAACATGGAAATACAATAGTACCACGTCAAAAGTAAGGAGCAACCAGAAACATGGAAATACAATAGTACCACGTCAAAAGTAAGGAGCAACCAGAAACATGGAAATACAATAGTACCATGTCAAAAGTAAGGAGCAACCAGAAACATGGAAATACAATAGTACCACGTCAAAAGTAAGGAGCAACCAGAAACATGGAAATACAATAGTACCACGTCAAAAGTAAGGAGCAACCAGAAACATGGAAATACAATAGTACCACGTGAAAAGTAAGGAGCAACCAGAAACATGGAAATACAATAGTACCACATCTAAAGTAAGGAGCAACCAGAAACATGGAAATACAATAGTACCACGTCGAAAGTAAGGAGCAACCAGAAACATGGTAATACAATAGTACCACGTCAAAAGTAAGGAGCAACCAGAAACATGGAAATACAATAGTACCATGTCAAAAGTAAGGAGCAACCAGAAACATGGAAATACAATAGTACCACGTCAAAAGTAAGGAGCAACCAGAAACATGGAAATACAATAGTACCATGTCAAAAGTAAGGAGCAGCCAGAAACATGGAAATACAATAGTACCACGTCAAAATTAAGGAGCAACCAGAAACATGGAAATACAATAGTACCACGTCAAAAGTAAGGAGCAACCAGAAACATGGAAATACAATAGTACCACGTCAAAAGTAAGGAGCAACCAGAAACATGGAAATACAATAGTACCACGTCAAAAGTAAGGAGCAACCAGAAACATGGAAATACAATAGTACCACGTCAAAAGTAAGGAGCAACCAGAAACATGGAAATACAATAGTACCACGTCAAAAGTAAGGAGCAACCAGAAACATGGAAATACAATAGTACCATGTCAAAAGTAAGGAGCAACCAGAAACATGGTAATACAATAGTACCACGTCAAAAGTAAGGAGCAACCAGAAACATGGAAATACAATAGTACCACGTCAAAAGTAAGGAGCAACCAGAAACATGGAAATACAATAGTACCACGTCAAAAGTAAGGAGCAACCAGAAACATGGAAATACAATAGTACCATGTCAAAAGTAAGGAGCAACCAGAAACATGGAAATACAATAGTACCACGTCAAAAGTAAGGAGCAACCAGAAACATGGAAATACAATAGTACCACGTCAAAAGTAAGGAGCAACCAGAAACATGGAAATACAATAGTACCACGTCAAAAGTAAGGAGCAACCAGAAACATGGAAATACAATAGTACCACGTCAAAAGTAAGGAGCAACCAGAAACATGGAAATACAATAGTACCACGTCGAAAGTAAGGAGCAACCAGAAACATTGTAATACAATAGTACCACGTCAAAAGTAAGGAGCAACCAGAAACATGGAAATACAATAGTACCATGTCAAAAGTAAGGAGCAACCAGAAACATGGAAATACAATAGTACCACGTCAAAAGTAAGGAGCAACCAGAAACATGGAAATACAATAGTACCATGTCAAAAGTAAGGAGCAGCCAGAAACATGGAAATACAATAGTACCACGTCAAAATTAAGGAGCAACCAGAAACATGGAAATACAATAGTACCACGTCAAAAGTAAGGAGCAACCAGAAACATGGAAATACAATAGTACCACGTCAAAAGTAAGGAGCAACCAGAAACATGGAAATACAATAGTACCACGTCAAAAGTAAGGAGCAACCAGAAACATGGAAATACAATAGTACCACGTCGAAAGTAAGGAGCAACCAGAAACATGGAAATACAATAGTACCACGTCGAAAGTAAGGAGCAACCAGAAACATGGAAATACAATAGTACCACGTCGAAAGTAAGGAGCAACCAGAAACATGGAAATACAATAGTACCACGTCGAAAGTAAGGAGCAACCAGAAACATGGAAATACAATAGTACCACGTCAAAAGTAAGGAGCAACCAGAAACATGGAAATACAATAGTACCACGTCAAAAGTAAGGAGTAACCAGAAACATGGAAATACAATAGTACCACGTCGAAAGTAAGGAGCAACCAGAAACATGGAAATACAATAGTACCACGTCAAAAGTAAGGAGCAACCAGAAACATGGAAATACAATAGTACCATGTCGAAAGTAAGGAGCAACCAGAAACGTGGAAATACAATAGTACCATGTCAAAAGTAAGGAGCAGCCAGAAACATGGAAATACAATAGTACCACGTCGAAAGTAAGGAGCAACCAGAAACATGGAAATACAATAGTACCACGTCGAAAGTAAGGAGCAACCAGAAACGTGGAAATACAATAGTACCACGTCGAAAGTAAGGAGCAACCAGAAACGTGGAAATACAATAGTACCATGTCAAAAGTAAGGAGCAGCCAGAAACATGGAAATACAATAGTACCACGTCGAAAGTAAGGAGCAACCAGAAACATGGAAATACAATAGTACCACGTCGAAAGTAAGGAGCAACCAGAAACGTGGAAATACAATAGTACCACGTCGAAAGTAAGGAGCAACCAGAAACGTGGAAATACAATAGTACCATGTCAAAAGTAAGGAGCAGCCAGAAACATGGAAATACAATAGTACCACGTCGAAAGTAAGGAGCAACCAGAAACATGGAAATACAATAGTACCACGTCAAAAGTAAGGAGCAACCAGAAACATGGAAATACAATAGTACCACGTCAAAAGTAAGGAGCAACCAGAAACATGGAAATACAATAGTACCACGTCAAAAGTAAGGAGCAACCAGAAACATGGAAATACAATAGTACCATGTCAAAAGTAAGGAGCAACCAGAAACATGGTAATACAATAGTACCACGTCAAAAGTAAGGAGCAACCAGAAACATGGAAATACAATAGTACCACGTCAAAAGTAAGGAGCAACCAGAAACATGGAAATACAATAGTACCACGTCAAAAGTAAGGAGCAACCAGAAACATGGAAATACAATAGTACCATGTCAAAAGTAAGGAGCAACCAGAAACATGGAAATACAATAGTACCACGTCAAAAGTAAGGAGCAACCAGAAACATGGAAATACAATAGTACCACGTCAAAAGTAAGGAGCAACCAGAAACATGGAAATACAATAGTACCACGTCAAAAGTAAGGAGCAACCAGAAACATGGAAATACAATAGTACCACGTCAAAAGTAAGGAGCAACCAGAAACATGGAAATACAATAGTACCACGTCGAAAGTAAGGAGCAACCAGAAACATGGTAATACAATAGTACCACGTCAAAAGTAAGGAGCAACCAGAAACATGGAAATACAATAGTACCATGTCAAAAGTAAGGAGCAACCAGAAACATGGAAATACAATAGTACCACGTCAAAAGTAAGGAGCAACCAGAAACATGGAAATACAATAGTACCATGTCAAAAGTAAGGAGCAGCCAGAAACATGGAAATACAATAGTACCACGTCAAAATTAAGGAGCAACCAGAAACATGGAAATACAATAGTACCACGTCAAAAGTAAGGAGCAACCAGAAACATGGAAATACAATAGTACCACGTCAAAAGTAAGGAGCAACCAGAAACATGGAAATACAATAGTACCACGTCAAAAGTAAGGAGCAACCAGAAACATAGAAATACAATAGTACCACGTCGAAAGTAAGGAGCAACCAGAAACATGGAAATACAATAGTACCACGTCGAAAGTAAGGAGCAACCAGAAACATGGAAATACAATAGTACCACGTCGAAAGTAAGGAGCAACCAGAAACATGGAAATACAATAGTACCACGTCGAAAGTAAGGAGCAACCAGAAACATGGAAATACAATAGTACCACGTCAAAAGTAAGGAGCAACCAGAAACATGGAAATACAATAGTACCACGTCGAAAGTAAGGAGCAACCAGAAACATGGAAATACAATAGTACCACGTCAAAAGTAAGGAGCAACCAGAAACATGGAGATACAATAGTACCACGTCAAAAGTAAGGAGCAACCAGAAACATGGAAATACAATAGTACCACGTCAAAAGTAAGGAGCAACCAGAAACATGGAAATACAATAGTACCACGTCAAAAGTAAGGAGCAACCAGAAACATGGAAATACAATAGTACCACGTCAAAAGTAAGGAGTAACCAGAAACATGGAAATACAATAGTACCATGTCGAAAGTAAGGAGCAACCAGAAACATGGAAATACAATAGTACCACGTCGAAAGTAAGGAGCAACCAGAAACATGGAAATACAATAGTACCATGTCGAAAGTAAGGAGCAACCAGAAACATGGAAATACAATAGTACCACGTCGAAAGTAAGGAGCAACCAGAAACATGGAAATACAATAGTACCACGTCGAAAGTAAGGAGCAACCAGAAACATGGAAATACAATAGTACCATGTCGAAAGTAAGGAGCAACCAGAAACATGGAAATACAATAGTACCACGTCAAAAGTAAGGAGCAACCAGAAACATGGAAATACAATAGTACCACGTCGAAAGTAAGGAGCAACCAGAAACATGGAAATACAATAGTACCACGTCGAAAGTAAGGAGCAGCCAGAAACATGGAAATACAATAGTACCACGTCGAAAGTAAGGAGCAACCAGAAACATGGTAATACAATAGTACCATGTCAAAAGTAAGGAGCAACCAGAAACATGGAAATACAATAGTACCACGTCAAAAGTAAGGAGCAACCAGAAACATGGAAATACAATAGTACCACGTCGAAAGTAAGGAGCAACCAGAAACATGGAAATACAATAGTACCACGTCGAAAGTAAGGAGCAACCAGAAACATGGAAATACAATAGTACCATGTCGAAAGTAAGGAGCAACCAGAAACATGGAGATACAATAGTACCACGTCAAAAGTAAGGAGCAACCAGAAACATGGAAATACAATAGTACCACGTCGAAAGTAAGGAGCAACCAGAAACATGGAAATACAATAGTACCATGTCGAAAGTAAGGAGCAACCAGAAACATGGAAATACAATAGTACCATGTCGAAAGTAAGGAGCAACCAGAAACATGGAAATACAATAGTACCATGTCAAAAGTAAGGAGCAACCAGAAACATGGAAATACAATAGTACCATGTCAAAAGTAAGGAGCAACCAGAAAACATGGAAATACAATAGTACCACGTCGAAAGTAAGGAGCAACCAGAAACATGGAAATACAATAGTACCACGTCAAAAGTAAGGAGCAACCAGAAACATGGAAATACAATAGTACCACGTCAAAAGTAAGGAGCAACCAGAAACATGGAAATACAATAGTACCACGTCAAAAGTAAGGAGCAACCAGAAGCATGGAAATACAATAGTACCACGTCAAAAGTAAGGAGCAACCAGAAACATGGAAATACAATAGTACCATGTCGAAAGTAAGGAGCAACCAGAAACATGGAAATACAATAGTACCACGTCAAAAGTAAGGAGCAACCAGAAACATGGAAATACAATAGTACCATGTCAAAAGTAAGGAGCAACCAGAAACATGGAAATACAATAGTACCACGTCGAAAGTAAGGAGCAGCCAGAAACATGGAAATACAATAGTACCACGTCGACAGTAAGGAGCAACCAGAAACATGGAAATACAATAGTACCACGTCGAAAGTAAGGAGCAACCAGAAACATGGAAATACAATAGTACCACGTCAAAAGTAAGGAGCAACCAGAAACATGGAAATACAATAGTACCACGTCAAAAGTAAGGAGCAACCAGAAACATGGAAATACAATAGTACCACGTCAAAAGTAAGGAGCAACCAGAAACATGGAAATACAATAGTACCATGTCGAAAGTAAGGAGCAACCAGAAACATGGAAATACAATAGTACCATGTCGAAAGTAAGGAGCAACCAGAAACATGGAAATACAATAGTACCACGTCAAAAGTAAGGAGCAACCAGAAACATGGAAATACAATAGTACCACGTCAAAAGTAAGGAGCAACCAGAAACATGGAAATACAATAGTACCATGTCGAAAGTAAGGAGCAACCAGAAACATGGAAATACAATAGTACCACGTCAAAAGTAAGGAGCAACCAGAAACATGGAAATACAATAGTACCACGTCAAAAGTAAGGAGCAACCAGAAACATGGAAATACAATAGTACCACGTCAAAAGTAAGGAGCAACCAGAAACATGGAAATACAATAGTACCACGTCAAAAGTAAGGAGCAGCCAGAAACATGGAAATACAATAGTACCACGTCAAAAGTAAGGAGCAACCAGAAACATGGAAATACAATAGTACCATGTCGAAAGTAAGGAGCAACCAGAAACATGGAAATACAATAGTACCACGTCAAAAGTAAGGAGCAACCAGAAACATGGAAATACAATAGTACCACGTCAAAAGTAAGGAGCAACCAGAAACATGGAAATACAATAGTACCATGTCAAAAGTAAGGAGCAACCAGAAACATGGAAATACAATAGCACCATGTCAAAGGTAAGGAGCAACCAGAAACATGGTAATACAATAGTACCATGTCAAAAGTAAGGAGCAACCAGAAACATGGTAATACAATAGTACCACGTCAAAAGTAAGGAGCAACCAGAAACATGGAAATACAATAGTACCACGTCGAAAGTAAGGAGCAACCAGAAACATGGAAATACAATAGTACCACGTCAAAAGTAAGGAGCAACCAGAAACATGGTAATACAATAGTACCACGTCGAAAGTAAGGAGCAACCAGAAACATGGAAATACAATAGTACCACGTCGAAAGTAAGGAGCAACCAGAAACATGGAAATACAATAGTACCACGTCGAAAGTAAGGAGCAACCAGAAACGAAATAATCTTAAAAAGTTAACAAAACAAGCAGAAGTGGAGTCCGCTACTTCCTACAGTGTTTTTTTGCAACTGAAAAACTAAAAATCTGAGTGCATTATAAGGTTAATGCAAGACTGTCAAATTAAAATTTGGGCCACCATCCCATATGTTCTTTATTTATAAGAAAAATCTTCACTTGTAAAAATGTGTTTAGTACTCATTATATTTCTTATACCATTATTGAAACCACTCACTTTAATTTTATTGTAATGTACCTGGTTCATTTTGTTCGCCTGACAGTCACTTCTTTATCCTACGGAAATGGACTCGATTCATGTTTGCTTGTCCACGGTCAATTCGTTTGTTTTGTTGTAAAAGGCCTTTTGATATTTGATACTTGGGACTTTTGGTATTTGGTATGTGAGTAGATAATACGGAAAGACTTCCATTTGAACCCCCCACTAAAAATGCATTATTTCAAACGTAAATAAAAGAATTTGGCACTGGGTGGCAGCCACTGGTGAACCCCACAGTGGACACAGTCATGCATTGCCAATTGGGCAAGTGCGAGCCGTGTGAACTCCATGTATCTTGTGATAGTCTAATGCATTGATTTTTTTTTTTTTGGGGGGGGGGGGTTCAATTGGAAGTCTTACCGATAATACCCAAGACCATGTGTTGCATGCCGTGGTTGATGACCTTTGACCTCAATGTCCGCGGGGCCCACAGAAATGGATACCATCTCACTGATATATAGTTTGTTTGTTTTCATGACTAAATGCCCACGGTCAATTCTTTATTTTATTATTATGGACCTTGTTAATGTTGCTTCTCCTGACTGAAGACCTATGGTCATTTCTTTAAATTTTGTTATGGACCATGTTTATATTTGTTTGCTGACTACAGGCCCAAGGTAAATGGGTTTTTTTTGTTGTAAGAGCCTTGTTTATTTTTGTTCGGATGACTACAAGCCTACGGTCACTAAATAAATTTATTTTAATGGGCTGGTCCATGTTTGTTCGCCTGACTACAGACCCACGGTCAATTCTTTATTTTATTGTAATGTGTGTTCGCCTAACTAAAGACCCACGTCAACCCCTACATTTAACTTATTGTTGGATTGATGTAGATGTTACTTAACTTCAGTAGAAGATTTGCTTTTCCACAACAGGATTTTCACTGACAAACACAACGTTTGCATTATTCATGATTTTCAACACGGATTTAACAGGAAATACAGAGATTTCTATTGGAAGGAGTATTTAATCGTTTAATTTTATTACATTTTACCAAAACGATTGAAACATTTTCGGTTTCAAAATGTCGCTAGAATCTGTTTTAGGTCAATATAAAATTTTATTATCGTGTTGATTTTGTCAGTATATTGGGAAATGGGTTAGTTATCAGTTATAATTGGGCTTCAAGCAGCTCCGTCATGTGATGTCTAGTCGTTTCGTACCCAAATTTACCATTTCGTAAGATTTTTTCAGTTCGTACCATATGCTATTTTGACATTGACCGTTTCGTACCATATATATCATTCAAGTGTGTTACTTGATTATTTTGATATTTCAAATATTTTTTTTGATAAGTGTGTTAATTCATGAGTTTTAATGAAAAAGTCTTGGAAGTATTTATGCGACCTACCAGAACCAACAACGACGTAGAAGGTTAATATTGGTACCACCACCTCAACACGGCCGAAAAACTAGCTGGGTTAACAATATGTTGTATACAGTTGTACCACTACTTTTTTTGTCACGTATACCACTGAACGCGCAGTTTATTTACGAACGAAAACTGAGGAAGATTCAAATAAACACAAAGACAATTACAGAAATTACTTTACGACACAATTTTATATATTGTTGTTGTGTATCGTTATAAAGTAGCTATGATAACAAATAAAAGGTAAAGAAGATGAAATTGCATCCAAACATAAAAATATAAAATAATGTAATGTAAAATGCACACATACAAAATCGAAAATAATCTCGAAATAACCCAACGGACCATTATACAGCAAAAATTACATATGGTACGAAATTATGGCCGAGTTAAACTCTGTTATGAATTGACATAAAAAAAATTATAAATTTTTTTTTCGTATAAATTGTCATTTGCAAGTACATAACATTCATCATAGACAATTTACATACGGTACGAAACGGACATGGTACGAAATGGCAGGTACGAAACGGACATGGTACGAAACGAATATGAACCCGTCATGTACGCATACATGTCGATGTAGCTGGTTATCACAGCTCGTCGTGTCGATAAATTAAATGGATGGAAAGCGATGGACTTTTATATAAAGATGAAGAAAATATTTTAAAAAAAGAATGACGAGTCGTCAAAAAATATTTTTTAAAAATCAAAAGTAACCAATACTATATATTATTGACCGTACAAGTTTTTGTCTAAATCTTATAGGCAAAGGAAGCGTAAGTACCGACTCTTAGAAAAAGAATACATACAATTTACGATAGCTTTCATTTTATTTGTGTTTATTTGTGCTTGTTCGTTTTAATGATGTTTAACTCATCTTTCAGCAATTTTCAGCTATGTCGAGGCGTCCAGTTTGAAGGACGAAGGAGTACCCAGGTCAAACCCCGACGTTCGGTAAGAAAACTGACAATCCTTGTCAACTAAGATTGAGTGGAGCATTCACTGCCACGGGGAAACTAGAACCTGCAACCTCATTGTTGACAGTTACATGATCAATAGTAGATGACTATCTACCTTAACCGCTCTGCCACCGAGGCCCCTGTATTTAGTTGTTAACAGAAAATATAAATCTAAAAAATTAATAAACTTCATTATGCTCCTCATAAAAACTGAACGTCATCATATAGATTTAAAAAAGGCGAAATCGTCTTTTCACCAGTCAACAAAAAAGCAGAAATTAATATTTTATTGACAAAACTATGTAATGGCTAAATGTTTAATTTCAAAATTCTACATCCCTTTTGCAACATTTGCAATACTTAAACAATTTTCGTATCGCTTGTTTGATTTCGAGGTGGCGAAATCCATACAGAATAGGATTAAACAACGAATTCAGCTGCGTTACTATAGCAAGGTAGTAAGCTGTTATGTTTACGTTTGTGTCTGTGTTGCTATGGTAAACAAGCATGTAAAACAAAAATGGACTCCAGCAGATGTAAAACGCTCCCAGGATCATGGAAGTTGTTCGAATTGCCTTCATGTTTATATTGTTAAATATGCTTTTACTTCTAGATTTTTTCCAGTTTTGTGAGCGTCTCGAATTTGTTCCATCAAAACTATTATAGCGATTAGCTTGCTCTGGAAAGTTATCTGTACCATTTTCTTGTATCTTTTCTGTAGTGCATTCTTCTAAATCTGATTCACGCAGATCTGTCACCTGTGTGTCCCTTTGACCATCAACGGATGTTGATGTTTTGCTGTCTGCTGTTGCTGAAGACATGTCTGTGTGGGGAGTTGACTTTTTGGATTTTCGCCTTTCATTAGACGAGGTCGTGGACGTATGCAAACTACTCATACTTGTGTGTGTAACTTGTGCAGCCTCTATCTGACGATTGTGTTTTCTTGCCAGACAGAAAATTCGAATGTAAACAAATAAAATTAAAAATCCGCAAATGAAACATAGTGCTGTCCAGAAGATTAAGTACCCAGAATGCATCATATTCAGTAGTTGGCAACTATCCTGCCAATTATTCCATCCACAAAGTGGTAATATGGCAACAATCAAAGAAACAAACCACAATGTTGCTATGGCAACCACCATCCTTTGTGTTGTAATCCAATATGGATAGCGATAAGAATGAAATACCGCGATATACCGTTCTCCAGCAATAATTCCAAGGCTTAAAACCGAAGACATCATGCAGGCAAACAATAATCCTGGTCCGTCTAACAACAGACACAGGTAATAGTTTTGGCGCTTAGTGACATACTGTAGTACTTGAAAGATGTCAAAATTATAGCCTGTTACAAGAATAATGAATCCCCATGATGTTGGATACACAAATGCTAATCCTGTAAGTAGATCAGAAAATGCCAAGCTTAAAATTGGCAAATTAGAACTCGTCAATAGTTTCTTGCTTGTTATAAAGGCGGCTATAATCAAAGAATTTGCCACAAAAATGGCTGCACTTAGTATTATTGAAATACAATATGATGCTAGTTGTTTGGTGTTGAAACAGTCAGCGTGTGTTGCCTCCCCTTGTAGAGACGGAATGTTTGTCAGTGGTGGCTCTAGAGAGTTAAGGTCACATTGATCCTTATAAACAGTTTGACAGAACTTCATCCATCGTATTACTGTGTCAAGGTCGGTCAGATTTGGAGTTAGAAAATTCACCTCGGTTGAACTGATGTTGCAGGCGGTCATTTTGAAGCTATAAGTAAAAAGTTGTAAAACATCCACTTTCTTTGGTTTAAACAAATTTTAATTAGATTGAACAAATTTCAATATTTATTTCGAAACAACATATATGATCAATATAATATATAGTGACATTCAAAAAGAGAAACTAATATTTCTCTGGAAATAACAGTACAACGTTTGTTTAATTAATTAATTAATTTATTAATTAATTTATTTATTTATTTATTTATTTATTTATTTATTTATTTATTTATTTATTTATTTATTTATTTATTTATTTATGTATTTATTTATTTATTTATTTATTTATTTATTTATTCATTCATTCATTCATTCATTCATTCATTCATTCATTCATTCATTTATTTATTTATTTATTTATTTATTTATTTATTTATTTATTTATTTATTTATTTATTTATTTATTTATTTATTTTGTTTGTTTGATAGTGTTTAACGCCATTTAAAAAAAAAATTCAGCCATATCGTGGCGTCCAGTTTTTATTGGGGGAGCAAGCCGGAGTTCCAGGAAAAAAACCCGACCTTCGGCAGGAAAACAGGCAATCCTTGCCTATTAAAATTGAAGTCGATTGCACACTGCCCGCAGTGAGACTCGAACCTGCAACTGGCTTAGTTTTTACAGACCACGTGATCAATAGTGTATGACACACGGCCTACGAAGCCTCGCTGACAAGATATGAAAGTTGTTGCTAATAGTATTCAAAATTTCTTATAAGCAGTGTAAACTTCGCATAATTGCTGTTAACTGACAACGATCTATAACTTTACTGTAAATCACTTAATATATCTGATATATAATGTAGTTACGACTGTATTGACTAGTGTAAATATTAATAAAAATAAACAACTTGGAGAAAACCTACAAATTACTACAGAGTTTACAGATTACGTCTAAAACGCTATGTTTTGTACTGTTCTTACAAAATAAAATATATGTCATGCCATTCAAGCCGTAGATAATTTAAAATAGTTTAAAAAATTTGTTGTTTAACTTTAACATTTGCATAAGTTTAGAAAAAAATTTACACACACATTTTGTTATTTACTTCCTTATGATCAATTAAGTGGGTAATTATCTCACTTGAAAATAATGTTTGTATGTAACACATATTCACTGCACATATTATCAAACATTTACGTTGCAAAATAAAGATAACAAACTTGACAGGAAAATATGTTAAACTGTTCGGTAAATGAATCAAATAATTGCTAAATAAAATGTTTTAAAATAAAAAACATGATTGTAACTTTCAAATAGTCAACTTAATGTACATTACACTATTTAATCGCTGAGAATGAAACTTCAACATCAACATTCTACATTATAGTTATTTTAACATTTCTATCAAGATAAAAACATAAGCTACATACCACTAATAATTTTATCCATCTACGCTAACTTGACTCCATTCCACTACAAGAACTTTTTGATAATTCTGTTCATAAATCTAAAAATCAATCGGATTAAAGGTTTTATTTGCAGACCTAAAGTTCACTTAATACAGCTGTCAGATTGATGAATCACGTCTGACAGACCGGTAGTACCGTACCAGCCGTGAAATCTCTCTTTTACTCATTGCTGCCAAATGTTTTATTTCTATTCTTTTCCATTACGATGTTTACATAGGTTTTTTTCACATTTTGATGATGCAGTTTCATCGCTATGAATATGCTACAGATTTTTTATGTTTTTGACTAGATGTTTACATTAATTGAAAATGTGTATGCTTGAAGAAGGTGAAAGTTTAGGTGGTCCAGGTGTGCTCATTGCACAGGTGGGGCATGTCAAATGCTAAACGAGCAAAATTGATGTAAATAGTGAAAGGTTTCTGTTAATTTAAAGGGTAAGGAGATTTAATTGAAATAATATGCACAGTGTTTTATCAGAAATTAACGACAAGATAAAATTTCTATTTCGATCAAATGTTCCATAAGATCATAGGTACATTAGACGAAAAAAAAATAATAAATAAATAAATAAATAAATAAATAAATAAATAAATAAATAAATAAATAAATAAATAAATAAGTAAATTTGCAGTGCCCTTTAAGGCGCCTATTGACCTCAGATGACAACTCTTGTGTACCTTACAATTTATCCGTCGATCACAATACGACTAAATATTTGTTTTATCCTTAATGGAAATGCACGAGCTAATTAAGGTCATTACCGACCACCAGTTGATCTGATTTGTTTGAACAGAAAATGAGATTAAAAGGTAAAAATGTCATTTATAGATTTCTAGTATTTGATCATGTTTAAAGCTTTGGTCACCATATTGCTTCATTTAAGTCTGATTTTAAATTTTTACCCTGCTCGCACAGAGCCTGTGTTTAATGTTAGCCTGCTCGCACAGACCGTGGGATTTATGTTAGCCTGCTCGCACAGAGCCTGTATTTGATGTTAGCCTGTTCTCACAGAGCCTGATTTTGTAGTTATCCTGCTCGCACAGAGCCCGTGTTTTATGTTAGTCTGCTCGTACAGAGCCTGTGTTTGATGTTGCCCTGCTTGCACATGTTCTGAGTTTGATATCTTTTCTCGCATAGATTGCAAGCGAGATCGTTTCATTACAAGTTTGCTTTTGTCATGAAATCCGAGTGAAATGTCACGCTATTGGTGGCATGTTAAGTGTGCTGATGCTGTTGTCACACAGTCTGAGATATCAGTCGTCACGGTTATATGAAGAAAAGTATTCCATTAAATAACTGAAAAATTACTAGTAAAATTAGAAGATACTTTTACATGTTTTGAGACAATCAACAGTACAAAATCAGAGTACGCAACAATCGAGGCCATGACTAAAATAGAAAACTCGCAAACGTAACAAGCAACAAACATAAATATCATACAACTAACAAATATGAAACATAGACTCCTTTACCTAACTGGTTAAATCTGATTTTTTGAAAGTATGACTATAGCTTTATTTATTAGCGACAACAATCTAATATTAGAAAGATATTCATTCATACCTGATTTAAATGACTTTGGACACAGAGATATATAAAATAAAAATAAATTGACTGATACTCATAACGATATGCCAAGTCATAATGGGAGCAATAAATGTACATGTACATAGAGTGACCTCAACCTTACTGCCGGAAACTGGTTTACAACCTTTAAATAAGTATCAATGCTCTCTGTCAAGGAAGCTGCCATAGGAATCACTGACCTAAGAAATCGTTTAACCACAATAATAGGTTCTTACATGCGTTTTATGGAAGGGACGGATGATCTTGCATGAGTGATTAAAATTTAATCACATAAAACATGTAAAAGATGAGACAAAATTTCTATCACGAATGACAGATCACCAGACAGATCACCACTAACGCATTTCCCAAAAAGAACCTATGTAAGAACCTATTATTCTTTGGTTACATAGCGGTATCCTATAGAAGCTCCATTGTTTAATATCTGACATCCAATCGGAACGCCCGAAATAAGAACGTTAAACAAGAACGTTGTTATGTAACCACAACAACGTTCTTGTTTCAAGCGTTGTGACCGAATGACGCAACGAATACAGATAAGTGCACATGAGCTCGCTTTACTCGTTATCTCTACTAGAAATCGGACATTTACGGAAGAATGTAACTTTTTTCGGGTAAAGATACACAATATGATTTTTAATGTTGTGTACGTCAACCATTGATTTCATCATGTTTGCTTTGTCCCAAGGGGAGCAGGTTAAATCGCCCCAACGCAAATAGGGGAAAATCACCCGTGGATTTTTCCGTGGGGCGAATTCCAAGCCAATGTCCAGGTAGAGAAGTATTAGTTTAGTGCATTAAGTGCATTGATAAGTACAAGGGACCTCAACCGGCCATGTTATGAAGAATTACAGCATAACCTGCTCTCCATCCGCCTTCATCGTGTAACTTCAAGGAGAATTAGAAATTAGTTATATTGATGTGTTTTCGAACCGGCCAATTATTGAAACCTACAGATTTCTAAAATCACAGGACGAAAATTAAGCTACTAATTACGATACGCGATGTAAATATAAAGATTGTTTAACTTACTAGTATTAATTATGCTATATAACTTACTCAGTATATTTTTAAAGGAATTTTATGGTCCCCGTTATTCCATATAAAGGTAAGCAGGCATATTATAGACAGACACCTTGACCACACCTTGATGTTTATCGGTTAACATATTATTAATGTTGAATGCATGAAAAATATTAATGACAGTTAGAAACTAAAGTATGTTAAACGTGTGTCCATGTTTACGACATCTAGGAACAAAAGTATGAACAGCGTGTGTCCACGATGTTACATGTCAACAACGCGATGTCCTTAGACATAGAAAGCTCGAAACGAACATACGGAGTCCTATGAGACTTTATTTTAATGAAGGAAGTGGATACAAAGCTTATAAAATTGATCGTCGGTTGGTTGTTTTGGTTTATGTTTGGGTTTGTTTTGTATACGTTTGTCTTAATCCGGATTTGTAGTCCCTTGAACACTCATTGTTCGGTCGGTTTCCATGCTATTTTTTTATTTGTATGTGTATCAAAATAAGTGGTGCTTTTATAAGTCTTTGAATGTCACTTAAAATGATCTTTTGATGTACCATCTAACTGGGCGTTTGTTACGATACCTTTGGTTTCGGTCCTTTTCCCTTATAAAGCAATCGCGTGCCCTTGTGGTAACACGTTCTTTTCCAGGTTTGGGAAAGTCGTTGGTTTTCCATGGTTTCGGCACCACAATTTGGTTATGGTGATTGTGCAACATTGTCAGAAAGTCTGTCTACATGCTTAAACGATTCTCCTAATTAAAATCGGCCACTAGCGTTATAAGTGGCAGCTACGTTAGGATATAGGCATTACCTTAGGATCAAGAGTAACTGACTGTAAAGACACGCGGGAATAAAAATGTATAGCCCAATTGTGCATTTGTTTCTAGTGACAAGTTTTCTTGCAATAGTTCGGGCAAAGTTCAAGTGTTTATACGAAATTTACGTATTACCATGATCTTTTAAAGGCCAAAAATAATTACATGTTTTCGATACATAAGTGTCATACCGAATACTCATACTTTGAGGGGTTTTCAACGGTACTTCAGCCACCGAGCATCCATAGGTAAAAATCCTGAAAAACATAGAACCAACCAACTACATGTACGTACCACTTGTAAAAAGGTTGTTACAAATCTATAAAGTTTATATGCTTGGTAGTCTGTCCCACTAAGCATGACCCAGTTGGAGCAATCTTACAATGTGATCAATAGGATTGCGACATAAATTTTGACAAAAGGCGTCATAGGCTTATTGTACATGTTTTGTTATTGGTTTCCTTAATTTCTAAGTACCATATCTTACTCATGTCTAGTCTATTCAATATTTTTTTCGGTAATTAACTGGTTTGTATGCAATACATTTGTTAAATATGGACTTTTGAAGAGGTCAATATGCTTAATATAGTCCTTGTAAAACGATATTGACCAACGAAGAAGTTGGTGGTCAGTATCTTTCCACAAGGTCCATATAAAGCATACTGACCGAATGAAAAGTCCTTAATTGTTTTATATTTAAAAACCACACCTGACATTGCAATAATTATTACAATTGCGAAATTTTATTTTTGCCGGTCATCTCACCTCATGGAAATATAAAAATAAAATAGAACATTTATACCCTTCTGTATAACCAAAAAAACCACAAAAAAACTACACGCATCTTTGTGCGGACATCAGTACATGCGCATGTGTGGCCTAAATGGCTGCCCTAAAATTAAGCTGAGAAGAAAGTTGAATATTTGGTTATTATCGACATCTCTGTCTAAAAAACATTTTGAACTTATAGTACTTTTGGGTATATACACATTCATTGCAGAAGTTGTCAGAAAAAAATTATCAGCCATCATTTAGCTATAACTAACAGAATGACATAACGATAACTGTGATCACATCCGGATTACCGGAAGTTAACAAACCAGCATAACGTCGCATTATACCAGATTATCGTTTGGCTTTACTTACTATTCATTAACATGCTATTCATTTACCTGAGCCCCTGGGTAGCCCAGGGGACGGAGATTTAATAATACCATCTTCACTTTACACCTAGTTGTTCCCTCATTTCACCTTTTCAACTCGAGAATAGGTAAAGTGTAAACAATAAGTATGGCATTTAGAAATTGAATCGTAGACTTACATATCCCTCTCAATGTGTTTAACATACTCAATGCACAGAAATCCATCCCTCTATCCTACATTAAGAGAGAACACATGTCTTCCAACATCTTACACAATGTGCCAAATTATTATTTTCCTATTGTCAGCGTATTATCACTGAAATAGCTGGAAACAATTAGAGGCTATCAGAATGTTACAATTATTAAAATCAGAAACTCATTACGTACAGCTATAAATATTTCTCTTATTAATTGCTAATGCCTCTGACACAGAGACAAACCCCGACCACGCGCATGCTGAACATGCCAGAAGGTTGTCACATGGAAGCACTGTGCTGCGACACATGTGATGTCGGGTGCCACATTAACTTTCAAGGCGTAAGTGCATGGAATCCAGCAATATCAGCTATGAATGCATCCGGTGTGGTATGCCCAATTTTCTACCAGTCTCTTTAAATGTTTCACCGTTGTAACATCAGATTCATTCAGCACTCTTGGTGATAGCTCAATTATGGGTAGCCCAGGTGCACAAAATGCTATGTCATCATAAATACCAAAATAAAATAGCCACAATTATAATAAAAAAAATCACAGGCATACAAGAACAGACAACCACTAAGAGTTATAACAATCAACTTTCAATAAATAAAAAATATTAAAAAAAAACAGAACTATTAGTACGAATTGATTCAGCTAAACCTGATATTGTTATTGAAATAGAGACCTGACTGCATTCCCTCCAATAGTTTCAATGTTTGTAGGAATGACCGCCCACCAAATAAAAATAATCAAAGCCATCTAGGTGTCCTCCAAGCATTATCTAAAAAATGCATAAGCACAGCAAATAAAGAATTAAAACAGATTGTGAAATCATATGGGCAACACTGTCTCATGTAAAAGCTTTTTCTATCTGACCGTACTCAAACAGTTGTCCTGGATGGAGAGCAACCATCAACTGCCCAAGCCACTTCAGGTGTACCTCAAGGCACAGTTCTGGGCTCAGTGCTATTCTTTGCATATATCAATGACTTGCCAAAATACCTAACTTCCAGTAAACTCAGACTGTTTGCCGATGACAGCATCATCTACAAAACCATTTTATCAGCATCTGACTGTGAGGCCCTTCAAAACGACCCCAATGCTGCAGCCAATGGGAGAATGACTGGTCGATGGCTTTTCATCCAGACAAATATACAATGCTCACAGTAACTCAGAAAAACTTCCATTCACACATGACTATATACTCCATAATCACAAACTTGAACTTGTTACTTCTGCAAAATATCTAGGCATAAATCCAATTTAAATGGTATCAGCACACTAACAACATCGTCGCCAATGATAACAAACAATTAGTCTTCCTGAGAACATATTAAAAACCAGCCAATTTAAACATCAAGAGCCAGGTATACCTTTCTCTTGTCAGACCAAAAACATGAATACTCTTGCTCGGTCTGGGACCGTCACACTGTTGACCAAATTCATAAATCTGAGATGGTTCAGAGACGAACAGCAATCACGACACGAGCAGTGTAAACAACATGCTTAGAACACTACAATGGCCCACACTTTGGGAACGCAGACTAAAATACTGACTCACTATGTTTTATAAAATAATTCATCATCTAGTTGGAATACCAAAATCCGTCTTAATAGCTACTAATCAAGGAATAAGATAAAAACCACGACTTCACATTTCGGCAAATATCAGTTCTAAAAGACAGCTATAAATTCTCTTTTTTTTTCTATACACAATCATCCAATCGAACTCATTACCTGCAAATACCACCTGTTTTCTACACACTCTTTCAAATCTCTTACCCATTGAACAAAGTTTTAGGGGCCTCGGTTGCCGAGTGGTTAAGGTAGTTCGTCTACTATGAATCACGTGGTCTGTCAACACTGAGATTGCGGGTTCGATTCTCACTGCAGGCAGGGTGTACTCGACTCCAATCTTAATTGACAAGGATTGCCAATTGTCCTACCGCAGGTCGGTGGTTTTTTCCGGGTACTCCGGCTTTCCCCTCCCAATAAAAACTGGACGTTATGCTATAGCTGAACACTTGCTGAAAGTGGCGTTTAACACCACAAAAGAAACAACAAACAAAACAAAGTTTTAGTCATCAGCTTATTTCGTTAATTTTGCACTTGTTCATTTTTCTCTTTTTTGCATACACTTAAATTCTAAATTTCAGCTCAAGCCACGCTGCGCAACAGTTTCGTTATTATCAGTTATTAATAGTGTACTGTATGTATACCTAAAGAAAAAGAAGGACACTTGCGGTGACTTTGACAAAAATGTTCTTTTAGACTTTATTTTCCGGTCAATTTGCCTCTACATTTTGAATATTGTGAGACTCCGTTGGTTTTATTTACAAAAATCAAACAGGTCTTTCATAACTAAATGGGTATGTTTAGATCAGTTGCGTTCAGTTCAACTTATCGCAGACAGAACTTTTTAGTCAATTTATTCACATGGATTATCTCTTCGTATCACGTCACATGGCTACAAAATGAATAATTAATAATAATTATAATAACGGAAAAGTTTCTTTTGGCGTTTATTGTATTTTAACGAATTTTTATGAAACATAATGTAAATTTCAGTTCATTATAACTATAAGCCATACACATTGCATTATCATGAAAACTATTTTTTTTTCATTTCATTATCATAAAAGGTTCCTCAATCGAAGTATAGGAAGTGTGCCACTAAACGGACAGAAAATAAGGCCCTGCCTTACATTTTAGTTTTTTGTTTACCATCTTTTTTCACAAAGAAAAGAATGTCCAAAAACTTAAATATATTACTTATTTTAAAACAACAAACAAATTCAATGTACTGCATGTTAAATTGGTCATATAATTTAGTATGATGACAGGTACAAAGGATAGATGAAACAAATAAATTAAGAAATTAAACAATGCAATTATTAACTACATGATGTAATCAATTTCAATTCATTTTAACTATAAACTAGATACAGTACAAATCATTATATACACACATTTATTGTTTTGCCTTTTCCAGACTTCCTAAATCATGTCGATGACGTAAGCACCTGTAAGGAGTATGAGTATGTGTTGATAACACAGCCATAAGTTCCAAATTTTCTTCCTTCATTTTGCTGCTTTTTGTAAAGAAGACAAAATGTGTTATTATCTTTGTAGCTTTCAATCCCTACAACTTCTTGTTCTGTGTCTGTGAAGGTGAATACCCTCTGTACATGTTGTTCACGATGGTGCATCATGTCTATGCCATTTCCTACTGCCATGTAGATGTTGCCATTACGATCCACTGTCACGGCATTCTGATACCGACCGTATAAATGAATGTTTGACGCATCCGACTCTACGAATGCTAAACCACCTACAAAATCACAACTGTAGTCTGCCTTAACTCTACAAAGAAAATTACTATTTGGCTGCAAGGTTATTGATGTATAATTCATGGTATTACCAAAATTTATTGTCCTTAATTGCCGACCAACCATATCGCATACTTGAATAAATTTAGGCTTGTCGGTGAAAGTAAATTGAAGAACAAATATGTGTATGGTATTTGCTGTCACATCTAAAATAGTAGATTTCTCGGTTAAACATACAGATGGCCACATTTGTGTCATGGTCTTGCTATTTACAAAATGTAATCGTGTCTTATCTGATACTACTACCTGATGAGATTTAGATACGCAAGTCATCAAATTAATGCAACCGTAACTGATTTTATTTATAACATCAATATTATAGCTTTTGACAAATTTCATGTCCACATCATACTTTACTAGTTGAGCATTAGATTCGTATTTGGTCCCTTCGTTTACTGTGACTAGGTTTCCTATAACAAGTAGTTGACCGTCTTCAGTAATAGCAAAATCATTTATAAACAACGATAAATCTTCGTATGTTTGATGTTCCTTCAAAAAATGTTTTGTATTTATTTCCATTTCCTTTTCAACGTTCAGAAGAGGACACAATTCCCCTTGCCTGATTGGAATCACTCTCCGATCAGTATGTCTTTGTGACTTCGAAACTGAATCATAACGAACAGACAAGAAACCTATAGAAGTGATAGCTTCAATTTGGTGAGTGGATTCTTCTAGTGTAATTGTAACTCTAGAAGTGGGAGATATATTCTCCAACGTTTCCTTAATTTCAAGTTGCCTCTTTTTCAGTTTACGCAAAAATGAAAATATCTGACTCTCCGATCCATTCTCAGCAACAAATATTAACGCATTTTGGTCTGCTTCTATTTTTTTCTCTATTTTTCCTATTTCCTGTTTTACCTTTTCACTGTCAGCTGTATTTTCTTTGGGAATCGCAGCCAATTCACTCAATAAGGACTTCTCTAAATTATGTATGTGTTCAAAGAACCTTGATTTAATACTAGCTATTTCCTTTCTGATTCTTAGTTCATGTCTGTTCAGCTCTTCTTTCGATGCCTGTCGTTCTTCTATAACTTGGTTGCTGACCTCCTTATTAACTACCATGCCATCCTTAACTGCCTGAAATAACTCTGAAGTCTTTACTCCTTTGGCGACAACATCCAGCGGAACAACATTTTTACACGCCTTGTGTTCTGTAACCAAGCATCCATTGCAGCAAACCACGTCATGGTCTTTACAGAGTAAATCTTCCTTCAGTTCAGGATGTAATTCACAGTTTGGAATTGATAAGAAATGGTAGTTATCAACAATATCTTGACTGGTTATTTTTACAACATGATGGTATTGTGTCATTTTTATAGCTTTGTGATCTAGCAAACATTTATCGCAAAGACCTTCTTCACATTCACAGCACCAACTGACAGCCTTTGACTCGATACTTCTGCGCTCACAAGGATTACAGTAATCATTAAATGGCATTCTGTCCTGAAAACAAGTTTATAATTATGATTTAGTTATATAGTATATAATATTTATGTTGTCATACTATTAAATAAAATTACTTATTTACAGGAACAGTTTAATGCAATGATATAATTTTTAAAGCAAATAATACTATCATTCTCTAATTAGCCGGAGTACCCGTAGAAAACCCCCGACCTGCGGTAGGAAAACTGGCAATCCTTCGAAAAATTATGAGAATTGTAAATACTAGTAGGTTTTCAAGTAAAGTAAATATATATACATCTTCAATACACATTTGGTGTATTCTTTGCTTTACTTTGAAAATAGATTATTATTAAATTAAATAACATTTTAACAGAACACATTCTGCATACACTTACATGGGGCTTTGCCTATGAGTCACAACAAATTCGTGCAAAACACACATTTAAATGGCAAGCGTTAGAGTGTGATCACAGTTAAAATGAAAAGTGTTAGTGTGTCATCGCAGTTTAAGTGGAACGCGTTAGAATGTGATCACAGTTTGAATGGAAAGGGTTAGAGTGTGATCACAATTTAAACGAAAAGCGTTATAGTGTTATCACAGTTTAAATGGTAAGCTTTGAGTTTGATTACAGTTAAAGCGTTAGTGTGTGATCACAGTTTAAATGGAAAGAGCTGAAGTGTGATCACAATTTATTGAAAAACGTTAGTGGGTTATCACAGTTTAAATGTTAAGCGTTCGAGTGTGATCACAGTTAAAATGGAAATCGTTAGTGTGTGATCACTGTTTAAATGGAAAGCGTTAGTGTGCGATCACAGTTAAAATGGAAAACGTTAGCGTGTTATCTAAGTTAAAATGGTAAGCGCTAGAGTGGGATCACAGTTTAAATGGAAAGCGTTTGAGTGTTATCACAGTTTAAATCGAAAGCGTTAGAGTGTCATCACAGTTTAAATGGTAAGCGTTAGAGTGTGATCACAGTTTAGATGGTAAGCGTTAGTGTGTTATCACAGTTTAGATGATAAGTGTTAGAGTGTGATTACAGTTTAGATGTAGTGTTAGAGTGTGATCACAGTTAAAATGGAAAGCGTTAGTGTGTTCTCACAGTTTAAATGGTAGGCGTTAGTGTTTTCTCACTGTTTAAATGGTAAGCGTTAGAGTGTGATCACAGTTTAAATGGAAAGCGTTAGAGTGTGATCACAGTTTAAATGGAAAGTGTTAGAGTTTGATCACAGTTAAAATAGAAAGCGTTAGAGTGTGATCACAGTTGAAATGGAAAGCGTTAGAGTGTGATCACAGTTGAAATGGAAAGCGTTAGAGTGTGATCACAGTTGAAATGGAAAGCGTTAGAGTGTGATCACAGTTTAAATGGAAAGCGTGAGAGTGTGATCACAGTTGAAATGGAAAGCGTTAGAGTGTGATCACAGTTTAAATGGAAAGCGTGAGAGTGTGATCACAGTTGAAATGGAAAGCGTTAGAGTGTGATCACAGTTGAAATGAAAAGCGTTAGAGTGTGATCAGAGTTTTGATTGAAAGCGTTAGAGTGTGATCACAGTTGAAATGGAAAGCGTTAGAGTGTGATCACAGTTAAAATGGAAAGCGCTAGAGTGTGATCACAGTTGAAATGGAAAGCGTTAGAGTGTGATCAGAGTTTTAATTGAAAGCGTTAGACTGTGATCACTAGTCAAATATGAAGCACTAGTGTTATCAAAGCATAAATAAGAAACATTAAATTGTGATCAAAGTTGAAGAAGGAGCTATTAATAGGGTAATAGTGTGTTCACACTTTAAAAGGGGATCGTTCGTTAGAGTGTGATTTTAGGTTAAATAGGAAGCACCAGAGTGTGATTACAGGTGGAATCGTAACATCATATTGTATCACAGTTTAAACATGTCAGCAGCTGTATGGTGTATGGTGTGACCATTTTATAACTTATACTTTATTCCAGATCCTGCGATCGGTATTCCTATTTTCTAAACCTATCACTGATGTTGAATGCTACTTAAACAATGTGAAGCACTATTGTTATCAAAGTTATGATGAAAAATGTTTTATATTATCGTGATCACAGTTTAAATATGAAGAGTAAGATCACGGGTCAAATGGTAAGCACTTTCGTTATCAGAATGGAAAACGTTTTAGTGTGATCACAGTTAAAAATGAAAGCATTAGAGTTAGTGTGATCAGTTTAAATCTATATAATAATTCGGGACTTTGTCCAAAGGAGCTTACATTCGTCAACTTTTTTATGGTTAAACAAGTATCAGCGGTGGTGTATGATACCCATTTTTATCATTACAACAACTTACACACTGAGTAATGAAAGTTGAAGGTTTGGCATAACATAAAACCTGGCTTATCCCACTATTTCGTTTAAAATGCCTGTACCAAGTCAGGACCATCGTTGTAGTAACTATATTTGTTGTAGTCAGTTTTCAAGTATGCCGGTTTGTTGACAGTATCTTTTGTGTTCGGTATTTTGTTATTAACTTCATTTAAAAGAGTTAAAATAGTTACTTGGGAAATAAATGTAAATAAAGTTTGTAGACTGTGAACTTAATTCAGAATTTATGATTACGCCTATGGGGATGTGACCGGACAGACAAAGGATGAGGAGGTATAGATTTATATAGGAGATTTGATATAGCTGGAGACTGGAAGATAGGAACAGTATTACAAGCTGTATAATCATAAGTATAGAAATTATTATGAGTACGAGAAAAAAGTTTTATAAATGGGGCCTAGAAACGACCATTTATGGCTGACACAAGTTTTTTTTTATTAAAGAAAACAGTTAAATCGTTACAGTAAAGATTCTGCCCAAGTTTAGTATATATCATTTTTACTAATATGCCAATTTGTGTGTAACTAAATGTAATTTTATATCTGGTTAAAATGACTTTATGACAAACAACTTAGATTTTGAACATTTTAATTATACATTCATGGCATTATTTAATAAAACATTACCTACTTGTGAATTGTAAAGTTTAATAATTAGCAGGCTAAGAAAGCAGTATACAACAAAGACAAAAGCAATCAAATGTTAATTTAGATTATTTTATGGTTCAATGGACCCACACCTAACATTTTTTACCAAAACTATTTTTTTTAAATAAAACAAAGGTTGTTATTATGATGCAAATATCATCATACTAGAAAATGAACATCTGTTCTCATATCTGTTACAGATTAGTAAGCTCTTCAATTATTTCGTTATCTTTAGAGATATAGGAAAGAGGTCAATTTATATAATCAACAATAACTCAACTATATTTAGGATATAGAATTAGAACAAAAACGCCAAAGTTACAACTATTGCAAACAGAAATGAAGCAATATTGTTAACTAAAGACAACTGTAGAAAAATGTGTAACAAGTTCGTTACTTAGTTTTAAAACATAGTACTAAACATTTTTGAAGAAAGAGATTTAAAAAAAAATTACAATAGTCATTATGAAAAAAGCTACGGGCATAGATGAAGTATCTCCACAATTCTTAAGATCCCAATGCCAGTTATCAGGACACAGAGCATCATAGAGTAATAAATAAATCTTTTTAGACATATGTTATTCCTTACCTGCACGCATTGTTTATATTTGTACCCACCTTCCCCCTCCCCCGCATCCTCTGTTGTTTAGTTTTCTTTAAATGTGTATGTACTGTCTATTACTCGTGCTTTGCATTGGTTTTTTATTGTCATTTTTGCGTCTGTTTGAACATGTATTTTATACATGAGCTTTAGAGTATTTATGTAGATTCGTCTATTGTCGGTTGAAAATCTTATTTTGTTTTCTTGTGTATGGTTTAATACCATTTCAGCAATTTTTCAGCTATTCGTGGCGTCTTGTTTATATTAGATAATGCAGAATACTGAGTGAAAATGCCCTAAAGTCGACAGGGAAACTTGCATTCCTTATCAATCAAGGTTCGTTGCGTTAGAATCAGAAACCGCACTGTTGACCTACGTGTTCAATAATAGACAACCTTAACCACTCGGTCACAGTGGCCCCGACATTATCCCCTCTGCAGAGCTTATGTTATAAATGTCTTATGTTTTAGCGACTATAAATAAATTAACTGTGACTTCCACTTAGGCATGCAGTCCGCTGACATATGGTATAAACATGTAAAAGCGGTCGTTCCAAATTTTACCCTGAAAAAAAAATATAATTATGGAGTATACCTCCTCCTTCTATAATTAAAATAACACAACACACTATCCAGAAAAAGGTAAACAAAATTAACTTACATACTGGTATGTTCTGCGTAATTAATTATCAGTATCGTCGCCTTACCTTTCTGTAGCCTTGTTATCAGTGTGCTCATTACCTACATATTGAAGGTTATCTGACGAAAGATTATTTACTTATACTGTGGACCAGTGTGTACATGTGCATTTTCATATGTTCGATCTCTTCTTATTATCTCTTAATGATATATAATTGTTTTCGGGTGAATTGAGCAAAAAGGTAAAAACCATACTCTACAATATAGTTCATGTTGTAAGTGATAAAATGACAAATTTAATATTAAAGAAAATATTTCAATTACAGTTTTTCGTATTTGGTAAATCCTTCAAGCTTTAAAATACTTTTTTTTGTCCTGATCTAATAAGAAGAAGTAAAGATGTACATAATTGCATATTAATGCGCGCTTTACCAGTATCTCGGAAGAATGAATAGATCCGCTTCAATTTTTATTTTTGGATTATTTTACTAAATATAGGGTAAGCCTAGTATTTTTAATAATGCATTCTATTCTTGACATAATAAAATGTATATACTTGAGTTTCTTTTATTAATTAGTTATTTAATTTGATAAGAAAAAAAGGCATTTAAAAATTTTGTTATGTTATATTACGTAATGTATTTCATCGCTTCAATTGTATTTCTTGGATTATTTCGTGATTTATATGTCAAGCTTCGTAATTTTTTATGCATTCTTATTTTAACATGATAAAGTGTAAGTTTTTCGGTTTCTTTTATTAGTTACTTAGATAATTTGACAATAAAAGTGCATTTTTAGATTTAGTTTAAAGCGCTTGTGCCCACTCATCCAGAAAACTTATTTCTGGATTATTTCATAATTTATAAGGTAGAAAATGGAACTGTTACGCAGAAAATTAGTCATCTTGAACATTAAATTTAATTTCCCTGGGTTTTGTTTATTGACGGTTTTGAAATCTCAAACTCTCTTGAACGATTCGTGTGTGGTAGTGGTGGTTTTAGGGAGGGGGCAGAGACATTTCTGTGATGTAATTGTATATTAGATGTGCCTTGTTTATTTGCTAATTGATTATTTATTACCCGACACTGAACTTTGATGAAAGGTAAAAATGAAAGACCAATCAGACTCGCATAATAAGCCGCTAAAATGGCTAAATTAGATTATGATTTTGATATATGTTGTATCAGGGACAGTCTATACTAACTAGTTAGTATAGACTGTCCCTGGTTGTATATAGCGTGTTGTTTAGTTTGTTTATTTGTTACTTTCTATGTACCAATTGTATTATTGGCTGTGTGAGAAGAAACTATATATACAAAATTAGATTATCAAACAGGCATGTTATTTAAAAAAATTGATGTCTGAATCAGTGAAAAATGTGGTAGAAATTAGTAGGGAAAAGAAATTTCTCAATAATAAAAAAAGCACAAAAGATATAGATTTTTATTTTATTTTTAAAAATTTAATTTAATTTAAGATTTAAAAATTTTGATGTTAAGATATTTTAACGAAGCAAGTTATATATATAATAATACAACAGAAAAAAATTCAGTTACGTTCGAATAAAGGTCATCAACAGTTTATATTGTTGAAAATAATTGTAGAAGTTAATAATCTCATCAATTGTTTTTCAAAATAAGACTCTTCTAATTGTTTTTTTTATATTTTAAATTCTGAAAATTTTATAAAGTTCTTAGCAATGTTTATGCACATGAATGCTAGTTTGACGTTTGAAATACATTTAATTGCAAATCTTTTGAAACAATTTTTAAAATTAAATCAATAAAAATTGTAACTTGTCGGTATGTTTTCTTTGATTTTCCGAGGACGCGATAACTGCCGATCTTACATTCACATTTTCCCCCACAGAACCACTTGACTATGGTAAATGTATTTTTATTGGTAAACATATATTTGTCCTTCCAAAACTTTACTTTTTTTATTACAGTACTCTTCTCAAAGTTGAGATATTATAATCAAGATCATTATTTCTTGCCTTTCACAATCGTCTATATTTGCATCCCTTTACATCATATGATGAAATTTTAAATAAAACAAATTGAAAAAAAAACTATAAAAAAAAAACAAATGGGATACACCTATAACATATAAATCGAAAATCTCTGGATATTGGTTTAACCCATATCTTTTCTTGTTATCAATAATGTAGTAATGTCAATAATAATAGCCCAGATAGGTGTTTATTTTATATAATTTAATATAATAATTTATTCCTGCTTTGTATAACTTTACAATTAATACCGATCGTTAAACGTTTAAGGCTGAAATGAGATGTTTATTGTACAAATAACGATGAAAATATATTCTTTTTATTGTTCATGTCGTTGTCTAGCAACCATTACATCTCTTGTTTTCACGTGGAGCGACCGACATACGCAAAGACATTCGAAGCTGTCACCGTTTTATGCAAATTTCAGCGAAGACAATATGTGTATTAAAAAAAGGATAATAAACAGAAAAATGAAACCCATTTATATAAAAGTCTTTGCAGCTGAACTTTAAAGAGACATGTTAAAGAGTTCGTAAAAGGTACAAAAGCGACATGGCAATTCTTAAATCATAGATAAAATATAGTGAATCTTAAACGACACCAAAATGGATTGTCATTGAGTTGGTAGTATACTTTTTTGACATAAATATTATTAATTTTGCGAGATAAACAAAATATACGTAAATTATATTTTAAATATGTATATAAATAAATCTCACCGTTCAATTAGATAGTGAATAAAACATGGTATCCGACAGTCTTCCTATTCAAGCAGCTTAAATGCGTTGACTATACAATCAGTGACTGAATACCACAAAATGCCAACGTCACAATTGATGTTGGTTTGTTTCAATGTTGTTTAACGCCACTTTCAGCAATTTTTCATCTATATAAAGGCGTCCAGTTTTTACTGGGAGAGGAAGCCGGAGTACATGGAGAAAACCAACGACCTTTGGCAGGAAATCTGGCACTCCTTGTCAATTAAGATTTGAGTCGATGGCACGATGCTAGCATTGAGACTCGAACATGCAATCTCAGTGTTGACAGACCGCGTGATTAATAGTAGACGAACTACCTTAACTACTTGGCTACCGAGGCCCCAGACGTCACAATTGATTCATGTCGCTGAAATTGATTTTAACAGACTCGAAGGTAAAATATTAACAATAACATCTAACAAATCTTGCCCTAAATTGCAACATGATTTCAAAAATTTCCAAACATTTAACTAACCCTTCCCCGCACACCCCAACGCACACGCACATATGCACTATTTTCGAGACTGCAAACATACATGCTTGAAAACCGTGACAATGCTTAACACATGGAGAGAAATAGAAATCCTTAGTTTTATGTTTCTTTGAATTATTCCTGTTGCCCATTCATAATCAATCAAACTGCGTCTGTACGTCACAGGAAAATCACAATTTTGGCGGTGTAAATTAATTTTGCTCTATTTTACATAACTACAAAAGAGAACAATCTGCATTGGAATAGTCACAATAAAAACATTGATATAGAATTCGGTTCTATAAAACCAATTTTGAGCCAAAACCACACAAGGCAACTATATTAATTGGTGTGCGGACGCTGTGACCTTGACTATTCTTTTTTTTAACTCGTTATGGTCGCATCTCAACTCACCTCTAAACTGGAAAAATTTAGACTGTCATAGCAGAGTGGATTGTATCAATTACACGTCTGATTAAAGTTTGTTGGAAGTTGTATTCCGCGACGTTTTGATAACCAATATTTTCCAGTCAATATTATTTACTTGAATTATCAGTTTATCATTTGTCTAAATTGGATAAAAAGTAATAGCCTTTAAATAAAGTAAAGATGCATTTTGACGTTTTTGGTTTATTTAAACGAATTTACATTTATCAATTATGAATTTTGAAGAGGTCAATAAGCTTTATATGCATTGTGTAAAAAGTTATTGACCGATGGCGAAGTCAACCAATATCTGCCGGGCCTTTGTTGATAAAACGTCTCATTTTGACTTTTTGACTGAACAATTTCCCCTTTACAATATTTGTATATATATTCCAAAATTACATCAAAATCTTTAAAAGGAAAGATATTCGGCTCATCTACGTAATCTACGAAAGATTTGTCAAAACAGTTGACTTGGATATTGCCTGCAGTAAAAGATGGACAGTAAAATACTGTGAAACTGTTTATTCGTGAAGTAATATTAACCATATTTCAAATCAATATCGATATCTAAAATTTCATCTGTTAAATCCTGTAATTTTTCAATTCTATATTTCTAAAAAAGAACAAAAGACAAATAATGCTACAGTGAAAAACAGATTATTAGTATGATAGATTTTTTGATAGACAACATATTTGTTACTTTTAGACGATTGATTTTCATCAAGCAATCGGAATTCTAATGAGTACAAACTGTGCCCCACTCCTTGCCGATGAGTGCCTATATTCGTATGCAACTGGATATCTTTAACGTCTTATTATAGACAAGAAGATAGCAGAAGCTAGGTATATTTATTTCATAAATAAATAAAATGATGATTATATAAACCAAGGTTACAAGAAACAATGACTTTACAACGCCTTAGATAAGTTTTACTATAAATACCACTTCCTTGTAGACAAATTTATATATCGTTTGATTATCTTTTTTGAGATTTGCCTCGGTGTTCGGTATTTCGTTGTTACCTTCTGTTACTTTATTGCTCCAACCAATTACAAAGTTCAAATAAATATACATGTATAAATATATAACACTTACTTGTGTTTTTATTGTGTTATACAGATATCATCAATTATTACTTAACGTAAGACTATTACAGGTGCTGACACAAGAATTAAAAAAATTCGAAACTTTCATACCACATACCAGTGTTCAAAGTATGCAGAAACAAAACACCTACATGTTTCTTCATAAATTCGATGAAAACCGCCATGATGAATGCAAACGCTACTTCATTGTCAGAAGTACATATCATGGAGGAGACATCAATTTAACTGGTTCAACACAGGATGTCGTGTATAACAAAAAACGCGAGACTTCAGTTATTTGATACATTAACAGACAACTCTCTCGTCTATTACCTACACATTTTAGTACTAAAATACAAATAATTGTACAGATATAATAAATAGTTTTATAACATGAATAGAATTTTGCGTGTTTTTATTAGTCTTAAAACAATTTTTGGGTCACAATAAATCGCAACAGTAATAAAACAATTAATGACTTTAATATCAGTCGCTGTCATGATTTATCAGCCCTCAAAAATGTATATTCACCTCGCCTAGCTGCTCGGTGAATATTACATTTTATCTGGCTGATAAATCCGATAGTGACCTATATCAAAGTCATTAATTGTATATTATTATTATTCTATTTTATTATTTATCTACCGAAGACTGGGGAGATTTCTCTGATCTGCCTTACTCCCCATTAATAAAAACTAGACCTTTCCCCAGTAAGAATTGTACAGATTTAATTTTTTCAGTTTTTAATATCCGTTTCATTTTTTTTTATTAAATACGTATTTATTTTTTTTTAATGGAAACAGAAAGGGTCAGGTGCACTAACAATATATAAGCAAAAGCTATCATTTATTATTTATTTATTAACCCGAACACATTGGCGGCAAAACTATGGAATTATGTACTTTATTTGTATGTATGAACCTGTGACTTTATGAATTTATAATCGATTCTTAGACGTCTTAAGAGTCTACACAGCTTATGTTAAACATGTCTTTTACCGACTAAATTTACTTGATTTGAGGCCAGCAGTCGGCCGACAAATGGCTTGTTAAGCAAAACATAAGATGTGTTTATTTGATAGGTTTGTTATATATAGTTATTCCACCTCAACTGTAAAACCACAACGCAAAATAAAATCATGCAAGATGTACATAGCAGTATGTAATTCTGTAAATGTCGCTTTCACTTCCTGCTGCGAAGTGCGTTGTCTTGTTATTGTTTTATAATATCAGTGTACTGACAGTAAATATACCAATCCAATTAGTTACAATATCGTAGCCCAAAAGATTGGTATTTTTGTTTGAAACGCCACGTTCAACAATGCTATATCACGGTGTCCATTGGCGAGAAAGCCGAAGCCCCCGAAGAAAACCCTGACCTGTGGTAGGAAAACTGTGAATCCTTGTAAATTGTGAGTCGAATACATCCCGAACGCAGCGAGCCTTGATCCCTCAACCTCAGCGTGGTCAATAGTAGATGTGTAGCCCGATAGACAAAATTTTGTTTACTTAAACCAGATTACGAGATATCTATGTGTTTATTTGTATTAGTTATGCATTGAACCAAATAAAAGTCAGGGACAGGATTTTATGCTCCTTTGATATCACGATATGAAATCGACTGCAAAAAAGATGACAAAGATCATTTTGATTTACTTACGTCATTTATAAATGCAAACCAAGGCACTATATTTAAGTGACAAAAATTACACTCAAAATCATAAAAGTAAGATGTCATGAAAACAATTTGCAATTCGAGCAAAAGAGATCTAAATAAGTTGGTGTTTTGTTAATCTCAGGTTTCATGACACATACGTCAAGTGTTCATCTATTTCATGACATCCAGTTTGTATTGGTTTAGGAAGCCGGAGTATCTGTAGAATATCCCTACAATTGGAAGTAGGATTCGTAATATTGGCAAAGAATAATTTACGTTAGTATGTCGCACACATTTTCAAGAGGACCTACGTATAATCTGTTATACAAACAGTACATATACATTTTTTTCTAAAGTTTTTAAGTCACAAACCCTTTAATACAAAAAATGAACAGCGGTCCAGAAGAACAATTTCGTAGAGGACCTTCTCCTAATCATCCCATATAAAACTGAGTTTAATGGATTTAGAGTATATTTGTTGCAAACTAAGGTAATTAAGCTTAAATGAAAGTCTAAACTAGACTGTTTTGTTATGAATTAACTATATTAAGGCGTCCAGTTTTTATTTGGGATTGGAAGGCGAAGTACCTGTTGGAAATTTCGTCCTTAGGCAGTGAATTTCCAAATTAATTTAAATTCTACGGTATAGATATTTTGCGAAAACAACACATAAAACGGCCATGGAATTGAAAAATTAGGGTACTATGATTTACACAATAGTACCACTCCTTTCAATGACACGGACTGTTAAATAAAATGAGTTAAAAACAACTATCATCGTGTGCATGTAGCAACTAAAAAGTAAACTTAAATAAATTATAACATTGAACAATATATCAGGTAAAAATATATTGTTTATTTTTTATATACGTATAGTTCCATACATACATTAGTTATTTTGATAGAGACTTCTTTAATCATTTCAATGCTCTGAGCACTTTCAAAGAGAACGTAAGACTACTAACTTGTAAGTTATTATATGCTCCAAAGTGTCTTGCATAATCAAAATTAATTATACGTGTATGTAGTAATTAAAACATTAATTCATTAGAACTATAAACTAAATTTCATGTAAAAGTAAAGTTTATTATTTAAATGTACTTTTAAAATTATTTTAATGCCCAACTAAGCACTTGCACAGATTATGATGATACATAACTATCTTCTTGATGTTTTCGGAAAAGTACAACAAATGTGCGATTATCTTTGTAGATTTCAAGACCATTGATTTGTCCGGGTAACAAGTAAATACCTTCTGTACTTGTTGTTCACGTTGATGCATGACATCAATACTATCTCGTACCGCCATGTAGATGCTGCCATTGCTATCAACAGCTGTGACGTTTATCAAATGTGACCCATTCGGCATTAAGGATGCCAAAAAATTATTTTCAGTTTTACATAGATAATTGTCATTTGGCTGCCAAATAATCGATGTGTATTTCACTATATTGCTATATTTATTGTCTTTAATTCGCGGCCTATCAGATCACATACTTGAATGCATTTAAGATTGTCTCTGTAAGTATGCATGGTTTATTGAAATACAAATATGTGTATTGTATTTGCTGTTACGTCTATAATATTTGGAACGGTCAATCGTGCAGACGCCAATAACTTTGTCATGGTCTTGCTATTAACAAAATGTAATAGTTCTGTATCTGATTCCACTACCTGATGAGATTTAGGAACGCAAGCCAATAAATTACAACTCTAACTGAAATTATTAATATAAGTTATATTATAACTGTTAACAAATTTCATGTCCATATCATACTTAACCAGTTGAGTGCTTGATGAGTATTTTGTGCCTCCCTTTACTGTCACTATATTTCCCATAACAAGTAGTTGATTTTCGTCAGTAACAGAAAAACCCTTAACCAAGAATACATTAACATCATATGCCCGCTCTTTCTTCAAAAAGTTTTTTGGGTCAATTGCCATTTCCCTTTCAACAGTGCGGACATATTCCAACTTGCATATCAAGCATCCTACTCTGTTCAGTGTTTCCTTCTGACTTTGTAACTGAATCATAACGAGCAGACAAGAAACCCAAAGAATCGATAGCTTCTATTTTGTGTCTGGCTTCTTCTAGTTGTATGTAACTCTAGAAGTGGGAGGGATTTCGTTCAACTTTTCTTTAAATTCAAATTGTTTCTTGTTCAGTTTACGCAAAAAATGAAAATATATGGCTCCATTTTCAGCAACAAATGTTAACGAACTTTCGTCTGCTTATTTTTCTTTCTCTATTGTTTCTATTGTCAGTTTTTCTTTCTCAATCTCTGCTGCATTTTCTTTGGGTATCTCCGCCAATTCACTCAATAAGGACTTCTCTAAATTATTTATGTGTTCCATAAACCTTGATTTAATATTAGCTATTTCCTTTATGATTCTTAGTTCCTGTCTGCTCATCTCTTCTTTCGGTGCCTGTCGTTCTTTAATAATTGTTTTGTTTTTATAAAACAATAGGTAGTACCCTAAAGGTAATTACGAACTCTTTTTAATATCATAGCCGAGATAAAAAAAATCGCCCAAGAAGGGACATTATTGTAACTGCATCCTTTTATGTTTACATTAAAAATGTGAGCTAATTGTTTCGTAATTCTACAATCTCCATTTGTTGTTGCGGCCGACAATCTTCAGCATTTTCAAACAATTTAATAAAAGCAGGTGCAGAATTTCAATATCTGTGCAATTTTATCGATCTGGGTGAAAGCTGTAGGAATAGTTTATTATCGCTATTTTGCAGTATTTTCCTTTGATCTTTATGTGCGGTATTAATACATCTCACTCTTAAAGCCTCGATGTCAAGACGTTGTTAAGTAAACATAGTGACGTCACAATGTTACAAAACAACGATAAACAGATTACTTACGTTGTTTTTTTTAAACTCGATGCATTTTCTCATCATCTCATCTCAGGGCTGTCGCCCTTAGATTCAGATGAGAAAATACATCTCGTTAAAAAATGTAAGTAATCTATAATAATACAAAATATAAATTTAACCCTTTCTTCTCAGAACGCCACCGGCCTACTATATTGCCACCAACTTCACCATATTATAACTCGGTTTAGCACGTTGTGCAAACGGCAAAAATGAGAAAATATTCTGTAAACTTATGCCCCCTTACCTCATATCTATAAATTAACACAAAATGGTAAAACCGGCTGCAAAATTGATCATGCAGAAAAGAATACTTAGAAACAGTGGTCACAAATAAAGTGATAGACCACACTTGCAGCTAACTATAAAAAGCGCATAAGAAATAGTATAACATGTATATTATATTCTGCATAAATGAACAATTGTTCGAATTTTTGCTATTAAGAGTAGATTTATAAATGGAACTCCTCAAAACCGTGTCAAACTATTAATATACTTAGCCGCAAAAGAAACGTCTAAAATAACTTTTATTTTAAACTATTTAAATTTAATAAATTAATTTCACAACATTTACTGTCACTATTTTGCAGTATATTTTGCAGTTTGACTTCAACTTTCCAGTTTTCAACTTCCCGTTCATCGACAGCAACATTCCAGCAGCTCCAGCGTATTGTGTGTACATTTCACAACTTAAACGTTATTCTAGATCCAGCGATCGGTATTTCGATTTTCTAGACCGATCACTGCTGTTGACTGCTAAACTACTCAAACATGGGTTTGTTGTACCTACTAGGTTGATGTTATCTCACCATGACTTAATAGATTATTATGGGAAATTAGTGTCTCAAATACTATCAGATATTTTTGCTGAGTTATATGTAGTGTTCCTATTCCTGGATTTGACTTTTCCCTAGGCAAGACAATGAGTAACTCGACGGGTGTCTAATTAAAGGCAGGCACTTTTTACTCGCCCGGAGCACCTGAGTGCACCCATGGTTTTAATTGGGTTCGCGCTACTCTCTTTGTTTTATTTGTTTTTGATTTTTGTGCAGCGTTTGTCTATATCCGGATTTGTAACTGTTCCTTGACTTTTGGCTCTTGTTGTTCAGTCGTTTTCTTTGCTATTTTTTTAATGTAACTGCATGAACTACTGTCCCTAGTCTATAAAATCGCAGCATTCTAATGATTTTATGGCACGTGTAAGTTCAATACCAGCACTTATGACGGCGGAACACTTATCATGGATTATACTGTAATCACAGGTTGAATGGAAATCGTTACATTGTGATCACAAATTGAATGAAAATCGTGACACTTTCATCATAGGTTTAATACAAACGTTACAATGTCATCACAGGTTACATGGAAATCGCTACACTGTCATCACAGGTTACATGGAAATCGCTACACTGTCATCACAGGTTACATGGAAATCGCTACATTGTCATCACAGGCTACATGGAAATCGCTACACTGTCATCACAAGTTACATGGAAATCGCTACATTGTCATCACAGGTTACATGGAAATCGCTACATTGTCATCACAGGTTGCATGGAAATCGCTACACTGTCATCACAGGTTACATGGAAATCGCTACATTGTCATCACACGTTACATTGAAATCGCTACACTGTCATTACAATTTGCATGGAAATCGCTACACTGTCATCACAGGTTACATGGAAATCGCTCCATGATAGCAGATTGAATGGAAATCGTTAAACTGTGATAGCAGATTGAATGGAAATCGTTACATTTTGGTCACACGTTGAATGGAAATCGTTATACTTTCATCACAAGTTAAATGAAAATCGTTGCACTGTAATCACAGTTGAATAAAAAATGATACACTGTGACCACGGGTTTAATAAAAAACGTTACACTTGGATCACAGGTTGAATAGAAATCTTCAGACTGTGATCACAGGATGAATGGAAATTGTTACACTGTGATTACAGGTTGAATGGAATCGTTAGTGTGATCAATGTCAAGTGTAATGCTTATACATTAACATATGCTAATGAGAAGAACTGGTATTAAAACACGAGCAAACGTCAGAAGGCCTTTGATGGGAGGTGAGTGTTAAGGAATGGGTCAAATGGGGTATTGTCAAGATGTGAGCACGTATAAGGTGGTACAGATAGGAAGTACTAAGACACAATCTCAGGTCAGATGATGGGACTTTGTAAAGTTTGTTTCTAAACAAGAAATTTATAAACTATGTTTACTTCTTTTATAGTTTCTTGTAAGGATATTTCGGATCCGTTTTGAGCGCACTAATAAATGTAAGGTAAAAAAAGGTTCACTTGATGGCAGCACGGTTGTTTGTAAAAACAAACTGAGGTTGCCTTCATGGTTAACAGATGAGGTTATATTTTAGAAAACGGTTATACAATTTGGCTGAAAAGGGGGGGTGGAGGGTCAAAAATGAAGAAACTTTAGGAATTCTTTGAAAAAATACCAGGACAAAGAATAAAGGCCTTTAAAAAATCTATGAATGAAAGGAGTCCAGAAAATTTGTTAATACACTAACCATTGTTGAGAGATCTGATAATAAAAACGGTTTAGGTCTTTCCTGAATATCTTGTATAATTTAATAGTGAAATACAAAAGGAGCCTTGTTACAAGCTCTACCATACGCAGTATTCGGTTTTTATTTGTCAGGCAAAAAACTCCACCAAACACGCCTACTTTTACTATAGATAATGTATTATTGCATTTCAGTCGAAACGTAAATACTACTGTCGGTATTTCGATTATTGTTGGATAAACCTATTTGTGACTAATGGTATATATTATACCCATCTATTTTAAATAACGTACCAACTCATATTCTACAGTAATAAAAGCGGGAGATTTGGCATGCCATAAAACCTGATTTAACCCACCATTTCTTTTGACATGCCTGTTCTGTACCAAGTCATGACCATCGCTTTATTTTTTGTTGTTGTTTCTGGATTTTGCCGGTTTCTCGGACTTTGATTTGTGGATTGTCCTTTTGACAGTTTCATCGGTGTATGGTTTTTGTTATTACTTTCATTTCGGGTATAAGTATAAAACCGCTGTAATATGATATACAATGAAAATTCTCTAAACCGGCCGCAACTGTTACAGAGGTGGACGGTTTAGAGAAATTTAGTAAAATCTACCGTGATTTTCAGTTACCGCCCTATTGGGTACAGAGAAAGTCCTTAATCAATTTTACTTTATCGTTAAGTTATCCTAGCATGTTTCATTTGAGAAAAGTTAACAAAATTCAATTGCAATTCCGCTGAGAAATGTTCACTTCTAACAAAAAAAAATAAAAACGATAGATCACTGGAGTTTGGTGATTCCGCTTGTACAGTAACAAGCTCACTTTCAGTAAAGTTATTTCCGTATCTTCCAAATGTTAGGCGCGGGTCTTCAGTTTGCTAAAAGGCTGAACATATTCGAAATTCATTGCAAATTTTTGCTAAATATCAAATAATGCTCATACAACTAGTATAATTGAAGAAAAAATACGTACTGTTGTAAGAAATATTACAAACGAAAGCAAGCACATGTTTCGATTTTTACAATCATTTCATAATATTCATGAGCTGATTTACCGAATGTAAACACACCTGAGCCACATGCTTCGTTTATTTGCGTGGTGTTTAGCGTTGTTTTCCGTTAAAATTAGTTCAAAGACATACAGTTCAAATTATATCTTTTAAAGATTTATTAACAAATGTCGAAGAAATTATGTTGATGTTACTGTGAATCGCAAAATTTATGCTTAGGTGGACGGATCATATATTTATTGAACAGAATATTCAATGACATTTAATTGATGTTAATCAATATATATATATATATATATATATATATATATATATATATATATATATATATATATATATATATATATATATATATATATATATATATGTTTATTTGGATAACTACCCCTTTACAACGGGGGCAACCACCATCGGGGTAATGGTGGTTGCGTCCACATACAAGCATTATAAAACAAAATAGATACATGTACAGGCAAAATAACACAAGGTACAAATATATCGTTAAGGTAAAAGTCATTCAAGCAGTTAAGATACATAGTGCACTAGTATATATACAAAAAGTAAAATCATATTTCACACTAAAACAGTCTGTTATGAATAAAGTTAGATCATATAGAGTTAATCTAACTGGATCTCAGTAAAAATACGAATCTCACATAAAAGTAACGATATATATATATATATATATAGTACTTATAAATTTGTAATATTTAAAACATAAAACATGGGCAGTTCATTTTACACAATGATATCATTTAAGATTTTCGACCTCTGTTTAAAAAGACTCTTGATAAAGTATACACCTATGTTATCAAAATATGATCCAATCTCATCATTAATGAAATAGCCCCAATTAAAAACTTGATCTTGTCATTAGGATTCAGAAAATTAAAATTGAGGTCTGGGATATTTGAATCAATATTTTCGAAGGTGTCTTCACGAATTTCAGCTAAGGCAGGACATTCCAATAAAAAGTGATTAATGTTTTCAGTTACATTTTCAGCACATATCTTGCAAGTTGAAGAGTTACTAAGGCGAAATCTTTGCAGATTTTCGTAAAGACATAAGGTGTTTGTTCTGCAGAGAAATTTAAGTCTAGTCCCTTCAAAATCTGATTGAACATCTAGATATTTCTGTCTTCCTTTCCGTCGGTAAAAGTAAACATAATTGGCGAGAGAAGATTTTGACAAAATATCTACTGTGAGTTTTGAAGCTGAATTTTGTCCCATAAAGAGGTTAAATTTTCCTGTATTAAAGGTCTTATCAGTAAACATAAAGTCGAGACCAACATCTTGGAAGATAGATTTAATGTACGTAAAGTAGGGCCAATCGTTAGAGGCAACCTTTTCGAACTCCCAAAATATAACTTTACAAAGTCTTGTTTCTGGTAGTTCACAGATATATTTGAAATACGAGACTCGTTGTCTGTCGAGAAAGTCATTGATCGGTTCCCAACCTAATTCGGCCAATAATGAAGATTTGGGTACATTTACCTTAGTCTTCAATGTTATCTTGGCCGCTTTGTACTGAGCGCCACTCTAAATATCCTTGTCACTTTGGGAAAAGGTCATCCATGAACCACAGGCATGCGATATAGAAGGTCTTAAAACGCTATTCCATAGGGCGTCCCCAAAGATAATACGGTTAAAATTTCCGTGCATCCCCAAAATACGGGTCATGTAATTTAATTTCTTATCAATATTCTCTTTAATGTACGAGTTTATGTGAAAATGTGGTTTCAACGTCCGTGACAAGTATACTCCAAGATATTTATACTCGTTCGTTTCGTATATGAATTGATCACGCAGCGACCATGTTTTGCTCTTATCAACTCGTTTGCCAAATATCATTATTTTCGATTTGCTAGCATTAAATTTCAGATTCCATTTACTAGCAAATTTAGCAGAGATATCAAGAAGTGTGTTTAGCTCAGATTCCGAACCCGCTATCAAGGTAATGTCATCAGCAAACAACAACACATTAATGAGATGGTTCGAGATCTGAATGCCAACACCGGCTTCCTTTAACATACCGACCAAGTCATTCATTAGGATCGAAAAGAGTGTAGGGGACAAAACACAACCTTGTTTAACACCATACTCTTGTTCGAACCATTCGCTTTCGACGTCCCCAAAAACCACTTTATTGTCGACTTGGCTATAAAGTGAACGAAGCAAACGCCAGTGCTTTCCTTGTACGCCGCTTTTCCATAGCATGTAAAAAAGACCGTCTCGCCAAACTCTATCAAAGGCTTTCGACAGGTCCAGAAAGGCAATATAGGTTTGTTTTTTCTTACTTTTCTGAATAGTGGAGACACCTTGGAGAGTAAATATGTTGTCTTCAAGCCTTCTTTGTTTACGAAAAGCCCCTTGACATTCCCCAAGCACGTTATTATCATCGAGGAACGAAACCACATTTTCTTCAATAACTTTTGAAAATATTTTGTAAACATTAGATGATAAAGTGATTCCTCTATAGTTATCGAGGTCAAAAGCCGACCCTGATTTCAGAATGGGCTTTATGATACCCTTAAGCCAATCTGAGGGAATCACCTCTACATCGGCAATCACAGTGAACATATCGACCAGTGAATCAAGTAGGGAATCACCCCCGAATTTGAGAAATTCATTTGGTATTTCGTCATAACCCATCGCTTTACCTGATTTTAGTGACTTGAGGATATTATGGATTTGATCCTTAGATATATGTAAGGAGAACGACCGATCATTTTTAACATCCCCAGAATCAAGCTTATCTACATAATCCTCAATCATTTCTTTAAAGCTTGGGGTTAAAGTTTCAGGTTTACCAATGCCGCTAAAATGTTTTTCTAAAGAGGGACCTATCTCACATTCCTCTGTCAAGATTTCGGGTGTATCATCTGGGTTCAAGATATAAGAAGGGAGGTTGCGTTCAGGACTGCCTTTAAGAAAGTCCCAAAACCCTTTAGACTTTTGCTTCGCGGATGCGCATTTACTATTAAATAGACGAATCTTATCGTTCTGTTCTTTCTTTTTAATAGCATCCTGTACCAAACGTTTTCGTCTCTGATACGATTCGGATAGAATTTTTCCGGTTTCAGAGTCATGGGGCGCGATTTATCGTGAATCCGTTTCAACCGGTTGACATTTTGTCGAGATTTAATAAGTAGGTCTATATCTTTATCCCAAAAAGAACGGAAATTAGATGGTTTTTTACTTTTTCCGATGGAAATTTCAGCGGCCCGGTAAACCTTATCTTTCCAGCTATTCCATAACTGTTCAACGTTACCATTAAAATAGGACACTTTCCAATCTCGAATTTCAATACTTAAAAAAGACCGGAAGGAGTCCCAATCTGTATCTTCCTTAATTTTCCATGTGAATTTTGGTCTTGACCTTATTTTTAGTTTATTAAAACTCTTCAACTTTAAAGTAAAAATAACGTGATCGCTGTTAAGGTTGAAGACACCTTCTTCATCTACGTAGGCTGATATAACATTGTCTATCAGGTTATTAGACATTAAAATGTAATCAATGGTGGATCTTTGGGAATTCATAATTCTAGTGTACAACCCTTTACAACACGATAAGGTGTTAACCAACATAAGCCCAGAAGCTTCAATAAATTGACAAAGTCTATTTCCATTGTAGGAAGCTAAATTATTTGATGTTACATTGCATCCAGAAAGAGGACATTTAATTATACATTTACCATTAACATCCCCCATTAATATAGTATCATATCCAAGACTTTGAAATTCAGTTGTGTTTTCAAGCAGTTCAAACAATAATTCATCAGTTTTAGGCTTATCAACTCCGTCATTAGGAAAGTATGCTACACCAATGGCAACCTTGGTGTTGTTTAATCTGACTAACGTCCACAATCTTTCATGTTTATCATTTAGAGAATTGACCAGGTTTTCATCCAATATCATTATATCGGATCTAATGCATAGACCTAGGCCTCCATTTCTAGTCCCTCCTTTTCTACATTTACCAACCCATTTGAAGTTTTTACTACGGTTAGGTGGTCTGTTGTCAGATTTTAAAAACGTTTCTACAACACCAAAGATAGCACAATGGTTATCATCTAAATGCTTATTAAGTTCATATGTTTTACTACATAAACCTTTTATATTTAAAAAATCAATAACAACATTATCTTTACCGTTTTTTGATTTACCACCTCTTTTGTGTTTAAAAACCTTACGAACTTTGACATTTCTGTTACTATTAGTAGTGTGAGACTTTATATTCAAACCATAATTTATTAGCTTGGACAAAGATCACACTAAAATGTCATATATTACTCTTATATATATAGTTTATTCTCACACAGCCAATAATACAATTGGTACAGATAAAGTAACAATTAAACAAACAACAGGCTATATACAATATATACAAACAATAATAAGGTTATGCTTACACAACAGGTAAAAATATTAATAAACCTGCAAAGATTTCTTAGCAGAGATGTTCTGTTGCTAGACATGACTTCTGAGTACTTATAAACCTTGTGGTTTTTCACATAGTAATTTGGGACGAATTTTTTACGTTGTTCTGTGAAAGCAGTGCATTCAAACATGTAATGGTATTCATCTCCTAATTTGTTACAGTTACATAAATGACAAAGACGATTTTCTCTTTCAATATTTTTCCATCTTCCAGTTTCTATTGGTAAATGATGATTTGTTGTCCTAAATCTGCATAGTTTTATAGCTTCCGAGAAGTTCAAGACATTGAAATAATTTTCGAATTCCAATTTTGTTTTGAAAATTCTATAATTTATTGATTTTGTTAAATGAAACACAACCGAATTCCAATTTTGCGCAAACTGGTCTGTTAACCTTTGTTTTACTATGACTTTTAGCCACTCATTATTGAAGAATTGTTCTGAATCCCATATTAGTGAAAAACCACAATCATTTAAAATTGTTTTAACACAGTTAATCCAAGAATATTGTATACTATAGTTTTCGTTCGATTGCCGAGTAAGACGATAGAGTATTGAAGACAATTTGGATTGATTGCCATTTACAAGTTTGGACCAGTAAGATACCATAAATGGTCATCAAACTAACGTACAGATTAGTGCTTGTTTGTGTACACAACACTTAACACTAATTAAGGCCTCCAAAGGTGAACTATTACGTAATGATTTCCTGTTTTTTCAGTGATTTATGACAGGTAAGTTTTAAAACTGGCCGGTATAGTGGGGTAAAATTTACTTGGTTAATAAAAGCAAAACTTAAGTGGCCGGTGTCCGGTTTGTAGATGGCCTGGTTTTGTCTGTTTACGCCTAATAACAGGGAAGCTGTTTATGAATTGTGTAAACAGAATAACCTGTTCATAAACTTGAACTATTTCTGATAGTTTAAGTTTACCGATTTTTTCTTCATTTGTATTGGTTAATAAAATTTCTGCTTACAAAGCAAATAAAATTATATGAAATTATCAAAATGCATAATGTCCTGATAATTTTTGAAGCCATATGCTCAAACATTAATATGTGTTAAATACTTTTAAATTGACAGAAATATACCGTAAGGTGTTTTTAGTGCATGTAAATTTGAAAACAACAACATAATTGCCTTCGTATTTGTACGAAATGAGTTTCACATTGTTCCAGTCACAATATTTCATACAAGAACATATTTCATGCATAATATGCACCTTATTAAAAATATCGCTATTTAATTTAGTCGACTGATTTCCGGGTAATGTACCGTGCAACAGTAATTACATGTAACAAAGCAATAGGAAGCAAAAACAAGGATAATTATTTATTACAGAAATACATACTGCTATTCATGTGCCGATGATTTAACAGCTTTAATGTTAATAACAGAATGGGTGGCATATTCCATGATTTTATTTTTGTTAGTTCACTTAAATCAGCTAAGGGCCTTCCGAAAAAGTTTTTTAAAAAATTAACTTGAAAAAGTTTTAAAAAAAATGTCCAGACTTAAGCCATTGTTTAAATTTTTTTTTTCAAGAAACACGGAATTAGAATATATAAATACTCTGTAATTAGTCATGACAGAACCTACTTTGTTATCAATCACTCTTAACACAAAATGAATACAATAAAGATGAAATGTTGACCCTTTTGATTGACAAAATATTTCTCATCTTTGTAGGACGCGTTTCAAACAGACTATTGGGATTCCAATGGGTACTAATTGCGCTCCTCTCCGACCTACAGCACAAGCGGCAAGCTAATATCTCTGTATAAAAAGTTCCCTAATGTCATGATTTGGAACGTCGTCTTAAAAATACTTGCAATTGTTTATTTCATTCTCGTGACCTTATCCACATTTTTAATGTACATTTATTGACTAACAAAAGATCCACACGAACAAATTATAGTTTTGGCGAGTTTATTACCAAAGAATATTTTAGGCAATTAAAAGTCAGGAAAGCATAATATATTGATACTACGGCTGTAAAACAAATGAAAAACAAAACAATAGTGTCTGGACATTTTTACAAATGAAGGTTATAACAAAATACCGAACACTAAGAAAACTGTCAAAAAGGCAATTCACAAATCAAAATCTGAGAACCTGCAAACTTCAGAACCAACAACCAAAGCAACGGATTTGATACAGACATTTCAAAGGAACTACTTATTACAAGGGCTGACGAATCGGTGTGTGTGTGTGTGTGTGTGTGTGTGTGTGTGTGTGTGTGTGTGTGTGTGTGTGTGTGTGTGTGTGTGTGTGTGTGTGTGTGTGTGTGTGTGAGGGTGTGTGTGTGTGTGTGTGTGTGTGTGTGTGTGAGAGTGTGTGTGTGTGTGTGTGTGTGTGTGTGTGTATGTATGTGTGTGTGTGTGTGTGTGTGTGAGGGTGTGTGTGTGTGTGTGTGTGAGGGTGTGTGTGTGTGTGGGTGGGTGTGTGTGTGTGTATGTGTGTGTGGGGGTGTGTGGGGGTGGGTGTGTGTGTGGTGTGTGTGGTGTGTGTGTGGGTGTGTGGGTGTGTGTGAGTGTGTGTGTGAGTGTTTGTGTGTGTGTGAGTGTGTGTGTGAGTGTGTGTGTGTGTGTGTGGGATCTTGTCGTAAATTCTTGTGGTGAAATTAGAATCATATTCAAGGTGTGTAAGTCTACCAATGATATAGATGAAGATGCTTCTGTGCTTTCTTTATTTTTATGTAAAGAAGGATATATTAACGGTAGCCACTACCAAATTGAGGGATATTAATTGACAGGTTATCATCAATATCAAAACGTGAAATTAAAGGCCCTAGCTTCTGTTACTATCTTCTTGTCTTCAATAAGACGTTGAAGACATTCAGTTTCATAACAATACAGGAACACATCGGCAATTATTGATGCACAGTTTTTACTAATTTGAATTCAGATTACCTGCCGTAAAACACATTTTCCAACAGTTCCTAGGATACTATAAAATTATAATTTATAGGAAATTTTATGTCGATGCCGTTAAGACAGCTGTTTCTTATTTCTGTATGTGCTCTAAACATAATTTATACATATATATAATGTAATAATTTTGGTTAAAAAAATCCGGGCCTTGAAGAATATAAAACAAAAATTTACACATATGAACGATAAATAAAACAAAATAGATAAAGTAACATAATAAAATAAAAAAATATAATCAAAAACAATCAAATACTTTTTATGTCGAACAAACAAAAGAGCGTCGCGGTCACTGCGAAATCATTATAAACGTAGTATGTTAAATTATAAACTATACCTAAAAGAATAATAATAATCTTTAAAATGCAGTTCTTTATTAGATTTAAATTTCAAAAGAAAGAAATTGGGCGTACGCAGCTGTTCAAGCTTGTATACTTTTACACTTTTTTACAGTTTCAAAAAGTTTCAAATTACCCATAAATAATAAATAGCTTGGTAAAATTAGACAAGTGTAAAATATAAGATTACACAACTTGGGTAACTATGTAACTCCCAACTGTTATTTGTCACATCAGTATTGGGTCATAAGGAAATGTCAAGTTATTTTCTGCAACAAAATGTGTTTTACGCAAAAAACAGTTTATTTACAAATTTACTGCAATATTTCTTTCCAGTTTTACATTTAAATGATAAATGAGCTAATCACGAACATGCAAATCTTTAATTATCGTAAAGATACATCCATATATAGTCACAGTCGAATTATTATTTGTATTATTGTATATACTTTGGTTATTTTATGCAAGATTAATTACGATTTTTCACAAATATGTGGGGTTTTATTGGAATGGAAAATTAATACTTGCGCCAATGAAACATATCAGTCAAACATAAATAACATTGCACTAAATAAAATATATATAGTTTTCATAAACAATATTCGTGCAGTGTCAGAATATATAAAATTAAAAACAAATAAACTTGATATTTTCTGACACTATACGAATATTGTTTTTATCCTGCAACCCTAAAATACATTTTATAATTATACTGAAAAACTTTCACTTTTAGCCGATTTCTGAGTTAAAATTTTCGGCGCGTATTCTAGTGATACTGACGTCACAGGCGTCGTAAACCAGAACAGAATACTAAATATCGTAAGAAGTGATGTCAAGGGTACCAGGAGATTTTATTCGGCGCTGCCGAATAAAGCAAAAAATTATTCAGCTACCTTTCTTAGACAGTAAATGTGCTGATTGCAGGATAAAATGGATTTATCGGTATATCAACAAAACCAATTCACATCATAATTGAATGGAAGCAAGGAAGACATTTTTGTTTGTGAGTGAGTTGGTATTGTTGATATACTGATTAATACATTGAAAAAGGGTGTTTAATCCTTACACTTGCATTCAGAAATTAATTTGTGTAGGTAATATCAATTACATGGTTCCTTTGATAGCGGGATTGACCTGACGTATGATTATTTTGTTTATTTTTAAATTAAACAATCATTATTTCCAAGTCATCAAACAAATAATTTAAAATTTCATCGCCGTAATTATTGCATGCCGACATTTTACTTTTCAATGGTTACATTTAAAGTAGTTCGGTCAACATCATTCATCCAAAAATAAATTCCGTGGAAGTGATCTCGACCAATCAAATAAAAGTATTTCTATATATGTAAATAAAAAAAAACATAGCAGAATTATACCTGGAAAAAGTGTTCCGACGCCAAATAAAGACTTTAATTGTGGAATTTTTATGCAAGATTAATTCTTAAAGAAATAGTACAGCTTTGTTTATTTCTTACATGTGAAAAGTTGTTTATCGTCTACTTTATCGTGTCATCAAATGTACGTGCACAATTTTCACTAGTTTGCATTGTAAAATTAACGTTTTTATATGTATCATTCATCATGATTCATGCAAGCTTGTTTGTCTCAATCCTGCTCTTACATTGGTGAAATGTATACGTCTAAATGATGTTAGAGGGCAGATTTCTGGGATGAGAGGTGTAGGAATGGCTCTCAGACAAATTGTTCGTCCTGTGGGCCACCACTATTGAACGATTAGCCGAATCGCAAGTGAACACAAAAAACACATTCTTTAAAGGACCTTCCAAGATCTGTAAGAACACTAGCAACATATAGCAGTGAAGGCAGGGCTCTTGGCTCTTGGCCTTGTCAGTCATACCTACGTCATGACGAGATAGTAATTCCTTTATCACAATCCAGTGAAGATGTGTTTGTCCAACCACTATGTTTACAATTATCAGATATCATTTTACTGATTTACAGGAATATAGATGGCATGTAAAAGGAAAGCAGGACCTAATCTCCTTAAATGAACTTCGTCGATAATTCGATGTTGCTTTCCAGCTGCTACAAAGTTTAGTAAATAATTTGGCATTAGCATCAAAACATCTAGTTAGTACCATTTGTATCTCAGCTCCGATAGTGTAATAACAAATGCCAGAAAAAGAGCCTTATAATTCATTGATATATGCTTAACTTGTGTCATGTAGTCATGGGTGGAAATCCTGAATTAAGTTAGAAATACAACATACAACAGCTAACTAGGAACACTCGTATCGAGGCTGTTACATATACCAAACTTTAACGTGCATATGATTGGTAGCCTCCGTTCAATAAGGCATTACCAAGTAGAACCAGTCTTTCAATGCAAAAATACCTAAAATAGTCAGTCATAAAAATGTCGACAAAATGGAAAGCCGATTTATACACTTATGTAACCGAATTTAAATAAAAAACACATATTACTAAATACATTTTTGTGCAGGCACTAACAGTAACTTTGACAATAAGTTTTACTTATTCTCGTCCTAATCACATGTTAACTCGCTACCAAAATTTCATTTTGATACACCTTAATTCAATTGATTTATGAAAAATCTAGCAGCTATGTTAATACAGCGGTAAGGGGCCTCGGTGGTCGAGTGGATAAGTAGCTCATCTACTATTGATCACGTGGTCTGTAACACTAAGGTTTGAGTCTCACTGCGGGCAGAGTTCACTCAACGCCAATCTTAATTGATTGCCAGTTTTCCTACTGAAGGTCCGGGTTTTTTCCGGGTACTCCGGGTTCCTCCCTAATAAAAACTGTTGGCCATCATATAGCCTAAGAAATGATGAAAGTTTCACAAAACTAATACAATGGTAGTATTCAGCTCTACTTTTTTGCTTTTTTATTTACGGACAAAACACTAAGGCCACTATTTATAAATTTGCACATTCGTGGTCTTCATTTATATTATGGACGACCATTTGATTCTGAAGTTTCACAATTTTTACGTTACATCTCACAATTGATAAGGTTCTCGGAAGCATGATTTTCTTGTTAGAGCTGTTTGCTAACACAGGAGCTGCTTGGCTAAGGGTTCGTGGTTAGGTCATCGCTTACATTTGTACAAAGTTGTACAGTCGTTATCATGACATGGTTGACCGTTACGGAATGTCTGTGTCATAAATGACCATTGATTTGTTCCGTTTGTCGTAACAACTTTGACTTATTTCCGATTTTTACCTGACTGACACGAATGGTGCCACGCGTGCGAGGAGCAGGAGATACTTACCCTTCTGGATCACCTGGACTCACTTGTGTGACTGTTTTGTTGTTGCCTCCACTTTTGTTAGGTTTTGTCGGTCCTAGATTATTCTCTTTCGATTCTCGGAACCTTTGAGTCCTTTTTCTTGCAATGAAAAATGTGTTCTTTAAAATCCATATACACATGCCATCATCATTTTTACTGATCTGCAAAAATTGCTTGATAATGGTTAGCAACGCGTATTACTTTCTTTATATGATCCTACAAAACATAAATAAATAAACACCATAAACTTTATACTGTAATTCTGGTATTATTTTTCAACCATACAAAGAGGAGATAATGATAACGTATATGAGACAGTATTAGATTCTATGGTAACACATAAACATTTTGAATCAGAATATTTATTAGTATGTTTTTTTATCAAATTTTCCAGCAACTTTCCAAGCCCTTAATATGTGCTATCAAAGCTATAAACCAATAATACCAGCAACATTTAAAAGTCTACAGGCTATGTTTCAAAAAAGGTTGTATGTCTTACGATCGGTCATAACTTGTACAAATTATACAACCGGTCGTAAGTAGAAAGAGTATTTGTGAGAGGAGGGTCTTATATTAAATTTGTCATTGAATATTTAAAAAGACATTAGACCTACCTGGTACTGCGTAATTAAAAACAAACAACAAATAATTCGTTTTTTTAATAACGTTTAGATTGTGCATGTAGCAATTAAATTTTTCATTCGTTTGAACCGTAAACCAGCAGGTAAAAAGAATGTTTGTTTATATATATCATTCAATACCCATTTACTGTTTTGCTGATTCCAGACTTTAAAAAAATTATTTTCATTGCCTAGCACTTGCAATAAGAATGAAGAATCGCTAACAAAACAATAAGATTTCTCTTAATAGATGATCTAAAATGCCTTGCAAAATCTTCATTTTGCTAATTTTGTAAAGAACAAAAAATGTTGTTTATCTTTGTGTATTTGTTTGCAGTGTCTATGCAACAGGTAAATACCTTCTGTACTTGCTGTTCACGTGGATGCATGTCAATACCATCTTCTACCTCCAACTAGAGGGTACTATTACGATCGACAGCTGCTACGTTTTACCGATTTTACCCCTAACAAAACAAATATGACCGGTCTTGAGGATCCCAAACAGTTATTGTAAATGTTTTAAGAAAATTTTCATTCGGCTGCCAGATAATCGATTGTTTAATCAGCTGTAGAATATAATTCCAAAACTTATATTCAGAACGTATAATAGATTCAAAGTCGCAGTATGGTCATGATAATAGATTCAAGGTTGCAGTAAAGTCATGACCAGTATTGCTTATATTTATTGTCTTTAATTCTCGGCCATTTCGATCACATACTTGAATTTATTGAAGCTTTCTTTGTCAGCATAGCACAAATATGTGTATGGTATCTGCTGTTAAATCTATAATATTTGCAACCGAAATCGTGTGGAATGCCACATTTTTGTCACGGTCTTGCTGTTTATAAAATTTAATCGCATTTTATCTGATAACATAACCGGTTAAGATTTGGTGACAACCAATGCAGAATAGTCATATGTCTGTACATCCTTCAAAAAGTGTTTTGGATCAAGTTCCATTTCGTTTTCAACTTTTAGATGGGGACATATTTCCTCTTGCCTAGGAAGCATCCCACTCTGCTCAGTTTCCTTCTGACATAACTAACAGAAAAGACGCCTAAAGAATTAATAGCTTCAATTTTGTAGCGGGTCTCTTTAACTTCAATTTGTTTCCAGTTTGCGCAGAAATGAAAAAATCTGTTTCTATTTTTTGCTTTTCTTTCTTAGACTGTACTGTATTTTCTTTATGACTGCTACCAATTCACACTATAAGGACTTCACTAAATTATTTATGTGTTAATGAACCTTGATTTAATGTTAACGATATCCTTTTTGATTCTTTGCTATTTTGTTTACAGTTCTTCTTTACATGACTGTCGTTCTTCCATAACTTTAATTTGTTGCTCACCTTCTAGTTTGCCACCATGCTACGCTTTATGGTCTGAACTAACTATGAATTTTCTACTCCTTTGGCGGCAACATCCAGCGGAACAACATTTTTACCCGTCTTTTATTCTGTTACAAAGCAACCATTGCTGCAAATCCCATCATGGTCTTTGCAAAGTGAATCTTCTATTAGTCCAGGAAGTCGTTCAAATTTCGGTATTGACAACAATAGTTTGTCGACAAGAACTCGACTGTCTATTTTATCAACATTGTAGTATTGTGTCATTTTTATGGCTTTTTGATCCTACAAACATCTATCGCATTGACCTTCTTCCGTTCAGAGCACTAACTGACCGAATTTTACTGGATACTTTTGTGCTCACATGGACTACAGCAATCAGTAAATGGCATTATGTCCTGCATTTTTTGTATTTATGATGTAGCAAGTTATGTGAAAAGTGGACCGCCAATGAATCATCCGCAAAAATGGCAAATAACCAATTTGAATGCGATGAATTTCTTTTGTCTAAAACCATAATACATTTAACTACTTGTGTATATCACTACATTCCAAATGTGAGATCATTATGCCACAAATTATTCTAACATTTTCCAATCTTAATTTGTTACTGCCGCCAACAATTTTAAATGGATAGCTCGTGGCCGGATACAATTTTAAAGGAGATGCCTGAGTTTACACTCGACGAATGGTTTTATAGAAGATTCAAATATATATTGCTTGCAAATATGGTCATTAAGCGTAAAAAAATATACCAGTTTAAGGATAGACTGAATATAGTTAATAGATTTTTACAGAAAATATTTAGTATATTCCGGCGTCCAGTTTTTATTTTGGACTGGAAGCCGAATCACAGGGAAATTCCGAATTTCGTAAAATTGACAATTTTGTTCTTTAAGAACAGCCATTTTCAGACAATTCACTAACTTGATTGTCTCCCTCTATGCGTTGTTATGAAGTTTGAATCTAAAATGTTGCCTAAATTTTAACTAAAATAAAGTTCACGATTTATACATTCGTGATCTTTGTTTATATTAGGGTATTTGATTTTGAAAAGGAAGAGTTTTGTAATATATGTTTCAGATTTTTTGGTTACATATCCCAATTGATGAGGTTCTCGGGAGCATGTGTTTTATTTCCTGATTTTCTTGGTAGAGTTGTCTGCTAATACAGGTGCTTCTTGGCTAATGATTCGTGGGTGGATAATCCCTTACAAAATTGTACGGTCGTTATCATAACTTGGTTGACCGTTACGGAATGTTTGTGTCATAAATGACCATTGATATTGCTTTGCATTGTATGTGTTTGTCTATAATTTTCCATTGACTTTCGACTCTTGTTGCTATGTCGGTTTCCTAGCTATTTGTTATAGTATATGTGCCTCTGATCTTTTGTTCGTTGTTCTATGTCTGTTCTTTAGACATCTGCTTTACTGTGTCCAGTCTGCTAACACTTAAACAAACTACATCATTACTTTTAAAGAAATTTGAGGTCTTGTTTTTGATAAAGCATATCCAAGTAGTCTGAATAAGGTAAACTGGTCGTCTAATGAATTTACTTGCTTAAAGGTTAGAACTTGTATGCCGTGTTTAGCGGTGAATAATTTCTGAAATTATGCACCCATTGCGCATCAATTCATTTTCTAATAAGTAGTTAAGGATAAAGAGGCACACTTTGACAGACTAATCTTTTGGGGATTTCAACTAGACATTGAACTTCAATGAATTCGTCCCTTATGCTAACGCCATAAGGACATAAACGTTCAACATAGTCAAGGTTAGATAAAAAATAAAGACCCCAGATCTCAAACGAGAGACAACCACTATATTTATGGATTTTCCACATACGCAACATCAATGACATACTGTTCTATTCAAATGGACTGTATGTTTGTTAATTTAATACCATTTGTCCTTAAAATAAACCGGACGGCTTATGACCAAATGTCATCATGTTCGTGTCTTGAACTTTCTCAAAATTCTTTAAATATAGGTCCTTATTGTCCTTAGTATAAACTGAGTTATTGCCTTAAAACAACCGAGTAAATTTTAAATTAGCTACTACACTGAACACAAAAGACGACGTCATCTTGAAACAAAACCAAACCAATAAACAAAATTTCAATCTCAAAACATCTCAGCAATCGGAGAATAAATATTAAAAAATACACCCACAATACAATTCAAACTCTCATACCACATACCACTGTTAAAGTTTGCATAAAAATACACGTATATATTTCTCTATAACTTAGATGATAACTGCAATAATAAATACAAATGCGCCTTTTTTGTCAGACACACACTTTGGACTAGATATCATTTTAACTGCTAAAATAAAGGATGTTGTGTATAACAAAGCGCTAAATCTCAGGCATTTGATACATCTACACAAAACTATTTTTCTCTTATCTATTACCTACCCACTTTTAGTACTACAATACAAATATTTTTATTAATGTTTGGCTTTAAAATCCGTTTCATTTTATTATTTTCCTACCGACCGTCAAGGGTTACTCCATCTTCCTCCCCTAATAAATACTGGAAGCCATGATATAGCTGAAAAAATTGATGAAAGTGGCGTTAAAAACAATTCTAACAAATAAAAACATTTTAGTATTATAAACTTATTTATCAACTTTATATTTTTAATTCTAATTGTATAAAACAACTTTATGTAACAAAACACGGATATGCGGATAAATACACACAAGTTAGTTCGATAAGGGCAACATGTGCCAATAAGTTTTGTACATATTTAATAAATATTTTATTCTTGTTTTCCGGCTTTAATTTCTATTTTATTATTATAAACTATTGTTGCTTTATGTTTTACATGATACTGAATTTAGATAAAACAACAGGAAGGAGCACGTGAGCTAAAATATTTAAGGAAAGGCTACAATGTATTTAGGTTTCATTGATTTATAAAATTTAAAATTTCGACTCTTCACATTTAACATAATCTGCTTCGTGGATTATTCAATATAAATAGTTAAAAATTAATTGCATGAATCAATAATACAAAAAACATAATAGCTATTACTTAAAAAAATGATTTAAATCCATAGCTTCAAGTGAACCAAAACAACTTTATGTAACAACACACGGATAACCGTACAAATACACAATAATATGTTGAAAAAAAGTGAGCATATCCCAATAAGGATTGACAACATTGAAAACAAAAGTAAACATTTACACCAAACAGAGAAGAACAATTGAACTTTAATTTCACACAAATGTGGAAGTCAATAATTTATATTTCAATGAACATTTTTTAAAGTGTCCCCAAATAACTATCACATCGTCAAAATGTCGAAATGATGACAATGATTCATTGACAAAATAATCGACGTTGGTGTGATTAACGTTGGCTCTCCATACGGAAATTGACAGAATAACACCTGACACAAGAGGTATAGGGACTGCCTAAAACAAATGACTGAATTGACAAAAATGAACATGTAGTACTGTAATTTAGTTTAATTCATTTAAACAGCAAATATAACGTAAAAAGAATGTTTATCATTTATATTAATATTTCCGTATACAAATTTATTGTTTAGTTGATTCAATACTTCCAGAATTATGTCAATGCATTAAGCACTTGCAACAATTCGCAATAGTGTATGCAGCTGAACCTCCAAGTAATCTATTCGTTTTCCCTTTTTTCTGAAGAACAAACAGTGCGCTACTATTTTTGTAGATTTCGATACCTACAACATATTTGGTCTCGTCGAGACTAGCGTTTAATACCCTCTGCACTTGCTGATCACGGGGATGTATCACGTCAATACCATCTTCTACTGCCATGTAGATCTTACCATTATGATCCACAGTGACAGCATCTATCCGATTTCTACCGTATAAATACAAATCTGACCCGTCTCGTCTTAACGATGCCACAAAATTGTTATTGTTGCATAAGATATTGTTATGTGGCTGCCAGATAATTGCTGTATAATTCATATCATTGTTAATATTTATCGTGTTTAAATGGCGGCCAATCAGATCACATATTAGAATGCGTTTAAGCTTGTCTATTTGAAGTCCAAAAATGTGAATGTTATTTGCTGTTACATCTATAATATTTGGACCTGACAAAAGAGCAGATGGCAACATTTTTTCCATTTGGTCTTGCTATTTACACAATGTAAAAGTGCATTATCTGATATCACTACCTGTTGAGATTTCGGGATGCAAGTCAATGAATTAATACAATCGCTACTGAACCGATTACTGGAAGCAATGCCATAGCTTTTGACAAAGTTCATGTCCACATTATACTTAACCAGTTGAGTATTTGACAAGAATTCGTTTATTTTTCGTGTTGTAACTAGGTCCATGTTGTTTTCATGCTTGACCCGTTGAGCGTTTGATGCGTATTGGGTCACTTCCTTTTCCTTTGCTGTAAATAGGTTTCCCACCACTAGTAGTTGATTGTCTTCAGTAACAGCAAAATCATTAACAAACAATTCCAAATCATCACATGCCTGCTCTTCCTTCATAAAGTGTTTTGGATCAATCTCCATTTCCTTTTCAATTTTCAGATGTGGATATGTTTCTTTACCTCCTAGTCTAGCCAGCATTACATTCTGGTTAGTTTTTTCTTGCGACTTTGTAACTGCGTCATAACGAACAGACAAGAACCCTAGAGAACTTATTGCTTCAAACTCGTGACTGGCTTCTTCTAGTGTTATTGTAACTCCTGAAATGGGGATTATTTCTTCCAAGTTTTCCTTAATTTCAAACTGTTTCTTTTGCTGTTTACGCAAAAATAAGAACATTTGACCATCCGATCCATTTTCAGCAACAAATAATAACGCACGTTCATCTGCTTTTATTCCTAACTCTATTTTTTCAATTTTCTCTTTTTCCTCTTCGATCTGTGCTGTAGTTTCTTTCGGCATCGCATCCAATTCACTCAATAAGGACTTCTCTAAATTGTTTATGTGCTCCATGAACCTTGATTTAATATTAGCTATTTGCACTCGTTGAACCTGTCTTTTCAGCTCATCTTTGTATGCCTGTCGTGCTTCAATACCCCCGCTGCTCACTCCCATGTTTTCTACCATGCTACGCTTCATGGCCTGAAATAACTCTGAACTCTTTACTCCTTTGGCGGCAACATCAATCGGAACAACATTTTTACACGCCTTGTGCTCTGTTACCAAGCAACCATTGCAGCAAACCACGTCATGGTCTTTGCAGAGTAAATCTTCCTTTAGTTCAGCATGTACCGTATAAGTGGTTTTTTTCGCGGTGATATAATTTTCGCTATATTCGCGATAAAAGTTGGGGCGCGAAAATAAAAAATCGCGAAATATTTAGACAAATGATAGAGTTATTCATTATGATTACGAACCGCGAAAATTACATTCCGCAAAAATAAACTCGCACAGTTTTTTAACAAAACCGCAAAAAATTCTCCACGCGAAAAAAACCACTTATACGGTAATTCACAGTTTGGAATTGATAACAAATGGTAGTTATCAACAATATCTTGACTGGTTATTTTTAAAACATGGTGGTATTGTGTCATTTTCATGGCTTTATGATCTTGCAAACATTTATCGTACAAACCATCTTCACATTCACAACACCAACCGACCGACTTTGACTCGATACTTCTGCGTTTACATGGATTGCAGTAATCCGTAAATACCATTCTGTCCTGAAAAACAAGTTACATATACCTGACGTAATTATAAATATGAAAATTGGACCACCAAAAAGGTCTATCCATTACAGCTTCCAGTTGCAACGTAGCTGGAGAGAGGTGACATTACTCATAATGTTCTATTACTTTTAGAGGATCAGCCAAGGAGTGATTTACACTCGTTTATTATACAGATTATCTGCTAGTAAGCTGTTTCCTTGGTTTGCTACATACTTTTATATGTCTCTGTCACCTAATTGATATTTCTACAAAACCTAATTCATTAGTTTTAGCACTTGATTTGTAATATTACTATTGATGACAAAAAATTATAATGTAATATTGCTAGCAATTTTGTTTCAATTCGTTAACTGGTTTAAGGGAAGAAGTCTTATAAAAAAAATTTCCTAAAGGGTCTTATGTTAACTAAGTCCTGTGGCGGTCGCCATTGTGAATTTCCAATTTGCATAATAAATATAAACGTTATAGAGGACCATCCAAACAAAGTTATTTTTCGAAGTTTTAACCGGTTTAAGAGTAGAAGCCTTTCACAAAATTTTGCATAAGGTCCTATGTTAAACTCCTGCATTCGCAGCTATTAAAAATTTCTGATTGCCATAAAAACATAAACTTTCATCCAATGAATACTTGTGATAACTTTTATTTCTATCGTTTAACCGTTTGAGAAAAGAAGCCTTTTTAAACTTTTTATCTATAGGATTCTATGTTAAACTCATTGCTGCGGTGGTGGCCATTTGAAATTCAAAATCGGCATTAAAACATAAACTTTTTAGAGGATCATACAAAACAATATTGCGAGTATCTTTTGTTTCCATTGGTTAACCAGTTTAGAGAAGAAGTCTTTGTAAATTTTTTCTGATAGCGTCCTATGTTAAACTAAGTCCAGTGGTGGCGGCCAGCTTTTCTCTATCTGCAATAGTTTTTATTCTCAAATTCAAATAAAAAACGTGATTTTTTACTTTTAAGGGGAATAACGCCTAAAAGGGGGTATCTGACAGCTAGTAGAGACTTTTGTAGAACATTTGATTCTGAAGAGCACAACATCATCATATTTTTTCCTATCTGGTATAGTTTTTGAGTTATAAGCCATTTTAAGTGATTTTTACCTTATGTTCTATTTTCAGTAACAGCTGCCATGTTTTTTATTTGATCCCTTGAAAATGAGGATCGTTTGTTGCCAACATACCATATATCATTTTTGCAAAGTTTAGGTCAAATTGGTTCAGTGGTTTCAGAGGAGAAGATTTTTCAAATTGATTGCGGACGACAGACGCATAGTGATGGCACAAGATCACATGGCCTTTTGCCAGGGGAGCTAAAAAGGAATCCAACAATATAGCATGGTCACATACTGCTATTGACAAATTTTTAGTATTATAGCATTTATCCTTGCGGAGCAAAATGTCACGGAAAGTGAAAACATGCACACAAACTAACTCATTAATTAACAAATTTACTAGCACAGACCAAAAACAGTATACACTATCCCCTATAGGAATTAGGGGTATAAATATAGTCAAATAAAGGGCAATATAATACATTAAAATACATAATGAAATAAAAATACACTAAAATGAAATAAAATAAAATAAAATGCTTAATGATTTTTAAAATGATTTTTATTGATTACAACCAGCCAAAACTTTTAAAAAAAATCCCGTATTGCTTTACTTTTAGCATTAAAAAATAGAGAATATAATGGTAAATATATTAATGATACTACATAACATCTATGCAATTACATAAGTTTGTCAGAAATATTGACTTCATGGCAAATGTCAATTGACAATGACAACAAGCAATCCCTTTCTCTGATTATTATGTAATTAAACAATTAAAGTCTTTTGTATCTGTTGATATAAGTTTCAAAAACTCAAAAATTAATATTGACCGACGCCGAAACTATTAAAACATGTGTCGACTTCTACTATAGTTGTACATTAAAGATGCGTTAGAGCAAAAATAGCAACCAAGACCTATCAGTAACAGAAGAACAAAAGTATTTCGCGGAGCGGTAAGTTGTCGAACAATGGAACAAAAACGATCAATTATGTATTTCAAGCATCTTCGCCATCCGTGGTTTATGATACGACCCTCTCGATACAAGGATCCGGTAGTAAATCTCTGCTAGCCAATGATTAAGATATGATCCTGTTACTAATAATCAAAAACGTAAAACAGAATTGCTGCGGCACATATTATCGTTTGCACATATTGTCGCCTACGATAAAATTAAAAAACAAGTATTGCTTGGCTCAGAATAATATCGCCTTACTTTTATAAATGATATGTCTTGCTTAACAACGCCGAAACATTGCATGCAGAGGGTGATAGCTTCAAAACCAGAAACGGAAACGGGGGATATAACAATATTGTCACCCTCGAAATCACGCGATCTGAAACCAGAAAAAACAGGGTAAAAATACTAGTGTCACCCTCTACAACACTAATTCATTAAAGCCCACGTGATCGACAACAGAAAAAAGTTAGCATTTGCATTTATGATTATGGAACGCAGCGAAATTTTGAAAACACAAATTTATGACTTGGTCTATAAAGTTTGTCAATGTGGCTTTGCTTGGTTCAATAATTGCTTCCTTTTTAATCGGTTACTCCAGAATTGTCAACTTGGACGTGTTTCTTTCCCTTGGGCAAAAGCTCAACATTTTTACTATATTTTCAGCAATTTACGCTATTTAATATTTTCTAAAGTTTTCACGATAAATGTCAAAAACTGTCAAAAATTTACAAAATAAACAATTCATGGACTAAACTTCTACATGGGTTTACAAACATTTCTAAACATTCGGGAGCAGATATATCTTGTGATGCTGATCGTCTTTGGAATAGACATTGTTTGCAAATGCTTGTTACGCAGATCATTTGTGCCATTCACATGGCTAACTATTGAAAAATTGTTAAAAATTTAAGGGAAGGGAAATAAAACAAAAAACGAAGCAAAATAGTTTAGGAAAATATAGAAACATATTTAAACTAAAGAAAATACAATAAACAGTTGCTTTCTTTACAACACAATATTATTTTGCAATTTACAATAGGCGTATAAATAGAAATCATTCAAACTGGATATTAATATACTCAATATCATGCTGGAATGTCTTGTTTAGATTACGCGAGAAATGTGGTACGATATGGGGTTTTAAGACGTGGTCATTGTATCAGGCAGCTGTTGCACTACTGCTTCTTCCTGGCCAAGGTTCTCGAAGATAACTGTATGTATATTAAAGTTGAAATCGTCATGTTTGTTCGAGTTAAGCAGAAATTGAGTAGTAATTTCAGGCCGAAGTTCAACGTTTGAACGCAAATCGTTACACTATGATCACAGGTTGAATGCAAATCGTTAAACTATGATCGCAGGTTGATTGGAAATCGTTACTTTATGATCACATGTTAAACGGATATCGTTACAGTGTAAACCACAGCTTTAATGGCAATCGTTACACTGTGATCACATGTTCAACGGAAATCGTTACACTGTGATCACAGTATGAATGAGAATTCTTACACTTAGTTACAATAATGTAGCCCTGTCCTTGAAAAGGAGATACATTATTGTAGCTACGTTACACGGTAAACAAAGGATAAATAGAAATCGTTACACTATGATACAAGGTTGAATAAGAATCCGTACATTGTAATCACATGTTAAATGAAAACCGTACCACTGCGATCTCAGGTTGAATGGAAATCGTAACACTGTTGTTATCAGGTTAAATGAAAATCTTTACACTGTTATCACATGTTAAAGGTGAATCGCTACACTGTGATCACAAATTGAATGGACATCGTTACACTGTGCTCACAGGTTGAATTGTAATCAAATTCGAGTGTAATAATGAGAATGCGAATAACTAGTATTAAAACATGAACATGTTAAATCGTTTAAATGAGTACTTGTCAAATGAGAAGTGTTGAGACATAAGCGGGTCATATGGTAGGTGTTTTAAATGTGTAGATGTTAGAATGAAGGTGCTTTAATAATTGTAAGTGAGTGTTAAGAAATGATCAAATGGTACACGTAGGTGCTTAACATAAGTTCAGGTAAGATGGGAAGTGTTAAGACATAAACTCGGGTCAGATGGCAGTTGTTTATCTTTAGAGCAGGTCTGAAGGGATGTTTTAAGACGTAAGCACGTGTCAGATGATAGATGTTTAACAGAAAGGCAGGTCAGATTGCAAGTGCTAAGGAATTAACATGGGTCAGATAGGAAGTGTTAAACATGGGCTTGTGTCAGATTGTCCGTGCTTAACATAAGTTTATTTCCTCCGCTGTTCAAGTACAGATTTTATTTATATAATTTTGTTTCCAAAATATATTTTATAACGTTTGTAAGGTCTGTGTTAAAATCCAGGCCAAGCTATGTGAACGTATTTGTCTCCAACATAAATTACAACATTCTAGCATGCCTTGTAACTTGCCTGTATTTAATTAATCCTATCCATACTAATTAAGTCTTTGTAAAGTTTGTTTTAAACCTGAAATTTCCGCATATATGTTTACTTTTTTATAGTTTCTAGTAAGGATATTTCGGATCAGTCTAAGATTGTGGTTGTGTCGTCATTAAACTGTTTTTTTCTTATTTAACTTTTTTTCATATAATGTTAATATAATTTGCTTAGCTTAATTGCGAGAATTTCAACGAATATATGAAATGGTTTCAGTGTTGTAACAAATAGGGGTGTGATAAATTTCTAGAAGTTTTATGCCCAATGAAAGGTAATCCTATACATAGCTGCAAAAAATTATTTATAAACATATTTCTTATCATAGAAACAGAAAAATTCAACTATATCATTATAATCACCTGTCAAGTTGCAAATAAAGACAGCATCACATTATAAAATATTTTTGAGGCTTTCAAAATGTGTACTTGTATCTTAAAAAAATATATTTTCACTTCACATTGATCATTTTTAACCACAGGTCCAGCAGCCTCAATATAAAAATAAAGAACAAATATATTGCTAAAACCTGAAAAATGTCAGTTTAAAAGTGGTAATACTAAAGTAAATTGGAAGTGTTTATATTAAAACAAATTGTAGTCTACACGGGAGTTTACAGTGGAATTACTAACATCTCGTTACAATCCGAACCTATAACTCTACACAAAAAGCGATCGAAAACGGACCCAAAATGTTAACATTACGGGTATGGACGGACCCGGACCTGTAATTATACGACACCGGCATTACCCGAAGGATTTCGAATAGACAGCAATCTGTTGTAATTTAGGTCAAAATTTAATATAGAAAATCGCCACATTTCAAAATGATTATTAACTGTGAAAAATAATAACTGTTGTATTCAATTTGCACATTTTTGGATCTACAAAAGGATCATAAGTTGAACTAAACGAAGTAAGCAGTTTTCATATGTCAAGCAAAATACCAGACGTGGTGACTTTTAGTTATAGGTGACCAACTTTATGGTACACGAGGATATAAATAGTGCATGCACCATTGAATCGCTATGTAGTTTAAATACCGGTTGAATAATTTTATAAAAACTGGCATATAACATTAAAATATGGCTATATTATTTTTTTTATGGAATTTCAGGTTAAATACGGGGATTTTCAAAGGGCGTGGGCTAAAACACGGAAATGAAAAACCGGAAACATAAAAACACCTATATTTTTGTTCATAACTTTTTAACGGGTTAACATAGAATAAAAATTTAAAATGCCTCTGGAAGATATTTAAAAGATCTTTATGGAGATATATAGTTTAATGCAATTTATCATTAATAAAGTACCTCAAATTTGACCGGAAATGTTTTTTTGCGAGTTTGCACATATCAAATATTTAGATTAGAACCCAGATATTTTCAAAATACTTCACCCCGGTCAAATAAGTCTTAGTGTTTGATAAAGGTTATTCATTTAGCTTCAAAATGATATATAGTTTATAAAATATTACTGAAGGAAAGTATAGAAAAATTCTCCGGAAGAATACCTGGTATGAAAAGTAAAAGTGCGAACTTTCAACTTTGAACTAAAATTTCTCAACGACCTTACAACCCGGTCAAAATGTGAATAGGGCCTCGTGTTTCCCTTAGCATTAGCTACAAAATGATATATAACTTCAGGGATCACCACAGCTCAAAATCCAAGGGTGGTGCAAGTCGGAAGATGATCCATTTCCTTACTCATATAAATTTCAGAGTGACATTTATTTATTCATAATAGTGTTATCAGTCTTTGTTTTTGTTTTCCCACTTGTGTTTTTGCTACCAGTCACAATATACATGTATTTTTGTATTTAAAAACTTCATTTTTTAAAGAATAAAGTCAAACTTTTAGTATGAAGCTCAAAATTCAAGGGTGGAGGAAACAAATTCAAGAGTGGAGGAGCACCGCCCTTGAATAGCCTGTGGTGAACCCTGAACTTTAAAAAATTGATCAACTACAAAGTATAGAAAAGTTGACCGGAAACGTTTCTAGTCGATCAAAAACTCATCAAAGTTAACAGATTTCTCCTAATTAAAGTATGTTTACATAGGTAAAATTGATTGGTGTCGATAATTAAATTACTATCTATTAGTTATAAAATGTCATATATGAAATCGATTTTGTGCAGTGCCTTTCGCCTACCATAATGAATACTCGAACCAACTGGGAGGTAGCACTGCGTGTCGAGTGATTTTTCCCTTCGCATTTTTCTCTTCACAACCTATCATATTTTCTATGGTATCCGGGAGCCTACAATTACAAGACATGACGATCGTGTGTGTATTAGCCAAAATTCTTTTGGGAGCAAAGCCAACTATATTTTTCGCAAATTTAATATGAATTTTTATCAGATTTTGAGCAGAAATTATTATATCAGAACACAAGTACTGATTATTAAGAATGTCTTGTTTATGTATTAACTTACAATAACCTATCCATGGCTGAATATCTTCCTTTTCTGTTATTTTTGTTTCTTCAATTTTACGTTTTTTAACAGGGATCGATTTTTCATCAGGGAGTTTAGTAGGTTAGAATCTTCTATTATAATTTCATTTTCTTTTATTATATCACTTAAATCTATTTTCCTTTTAGACTTTGGTGTTGAAATTTCTGTTAATTGTTTAGGAGGAAATTTAATGTTTCCTACAGTTGAGGGTGTCTTAATAAAATTTCTTAAAGTGGAGTATTTAAAGCTGTTAAAGAATCTGGGGCCGGCTCAACTTCAATGTCATGATCATTAACACGTGGTTGTTTTCTACCTGACTTTTTATCAATTTTTTTCTTAGCATTTTTTGATATAGCTCTTAAACTAATAATTTTATTCTTTTGAATCGGTTGTAAACCTATGCTTAATTTTGCCGCTAATATGTGAAAACAGGTAGATGTTGCCTCGCACTGGCAAGTTTCTTTTGGAAATAAAGTGACACAATATTTAGCTTTTCTGCCTTAAACAATAAAAGCCCCTTGCTGTGGAACTAATGTTATTAAATTATTGTCAACAATAAACCGTGCCAAACTCTGTTGACTACAATCAGAATTAAAGACAGGTAGTTCAACCACGGGTGTTATTTCTACAATTATGTCATCGGTAATTAAAGGACTATCATTTTTGACACCTAATTCAGTTGTTATTTCAGCGTGTGCATCTGTTTGGTTAATAATCTTTGATGTTTCAGACGTGTCATATTGCAAAATTTTGTCTAAAGATAAAGGTTTTTCATTTTTTAAATATTCAATAACATCATCGGGACAGACTATTTTTTTGTTTGTTATACCAGAATAAGGGTCGAACATGCCGGGATATTTATCTATGATCCATTTTCCAGAATGATTTTGAATAGCCGACTTAACCAAATTTATTATAATGTTCAAGGACTATATAGGACACCAATCAGCAGTTAATTTTTTAGAAGACAATCTGGACCCAAAATAGCACTAAAATAAAAAAGTAAATTTAAGAAACAAGTTGAGTCAAACAAATAAGTAGCACTAGTCAATGGCACTATAAAGTTTAGGCAAAAAATTGTCAGGACGGTTTATATGTATAGATACAGACTAAACCACACATAGCTTGCAAGATATTTTTTTAAGAAATAGAACTAAATACACCAAGCTAAATGATCAAAGTAAGTTACATACAATCACAATTTTGATAATAAAAGGTGTTTATTTGTCTATTAAGCTCTATCATTGATGTCCCTTTAATGTCGACAATACAATCAATTTTACCTATGTAAACATACTTTAATTAGGAGAAATCTGTTAAGTTTGATGAGTTTTTGATCGACTAGAAACGTTTCCGGTCAACTTTTCTATACTTTGTAGTTGATCAATTTTTAAAAGTTATATATCATTTTGTAGCTAATGCTAAGGGAAACACGAGGCCCTATTCACATTTTGACCGGGTTGTAAGGTCGTTGAGAAATTTTAGTTCAAAGTTGAAAGTTCGCACTTTTACTTTTCATACTAGGTATTCTTCCGGCGAATTTTTCTATACTTTCCTTTCATTAATATTTTATAAACTATAAATCATTTTGAAGCTAAATGAATAAGCTTTATCAAACACTAAGACTTTTTTGACCGGGGTGAAGCATTTTGGAGATATCTGGGTTCTAATCTGAAAATTTGATATGTGCAAACTCGCAAAATAACATTTCCGGTCAATTTTTAGGTATTTTATTAATAATAAATTGCATTAAACTATATATCTCCATAAAGATCTTTTAAATATCTTCCAGAGGCATTTTAAATTTTAATTCTTTGTTAACCCGTTAAAAAGTTATGAACAAAAATATAGGTGTTTTTAGGTTTCCGGTTTTTCCATTTCCGCGTTTTAGCCCAACACTTTTCAAAGTATATAGGGATGCTGTTTTTAATTTTTTCCACTTTTTTAAACATTTTTGAAAGTCCCTCCCCGGACGTCAATATACTCGATATTAAAAAGATTATTGAGTATCCTCCTCTTTAGTAATTAAATCAATGCAAAATACAATCAACAATCATGAAATAGTTCAAACCAATGGCACATACGGAATTTTGTGAATTTCTGTATTAATTAATTGCTGCTTTCTCCTCCTGTTTTGTTGTTATCTGATGTATACAGAACGTCGGTGGTCACTATTACAGGTAGTTCGAACCCACACCCAAGAACGTGGGTATTAATGTATTATTGTATTTTGGTCAAAACCTAACATACTTTATATTTACTTGAATACTACATATCGGTATTTCGGGTATAAATAGAATACAGTTTGGTGGGAGGGGGCTAGAAGGGTGGGTCCATTAACGGGTTAACAATTTTTTTACTTTTCCCAAAACAGATAACAGTAAAATTAAAATAATGATAACATATAACAGCAATTTACATGAAAAAACAGAAAACCGTGAGTTCAAAAATCGAAAAAAACAGATAACAGCAGAATCGCTTGGAGGGCAATACTATTAACAGCAAACAGGGTTTTCATTATAACAGTTAACAACAATGTCAATTTTTAAGAAAACAGATAACAGCTATTGGCTGAAAAACAGTTAACATTTGCTTTATTTGAAAAAAACAGTTAACACACCTGTAAAAGTACCCAAAACACATTAACAGAAAAGATCTTGCCCCACCCTCCACAGTTGTAATACGACATAAACTGGTTTTGTACAGTTTACGCCCAATAACTGCGAAGCTGTTTATGAATAGTGTAAACAGAATAACCTGTTCATAAACTGTAACTATTTCTGATAATTATAATTTTAACGATACTATTTAACAGCTAATCAGAAACATGGATTGTTTTTGTATGATTACACAGAAATTAGGAATATTTTTAGAAGACCATATAGATGGAATAATATAAGTCCACTGGGATCGTGTAAATACACAATTCAGACAGTTCAAAATATTATATAAAGGGTCTAAAAAAAGCTACCAAACCAGTACACTTATTTAGTATCGGCTCGACAAACATAACGATACAGCATAAACAAAAAATAATATACAAGTCTAGAAGATTATGCAACGATACAAATGACGGTGTTTATTGTCAAAACTATATACACAGACTGACCAACGAACGACCTTAGTCATTGAGTGCCAATATAAATAAATAAAGTAAACAAGTCATAACATATTGATCTTGAATTTACTCACTCCAACTGAACCCAAAACTTCTATATATTGCTTCCCCGTCCGCCACCCGCGGACGCGCTGTTACTTGGCATTGCTCAAATATTCCAACAAGATGTAATCAAAATTACCAAGGTGACAAATTTATTACGCCACAGGCGCGTTTCGTCTATTCAAGACTCATCAGTGGCGTTTAACTCTGAATGTTTAAGATATCCTTCACTGAGAGATGGAATAATAGTATTCTTCATTGGGAGATGGAATAATATAAGTCCAATGGGATCGTGTAAATACACAATACAGGCAGTTCAAAATATTATATAAAGGGTCTAAAGAAAGCTACCAAACCAGTAATAATGAATTGCGTACTGTGATTGACATGTAAACAATGATAGCCATAAGATGACCCAATGGTACTACGGTCATCTTCCACTCGCAAAAGCGGGAAAGTGAGGACATGTGAAAATTTTGATTTGAATAAGATTTTTGGTTTCAAACTCGAACGGCACGAGAATCCTTATTTAATTTTAAAATCATAGTCAGGTACTGCTAAAATATATTATTATTAAAATGTATTAGAATTAAAATAATTTTCGATATTTCGGGGCAGTAAATTAAGACAATGACTATATCTGTGAAAGAATCAATGTTATTCCTGTCAGCACCGAAGTGTGACTACTGGGCTGATGATACACTCGAAGACTAACAGTCAACCAGCAGAGGCATCTACACAGTGGTTGCAAATAAAATGTCATCAAAGATACCAAGGTTAAAAGAATTTACTACGCCAGACGCGCGTTTCGTATAACCAAGAGTTATCAGTGGCGCTCGAACCCAAACAATATTTAAAATCCAAAAGAATGAGATGTTGTAGAGCTTTTGTCACCAAAATTCCAAAACGTTGTACCAAAATCCGGCTAAGGCCATCTAAACCTTAAAATAATTTTCGAAATTTCAGGGCAGTAAATTAGGCAATTACTATATCAGTGAAAGAATAAATGATATTCCTGTCAGCAACGAAGTGTGACTACTGTGCTGGTGATACTCCGGGGACTAACAGTCAACCGGAAGAGGCATCGACCCAGTGGTTGCAAATAAAATGTCAGCAAAGATTCCAAGGTTAATAGAATTTAATACTCCGGATGCGCGTTACGTCTAATCAAGACTCATCAGTGGCGCTTGAACCCAAACAATATTTAAAAGCCAAAAGAATGAGATTTTGAAGAGCTTTTGTCACCAAAATTTCAAAACGTTATACCAAAATCCGGCTTAAGGCTAACAGTCCACCAGCAGAGGCATCGACCCAGTGGTTGCAAATAAAATGTCATCAAAGTATTGAAAATATTTTCTCAATATCTATGTAAATTTGAACGCCACTAATGAGTGTTAATTAGACGAACCACACGTATGGCGTAGGTAATTGTACAACCTCAGTAACTTTGATGAAATTTCATTTGCAACCACTCGGTCGATGAGGGTATCATCAGCCAAGTAGTCAAACTTCGGTTATGACAAGATTCTTTGATTCTTTCGGTGATAAGTCACTGTCTAAATTTAAACATGAAATTTTGAAAATGATTTAAATGCTACTTTTTTCAGTTCGCAAAGGGGTGATTGCCTTAGCCGAATTTGTTATTACGTTTTGGTATTTTGATTATAACAGTTCTACAAAATCTTAATCATTTGGATTTTATATTTTTGGGATTGAGCGCCACTGATGAGCCTTGATTACACTAAACGCACGTCTGGCGTAGAAAATTGTATAACCTACGTATCTTTGATGACATTTTATTTTAAAATGATGGCTCCAGTAAGCCTAAGTTCCCCCTCCTGGAAAACAATCAACATCCAGCGACCTTCAGAAACAACACATCTTGACTGGTAGGATCTTATTTTGCTGACCGAATTGGAGAAACTCAATAAATTGACCTTTTCTATCAGTTAAATCAATTGTAGATGATCATTTGATAGGTTTACATTATCGCTATCATATAGTTTTCATTTAATAACAAAAAACTTATAAAAAAGATTTGGATAATTACAAGGCTTTAACTTATATAAAATTAATAAGAATAAAAGTTTAAAGTTTGCATTACCCAAAATACAAGAAATAGTGTCTAATACGGATAAAGCCATCTTCACATAGGAAATAGAAACACCTTTTCTTGCAGTGCAGTAATTAAATAAGTATAATAGCAGAATATAAGTTAAACCATTTAGGTACTATTCAAAGGGTTTTACACGACGATGTTGTGTAGAATGACACCTAACACATGCGATAAAACGATTGCTCCTTATCCAATCAACTGACCGATTGTCAGTTGATCAGTTTTTAACACCAAGCAGTTTCATAGATATGCCACTTAAAAATAGAACAGACGTGTCGGAGAAAAGAGCAACACAATAATCAGATTGTCAGGGAATAAACGTCACCTACGTCCCTTTTCTAGTTTGATGCTCGAGTTCAATTACTTGAATAGGACGCCACGTAATCCCTGATTATCAGTGGTTATTTAATAGACGTCGGTTAAAACCTGCACATCATAATTCAAATTAATTACATCTAGTAATAATTTTAATTAAAACTACAATCCAACGATATACGGTAAAACAAATATTGTTCATATGCCGTTGGGCTGCAAGATAACTGACGTAAAATTTTTCGTTTAGCTGTATATACTTTTTTCTTTACTTAGCTCCCAGGTGGCTGATAAAGGATGCCCTTTAATTTGGGGGTTGTCAGGTCATACAACGAAAAGCTTGACCGCGGACTAGAGTGTGTTACGTGTTTAAAGTGAGCCACGCTTCTTGTCTGCCAAACACCCCATAAGAGAAAGCTTGATGTCACCGACACAAAAGGCAAATTTTCGCCCCTACCAATACCCCTTACTTTTCCAGTGACATTCAAAATGGTCTATCTTTCTCAATGTTTTATTTATTTATTGTTTATTAACTTCTCGTTCTGAATATAGGTGAAATACGACACGCTGGAAATAAATGAATAAATAAATAAATCAGTCATAATTTTGTAATTTACTGCCAATCAGATTATATACTTGAATGTACCATTATGTGTTATTACACCTATGTACAATTATATGTATTGTATTTGCTGTCTTGTCTACGTTTTTGGAGTTATTGTTGACCACATATGCTTGACGTTGCCTTCCTATTTACAAAATGTAATAGTGCCACATCTGATATCACTATTGAGATTTGGGGACGCAATTTAATGTATTAATGCATTGGTAACGGCAACTATTATTCGAAGCAATATTATAGCTTTGATAAATTTTATGTCCACATCATATTTTGCAACTGGAGTGTTAGATGCGTGTTTTATCCACTCCCTTTAACAAGGATTCCTATAACAAGAAGTCGATTATCATCAGTAAAAGTAAAATCCTAAACAAGAAATGCCAAATTATCATAAGTCTGCTTATCTTTGACAAAGTGTTTTTGTTCAATTTCCATTTCCTTTTCAACTTTCAAGCGCTGACATGTTCCAACTTGCCTATTCAGCATCCCACTCTGGAAAGTTTTCCTTGTGACTTTGTAACTGAATCATAATGAACGGACAAGAAACCTAAATAGTTGAAAACTTCTTTTTCGTGACTAGCGTAAACGTAACTCTGGACGTGGGAACGATTGCTTCCTACTTTTCTGTAATTTCAAATTGATTTTTCTTCAGTTTAAGCAAGAACAAAAATATTTGACTCTCCGATCCATATTCAGCAACAAATATTAACCTATTTGATCTGCTTCTATTTTTTATTTCACAGTCTGATCACAGTTCAAGTAGGACGCATTACAGCATGATCACAGATGGAATTCGCTTAACATTAAACTGGGAAGCGTTACAGTCTGATCACATGTCAAACAGTAAAGGTATTAGTCTGACCACAATGCAAACAGGAAGCATCACAGTCTGATTACAATTCAAATGGGAAGCATCAGAGACTGATCATATTTCAAATAGGAATCGTTAAAATGTGATTACTGGTAAAATGGGAAGCTTAACAACATGACCGCAGGTCGAATTTGAAGCGTTACAACATAATCAAATGGCAAATAGGAAGCGTTACAGTCCGATGAAAGGTCGAATGGGAAGGATTATATCATGTTTACAGTCAAATAGGAAGCTTTACAACACGATCCCAGGACAAATTGGAAATGTCAAAGTCTGATCAATATTCAAGCATGAAGTGTTATTATGTGATCACAACTAAAATGAGAAGCGTCACAGTTTGATCACAGTTTTAAAAGGAAGCGTTACAGGGTAATAAGATGTGAAATAGAAAGCGTTACATTATGAACACAGTTCAAATAGAAAGAGTAACAATCTGATGAAAGCTCCTATGGGAAGCGTTATAGTGTGATCACGGTTTAACTTGAAAGCGATGCAGTCAGATGACAGGTCAAATAGGAAACATTACAGACTTATCACAGTTCAAATGTGAAACGTTACAGCCTTATCACATGTCAAATATTAAGCATAACAGTCTGATCACAGAATGCGTAAGTGTGATCACACTTCACATGCAAAGACTTGCATGGTGATCACAAATCAAATAGAAAGCGTTACAGTATGTTCCCAGGTCAAATTGCAAGCGTTACAGTGTGATTGTAGTTTAAATAGGATGAATCATAGCATGTTTACAGGTCCAAGGTTAAGCGTTACAGTGGGATCAAAGTTCAAATAGAAAGCGTTACAATTTAATCGCAGTTTAAACATATAGGAAGAGTTCTGACTTTAGTGTAAATAGGAAGCATAATATAACAGTCGTTACGACATGCGCGCACGTACACATTTCTCAGGCATATCGCTGAATTGTTGTTTGCACAGTTGTGTCATCGTTTTCATTGGTTAATATGACGCCGTATAATATCACCTGCACTTGTCAATGTTTTTTAGAGCTAGGAAAACCTTTCCTTTAGAAAGCTTAAATATAAATTATATTTAAAACTTACTTTAATTAGGCAATCTAAATTTAAAGCAGCTGAGAAATGTAAACATTGAACGATATAATGCTTTCGGTCTACTTGAACTTAAATATATAACGACATGGTTAGTCAGAGAATATCCGAATGTAAACTTTCAACGCAATCACAATTAAATAAAAAGCCACTGCTTATACAAAGGGGGATATCATCGTCAATGTACTAGAATATTGAAAGGTATGTTTTACATTCATCAAGCATGGGCGGCAAAATTATGGTAACATGTACTTTATGTGTATCTATAAATCTGTGACGTCATGAATATATAATTTTATCCTACATGTCTTATAGGTTTGATACTGAGCTTATGTTAAACGTCTTTTACTCGACTTAAGGCCAGCAGTCGGCAAACAAATGGCTTGTTAAGCAAAACATGGGATATGTTTATTTGATAGGTATTTAGATATATTTATTCCACCCCTACTGTAAAAACACAACGCAAAAACAAATATGCGAGAGGTAAAAACATATAGCAGTATGTAACTCAGTAAATGATTTAGTCATCTTTACTCCTGTTGTCAAGTGCCTTGTCTTGTTATTGCTTTATAATATCAGAGTACTGATAGTAAATAGACCAATCAAAATCAATATTGTAGCCCAAAAGATTGGTATTTGAATGTTTTTAACTCCACTTTACCCAATGCTATATCATGGGGTCCATTTTTATATGGGGAGGAGGCTGGAGAACCCGGAGAAAACCCGTTACCTGCGGTAGGACAAAAGTTTGTATACATAACCTCGATTGCGATCTACGTGTATATTTGTACGAGTTATGCAGTAAACTTAATAAAAGTCAGGGACAGGTTTTTATGGTCCTGTGATATCACGATATGAAATTTTGACGGTGCGAAAAAAGGATGACAAAGATCTTTTTGATTTACTTACGTCATTTCTAATTGCAAAATATGGTTTTGCGGACGGCGACCAAGGCACCATATATAGGTGAAACAAATTACACACAAAATCATAAAAATAAGATGTCATGAAAAATTTGCAATTCAAGCAAAAGAGATCTAAATAAGTGGTTTTTTGTTTGTCTCGGGTTTTACACTTAATTGTTCAGCTATTTCATGGCATCAAGTTTGTATTGGTGTAGGAATCCGGAGTAGAATAGCACAACAATTTTTTGTCAAATAAGATTGGAGTCTAGCACACCCTCAAACTGGCAACCTCGTGGTGTTGAAAGGCACGTAGGTGTTGACAATGTTAGCCCCTCGTCCACCAATGCTTACTAAAATAGTCCTAACTTGGGACATCATAACATCAATAAAGGCAGCCCCTTATGTTTTCAATAATCAACTATTGTTGGCTATTCACCACATTTACTATAATTCAATCCAGTTTTAATAACAACTGTATACATGTAGAGGAATTTAACAAGTTTTATTTGTTTCCGATTCGTGATTTGTGTTTTCCTATTGGAAACGAATAATTCACCTTTGTATGTCACACACGTTCAATAGGACATACGTATAATCTATTGTACAAACAATACATATACAATTTATTCCAAAGTGTTTAAGTCCATAAACCTTAAAAACACAAAATGAACAGCGGTCCATTTCTGAGAATGTTCACGAATTCGGAAAAACTACATGTACAACATTGACATCTGCCGCTTCAGATTCTTTCTGTCGTTCTGTGCACTTTTTACTGTAAGTGTTACGGGAGTAAGCTGTCAGATGAAAAATGTCGTAGAGGCCCTTCAAGACCTTCTCATAATCATCCCGTATAAAATTGAGTTTTAAAGGGCCCCATGGTTTCATGGATTAAAATATATTTGTTGCAAGCTAAGGTAATTAATCTTAACGGAAAGTCTAAACTAGACTGTTTTGATATGGATTAACTATATTAATGCGTCCAGTTTTTATTTTGGGAGTGGAAGCCGAAGTACCTGGTGGACATTTCCAAATTATTTTAAATTACACGGTATAGATGTTTTTCGAAGACAACACTTAAAAATTGAAAAAATGAAATTGAAAAATTTGGGAACTAAGATTTACACAATCGTGGCACTCCTTTCAATGAAACGGACTGTTGAATAAAATGACTTAAAAACAATTATTTACTATCATCATGTGCACGTAACAATTAAACTTAAATAAAGTTTAAACGAGATATCAGGTAAAAATATAATGTTTATTTTTTATATACATATTGTTCCATACACACATTTATTGTTTTGATAGAGACTTCTTAAATCATTTCAATGCTCTGAGCACTTTTGCAACGTGAATAAAAGACTGCTTACTTGTAAGTGATTACGTGCTCCAAATTGTCTTGCATAACCAACATTAATTATGTACTTACTTTCAGCACGTGTATGTAGCAATTAAAACATTAATTCATTAGAACTATAAACTAAATTTCAGAGAAAAATTATGTTTATTATTTATGTCTACTTTTAGTATTTCAATGCCCTAAGCACTTGCAAAGAGTATGATGATACATAACTATCTTGCTGTTTTCTGTAAAGTACAACAAATGTGCTATTATCTTTGTAGATTTCAAGACCATTAATTTGTTTTGCAGTGTCGGGGCTGAAGGTAAATACCTTCTGTAATTGCTGTTCACGTGGATGCATCACGTCAATGCCATCTTCTACCGCCATATAGATGCTACCATTGCTATCAACAGCTGCGACGTTCATCAAATTTTGACCGTAACAAAAAAAATTTGACCCATTCGGCATTAAGTATGCCAAAACATTACTGTCAGTTTTACATAGAAAATTGTCATTTGGCTGCCAGATAATCGATGTGTAATTCGCTTTATTCCTAATATGTATCTTCTTTGATTCGCGGCCAATCAGATCACATACTTGAATGTATTTAGGACTGTCTTTCATAGTATATTGAAGTACAAATATGTGTGTGGTATTTGCTGTTACATCTATAATATTTGGAACTGTCAATCGTGCAGACGCCAACATCTTTGTCATGGTCTTGCTATTAACAAAATGTAATAGTTCTGTATCTGATACCACTACCTGATGAGATTTGGGGACGCAAGTCAATACATTACAATTGAGTGTTTGGTGCGTATTCTGTCCCTCCCTTTACTGCCACTATGTTTCCCGTGACAAGTAGTTGATTTTCTTCAGTAACAGCAAAACCATTAACCAAGAATGCATTAAATTTATTTGCCTGCTCTTCCTTCAAAAAGTGTTTTAAATCAATTTCCATTTCCCTTTGAACATTCAGATGTGGACATATTCCAACTTTAAGCATCCCTCTCTGTTCAGTTTTTCCTTCTGACTTTGTAACTGAATCATAATGAACACACAAGTAACCTAAAGAATTGATAGCTTCTTTGTTGTGGCTGGCTTCTTCTAGTGTAATCGTAACTTTTCTTTAAATTCAAATTGTTTCTTGTTTAGTTTACACAAAAATAAAAGTATCTGGCTCTCCGATCCATTTGCAGCCACAAATGTTAACGAACTTTCGTCTGCTTCTATTTCTTTCTCTATTTTTTCTATTTCCTGTTTTTCTTTCTCAATCTCTGCTTCATTTTCTTTGGGTATCTCAGCCAATTCACTCAATAAGGACTTTTCTAAATTATTTATTGTGTTCGATGAACCTTGATTTAATATTAGCTATTTCCTTTCTGATTCTTAGTTCCTGTCTGTTTAGATCTTCTTTCGATGCCTGCCGTTCTTTAATAATGTTGTTGCTGACCTTCTTATTAACCACCATGACACCCTTGATGGCATGAAATAACTCTGAATTCTTTACTCCTTTCGCGGCAACACCAATAGGAACAACTTATGTACACGCCTTGTGCTCTGTAACCAAGCATCCACAAAATCTTCTTTCAGTTCAGGATGTCGTTCACAGTTTTGAATTGACAACAAATGGTAGGTATTACCAAGATCTTGACTGGTTATTTTTACAACGTGGTGGTATTGTGTGATTTTGATGGCTTTATGATCTTGTAAACATTTATCGCACAAACCTTCTTCACATTTATCGCACAGACCTTCTTCACATTAACAGCACCAACTGACCGACTTTGACTCGATACTTCTGCGCTCACATGGATTACAGTTTTCCGTAGAGACAATTCAGTCCTGAAAAAATACATATACATAATATAGTTATAAAATTGGTTTGTGGTTTTGTTTGTTTGAATGATGTTTAACTCAGCAATTTTTCAGCTATATCATGGCGTCCAGTTTTTATTGCTGTAGGAAGCCGGAGTACCCGGAGAAAACCGGACCTTCGGTAGGAAAACTGACAATCCTTGTCAATTAAAACTAGAGTCATAAAATTGAAAAGTGGACCACCAAAAAGGTTCATCCAGTAAAGCTTACCAATTGCAAAGTAGCTACAGTAATGAAGCTTCTTTGGTATTGTTTGATCTATGTGGAGCTACAGAGAGGTTTCATTACTTATTATGTCCCATTACTCGTAACAGAGCAGCCATTTACAACCGGTGGGGTTACATATTATCCACTATTAAGCTGTTTTCGTGGTTTGCCACATAGTTTTTATGTCTCCGTCGCTAAATTGTATTTTTACAACTAATGCATTGGTTTTAACTCTTTAATCGTAATCATGCTAATGTTGACAAAATTGAATGGAAGGTGTGTATCCTTTCTGCATCATTTCCGGTAAAAAAAATGGCATTCCAGATTATTGTAGTTATATTCATAGCACTATCCAGAAGTTCTTCCCTTACCATTACATTATCACACTGGTTTTTGCCAACAATGGCATGATTACGAAAAAGTGTCAAAATTAATTAATTAGGCATTGTAATAACGTCAATTGAAAGGCGGAGAAAGGACAAATGATTTATTGAAACACGAAAGCAGTTAAATAGAAAAAAATATATAAAGCCCATATTTGATTAAAAAAGTTTTTTGTAGCATAGCCGAGAAAGAAAAAATCGTCAAAGAAGCGACATTATTGTAACTACTTTTTTGTGAACACATTGAATAACTGCAATGACGCACTTTTGGTTCAGAAATGCCAAATGTTACAGATGTTTTTTTAAATAAAATTTGGTACCTTCAGACCTTCAGGGTATTTTGAGATCCATGTTGCGCTAAGAGAATATAGTAAGGCTAAATAATAACTTGGTCTAGTGATACAAGAAACAACATAAGGGTTTTGTTTTAAACAAACCAATGTCAATTCTTTTTTTTTATCTGATGCATCACATTATAAATATGTGATGATTATTGATGAGTGTCATTGATAATATTGTAAGGATGTCACGGTATTCCAGAGTATGATACTCTAGTATGCTGAATCACCCTAATCTGCAGGCTTATATCCTACAATTCACTAAAGCTTTAGTGATATGTATATCGCCATAAAGTTAAGAACAAACATTCAAGTTAAACATAGCATTTATTCTATTCTCCAGTATTGATTCATGTGTCATGATATCGTATGAGTATTAATTATTAAGCATTCTCAGTTTAGGGTGTCCAAGATTAACAGTACTTAAAACCAACTCAAATCATTTATTTGCATAGGTGTAATACAAATTTTTACCGATTGATTGATTGATAGATTTATTTATCAATTGATTGATTGATTGATAGATAGATAGATAGATTGATTGATTGATTGATTGATTAGCAATTTGCTTCACGTCCAGCGAGCATTATTTCAGCTATATACAGGACGACAACAAGGTAACACACAATACATCAATTCAGTAGAGCTGGACCAAAGGACAAGAATTGTGAAGTTGAATGCCGCTAGAAAAGAATGTGGTATGGACGGAAAATTTAACCGTTTGTAGCGGCTACAACGAGCCTCCTCTTATCGACGTATAGAAAAGTGGTCTTTATCGTGTCATTCTGAAAACAAGTTATCCTCTGTGATCCTCGGTCAGATTTTCCGTATTATGACCTGACAACCACTTAACGAGAGGCCATTCCCTATCCGCCACCTGTGTACGCACTGAGCATCTCTGTGGGTGGTTTGAGAACTGTAAACCCTCACACATTCAACGAAACTTATGTTAAAGTGATCGTAAATCTCACAAAAATGGCAAGTCTGAAATGCCCGGATTGAAAAGGAAATGCCTCAGAAAATGGAAAATGGTTTACAATTTGTTCGTTTGGGATCTGTGTGAGCAAATCTAAGAGGGGTGATTTCACAAAATTGTACCACCAGATATAAAATTGAGCATTCCATAATAGGAGGTGCACAACTTCAATATGTAAACAATCTTTCTGTGAAGTTTCCGGGACCTGAGTTAAAAGAGGGAGTTTACACAAAATAGGTACCCTCTTTAATAAAAATTCTAGAAACTTGAGAAAAAAAATTCAAACAATATAAAAGCAGGTGCAGAACTTCAATATGTGTGCAATCTGTCTTTAAATTTTAGTAATCTGGGTTGAAAGCTGTAGGAAGAATTTATTACACAAAATAGATACCCTATCTTCTCTGAACGCCACGCCTACTAGATTGCAGCCCGATTTCACCATATTATAACTCGGGTAAGCACGTGACGCAAACGGCCAAAAATGAGAAATTATTTTTGTAAGCTTATGCTCCCTACCCCGTCTCTATGACACAATTTTTAAAAAGAGCTGAAAATTGGTCAACAGGGAGCAGGAATCGAAGATGTCTAAAATAAATACAACAATTTGGCATGTTTATACATGTACAAGCTAGTGAAAAAATTTTTGTATTGTATCATTTAACACTTCTGAGAAAAATGTGACGGAAAATTGTGATGGACGGTTGATAATTTACTGAGTCGGAAAACTCAGGAAGGAGTAGAAATCGGAGAGGTGTGAAAATGATTCCCAAAATATGGTATGGTCACATAAAGCTACTGACACAATTTTCAGTATTGCATCATTTATCCTTGCTGAGAAAAATGTGAAGGAAAACAAAGACACACGCACACATTGAAACACTGACCGAAAAGGATCAATGGAAGGGCAACTTTATAACTCCGAAGAAAAATCTGGTCAAAATACACCTTTAACAAAGCTTCATGAACTATATTTTATATTAGAATACATTGAAGGAAAAACAGCAACCAAAAAACGATAAAATTATGTTTCAAGGATCTTTGCCAGCTGTGGTTTATAATAATTATACAAAGGTTTTAAAAACATTCCTTGTCGCCTTATTTTTGCCTCCTGCTGTACAACAAGCTGTATAGATCTTAACATGTTGATCATGTTTGTGCGTTTACACTGTTCTACTAAGTTCATTTTTTTCAGAAGCAATAAAAAAAGGTTAATACTCAACATTTCAAGGGCGATAACTACTATGACAGTTAACAGGTTTCTAAAACAAATTGGTGAATATTGTCTTTCCGAAAATTTATACAATTTACATCATTTAATGAAGCTCATCATTATTATTAGTTCAGCAATTTACATAAACTTCTATTTGATAGACTATATTTAACGTTTTCAAGATAAATGTAAAAAGCAGTCAAAATTGTTCAAAATAAACTATTTAAGGACTGTAACTCCTACACGGGTTTACAAACATTTTTAAATATTCGGGAGCAAATATATTGTGGTGCTGATCGTCTGTGCACATTGTGTGAACATGTTTGATATGCAAATCATTTGTATGGTTAACTAGTCAAACTGTCAAGCATGTAAGGAAATATAAATAAATAAATAGTTCATGATAATAAGGAAGCATATTAAAAACAAAAACGGAAATACAATCCTATTATAATAAATGCAGAAGGGAATACTTAGAAACATGGTCACAAACAAAGCAATTGACCACACTTGCACCTTACTATAAAAAGCGACTAAGAAATAGTATTACCTTTATATTATAATCTGCATGAATGAACAATTGTCGGATTTTTTGCTATTTACAGTAGACTTATAAATGGAACTCCTCAAAACAGCGTCAAACAACTAATATACTAAACCGCTAAAGAAACGTTCAACACAATAATCTTTATTTTAACTATTTAAGAAATAGATTATTGCGAGCGGGCTCTGTGCGAATTAGAACATGGTCAGACCTTATATTTGTTAATATTTTATACCGAGCGATAGCATAGAGCACAACTGCAATAATCTATTTCGATTCTAATATGTCTAACTAATGTTTTAAAATTTCGAAGAGGCTCTAAGAGGACGCTTTCAATAGTAATATTGTTTTTTGAAACTAATAAGATATCTCCCGAAACAGCATGTTAAAGCAAAAAATATAGACATAGACATATATTTATTGATTATATGTACCTTTCTAGCAAAAATATTGAGAAATTTTAACAAATTGCATTGTTCCAGTTTGAAATTTTCTAGTTGAGCGTATATGACGTCAGAATTCTAATTGTGACGTTATACCATGCTCTATGCTTATTAGAACCCTAATGTGTTCTCAAAGCGTATGAAGGACGTCATATTAGAATTAAATTTAATTTAACATTCATACAACATTTAACTGCATAAACTACTGTCCATAGGTTATGATATCTTGGCTTTCTAGTGATGTAATGGCGCGTCAGTCAATGACGTGCATGTTAAACACCAGCACTTATCACGGTGGAACACTTTTCACGATTATACTGTAGTCATAGGTTGAATGGAAATCGTTACGCTGTCATCACAGGTTGAATGAATTAATGGTAGCCACTAGCAAATTAAGAGTTGTTTATTGAAAGGACATCATCAATATGAATGCCAGACAACTCGGCCCGAGGACAACTCGGCCCGGGACATCTCGGCCCAATATTTGAGACAAGTCGGTTCGGTATATAGAACAACTCGGACCACAGTAAGACAACTCGGACCAATAAAGGACAACTCGCACCATCCATCAAATGTGCAGTTTTATTTGAATTTTCATCTGATTTTACCAGTAAATCTTGAATTTTTTGTAAATATGTATGTGATGTCTTTTAATATGGGTCAGAGTCTTTTTTTTTAAACAAGGTGCAGCTGTTTCAGTAAATAAAATTACATTAACAGGTAACAGTAACAACAACTACAATTCAGATTACAAGATTTTTGACATAGATAAACCAGCACTACAAGAAACACAATTGCAATACATCAATATTCTAGGCTTGGGAATGCAAAGTGCCGCACATCTTCGGAGCCGACTTGCTGTGATCTGACTGCTGGCGTAGGCAGACCACAACTGTGATATCTTGCCCGGCACCGTCTGTGTATTCTTCCTCTGACGACGGCGTAGCTTTCCTTCACTTATCATCTGCAGTTGCAGTGGCATCTTGTCGGCTTCTGCGTACATAACCTGGATAAGTAAGAACAATTGGAGGTTGTTCGTGCGTACACTCTTGGCGGAAACACTCCATGATGAAACGGGTCATACAGTTCTGTCAAACCGGGTGTCTTGTGACGAGGTCGAATGTCAGAAGAACACTGTTTGCAGTTGACTGAAATTTTCCAAATTATGACAAAACTTGGGATGGCCTAGTTATGTCACTGTGTGGCTTTGCCAAGCTAACATCAACAGGAGCAGCTCCTAAACTACATCTCATCTAAAATCACACAAGCTCAATTGAGGTCATTAAATTTTTTTTTGATCTACGGGAAATTTTTTATTATCATATTTATTTATTTCAATTATTATTATGGTCCGAGTTGTCCTCTATCGGGCCGGCTTGTCTTAATGTGGTCCCAGTTGTCTTATAAACCGGGCCGACTTTTCTCGAATATTGGGCCGAGATGTCCCGGGCCGAGTTGTCTGGCTACCATCAATATCAATACGTGAAATTAAAGGGCCTAGCTTCTATTACTATCTTCCAGTTTTTTTACAAGAGATTGAAGACATTCAGTTTCATAACAATACATGTACATGAACACATCGGCAATGATTTGGGCAAAGTTTTCACTAATTTGAATTCCGACTACATGCTGTAAAACACATTTTCCAACAGTTCCTTGGATACTATAAAATTATAATTTATAGAAACTTGTATGTCGATAACATTATGAGAGCTGTTTCTGTTTTCTGTATTTGTTCTAAACATAATGTATACATATATAGAATGTAATAATTTAGGTTACACAATTCGTGGCCCAGAAGAACCTACAACACAAATTTACACATATAAACGATAAAAACACAATAGATAATTTAACATAATAAAGCAAAACAAGACAATAAAAAACAATCAAATACTTTTTATGTCGAACAAAGAAAGTCGCGTCGCGGTCACTGCTTAATTATTATAAACGTAGTATGTTAAATTATAAAAAATGTCTTAAATAATTATAGTAATCTTTAAAATGCTGTCCTTTATTAGTAGGGATTTAAATTTCGAAAGCTTGTATACTTTTACACTTTATAACAGTTTCAAACAGTTTAATTACCCATAAATAATAAATAGGCAGGTGGAATTAGACAATTGTAAGATATAAGATTACACTGCGTTGCAATGTAAACTTGTTTTTACGGAATAAGACTTCGTTTTATTAAATTAAAATGGGGTGCATGTAACTGGTCTTAATGACGCAATAACAATTGTATTCAGAACAAAATAGCACGACAAAAATGAATCAATTAATTGTGATATTTAATTGGTCAATGATTAATACGACAAGATAATTTTTTATTGCTTCGTTAAACTAATTAAATGACTCCAACCTTCCCTTTGGATCATACGCGGATGGTTCCCAGAGCACAACCCTGCATGTCTCTAGTTGACGGGCTAGAGGAGGCCGTCTCAATCAAGTGTTATAATATGGTTATAATATAGAGGTTTTATAATATAAAACGGCAGACCGTAGACAATAGAGAATAACGTGATTTTAATAGTGTCATGCGCATGCTAGGTAACGACCCATATTTTAGATCTCCAACAATCGTCATTGTAAAATCTACTTCCATTCCTAATACCCCGTACTTTTTCAGTGGATTTCGAAAATTTTTAGTTAATACTTTTGCCTCGTGGATTAATTGTTTCCAAACATTTTCTCATTCTGTATATTGAAATGACCTAATCAATAACATAAATCCTCTCATTTTGTGCGCCTTTCCTATATACAGACTCAGAAACATATCAAACGAACAAAAACTACACCTACACAATTCAAAACTAACAGAAGACGTTCTTTTCTAATAAATCTGGTACAGAGACGAAACAATCAAATACAATTGCTTGGCAATTATAATAATAATAGCACAACCAACCACACTTGTACCATCTGCGTGAATGACATGGTATTATTGTCTGCTCTAGCCAATACGTCGTTTTCAAGATATAATCGCTCTCGTTAAAGGAGGCGAAAACTGTAATGACAATCACGTGACGTCATATAAATCTAGGACACTTTTAGTGGAAAGCGGCATCATATAAAACGAAATGGGGCAGCTTAAGAAAGACGATGCGAAAAGAAACCTGTGCTGTGTTGTGCCGAGGTGCAAAACCCACACTAAATATAAATTTATGGAAGAGGGTCGAGATTTATGCCGTTTTATTACGTCCAGAGAATGTTAAAAGACGGTGCGTTGAGGAAAGTGTCCTTAATAAAATCACGAGATAACATAAATCACGTGATAAGCTACAGCTAGCTACCTATCTTGAAACGGCGTATAAGACAGTGTTGAAACATCAAACATTAACTATTATTATTATGCAAATTATTTAAAATAATGTACACAAAATATTTTTGAATATTTAAAAATATTTTTAACTTGGGGAATTATTTAACTCCCAACTGTTATTTGTCACATCAGTATTGAATCATAGCGAAATGTCAACTTATTTTCTGCAACAAAATATGTTTCCGCAAAAAAAGTTTATTTCCAAATTTAAGGGAGACAAGTGTAAATGTAACGAAACGCAATACGATTCACGTCCGATAATCTGTGATGATTCAGGTATGGTGTAGTGAAATACGAGGGAGACCTAGTGGGGTTGCTAATCCCAGCTCCGTAACTGGGTCTGACTAATCCCCAGAATAAGGAGGCGCCTAATTTCACCACACCCCCCATTTTCTTCAGCGCGGGATCCCTGTCCCGAGTAAAACAATTCCCTAACGAGGTACTCCGCAGGGACTGTGACTTCTACCCTGACTTAAAAACTAGCCCTCCCCGGATCCTATAAATAACTAAACCCCTAGCTCCTATCACAAGGACTAGAAAAAAATACCTAAGTAAATACGCCATCTTAGAAAACAGTAAATTTCTGAATTCATTAGAAATTAACTCTACCTAAAACTACTGAATAACTACTTACTAACAAAATTAACAACTAAGTACCCCCCCCCCCCCGTACGAAGACGGGATAGATAGAAGAGTCCTCCTTCCTGGAGTAAAATGAGACCAACATGATGAAACATATATACAGAATATACAACCACTCAACTACCTATGACAAATATCAAATCCACTAACGCCACCCTGGCGTGGAAAAGCCGCAGCCGCTAAGCTTTTCTCCCATCTGCCACAGTGTAACCATCTCCCGACTAAACGTCCGGGGTGTACCAACCCTTCAACATGTCGAGTTGCCATGGCTGCAGCACCCTCATTAGGTGCATCATTACACGCCAATACGATAAAGTCGCATTTCAGTTGATGGGATGTAGTCGGAAATAATCTGGTTCATCCCAGTCCATCTCATTACACAGAGCTAACAACTGGAAACGATCCTCTGCTTTTATTTTAGAGTCCAACGGTATCCTACACCGTGTGTTAACGTACTCGACTAAGTGTTTAACTTTAGCCGTCTGACCACATATTGTTCTGGCTAACTCCTGTAAGAGACGTCCTATTTCCCTCTGAAACTCGGGACTCTGCTTTTGTGCCTCCGTCTGTTTATCAGTTAATAATAGCGGTAGGTGTGTTTGAACAACATGCTTACGGAGTTTCCTCGTACACAATCCGCATCCCGCAACTAACCAAGGTGATTCTCTTCCTGACAATTTGTTCGTTTTCTCCTTCTCCGGAAATGAGGGTTGAGCTCCTCCGCAAGCTCCCTCCTGGCTTGTACTCGGCTGTTCTGTTTCCACTGGCACTTTAATCATTATTGGCACTGACACCCCAGTATCGCCGGGTTCAGTGTGAAGTCTCTTCCCAGAACGGGGATTAACGTCTTCCTCCTCCTGTTCGTCCTCCGGCCAAAATTCGTAGTCGCTCACCTCAGGCGATTCTCCACCCGCTGGTGTGTATATGCCAGTCATTCGTATCCTACAGACTTCCTCCGCCTGTGGCTGGGTCACAATCTCCTGTAAAAGAGGGTGGTCGCTCTCAGCGTCCGAAAAAATACCTTCCTCCGTCGCATGACTGATATCCAACTGACTTGTTACTGTCAAGAGGTCCTGTTCCCAGGATGCTTCAGTATTACCGATCACTGGTGTTATACGTTCCTCGCCACTGCCACTGTAGTGAGATACGAGATCCTCGTTACTTGAAGACACTGTGTCCTCCACCTCCTGTTCGGTGGGTATTTCCTCCTGGGTGATCTCCATTTCTTCCCGGATAGTTTCCACATGCGGGAATTCGATAGTTCTATGTAACCTTATTCTCCTGGTAAAGCATTCCCTCACAGTGACCCTTGTTCTTTGCCACTGTACCCATAGTAAACCTGCCCTCCCATGGCCTGGGGGCGGTGCATGTATATCACCTCCTGCCAATAAAGCTCCGCGTGGGAGTGGGGCAACGTCCCCGGCACCCATCGCATCTACACCTATGTCTACAGTCACCCCTCTACCTCTAGGTATGACTTCCCTATTCTCTTCAATATTTTCAGCGATATTCTCAACGATAGCCTCAGCGATAGCCCCCTCTAGGAGGTGGGCACCCCTACCAATACCAGTATATCGCAACATAGTCCTTTGTAAGACCTGAAAGATAAAACAAACCTGTCAGACCTATGAAACAACACAGAGACCCGCCGTGACAACTGCAGTAGTGGTTCCCTATCCACCTACCGAGTCCTGACCATGGAAAAAAACTACTTTCCTGCCTCCCCCCTCCTCGGTCGAGGGAAGGTCTTCCTTCCTACTACTTGACAGTTCGGAAACTTATACGTATGTAATTCCTCGGCCTCCAACGCCGACAAGTTTATACATGTTAAATGATACCACTCTTTACAAGTGTCGCACTGCACCATGGTGTCACCGTTATCTGGTCCTCTACAAGTACAGTATTTACTATCCTTCTTAGTCTCACTAGTTTCCTCCGTTAAAATATTCTCTCCTCGTAAGAGTCTCTGCTGGGCGTTCTCCAGCCATGCAGGAATTTTCCTGTCCCTACATGTTTTAAGTCTATCATGATCTGTGTTGAACACAACTTTTTGTAACTTAATCTTATACACGTACGGTGTAATCACTTGAACAACAATTCCTGGTCCTTTCCACGGACTACTGAGCTTTTTGTTCTTCCCAACAACTTGTGCTGTGTATAGCACATATACTAGATCTCCAATCTTGTATTGATGTTCTAAAATTTTAATGTCATAGTCACGTTTCATCCTGTTCTGAGTTGTATTCAAAGTATTTCTAGCAATCTCGTGAGATTTGCGGATAGCAGTTTCCAAACCTGCTAAATATTCATCACTTCCTGTGTACGAGTTTTCCTTACCATGTGAAAACATAAGTTCTGCCGGTTGATTTGTCTCCCTTCCTAACATAAGCTTGTTAGGGGTAAATCCTGTATTTCTATTCACTGATGAACGTAAAGCTCCAGCTAACTGAGCTATATGCTCATCCCAATTGTCCTGGGAGCCATCCACAAAACAACGAACGGCGTCCATGAGAACTCTGTTTTTCCTCTCAACTTGACCATTCGCCGATGGTCTGTACGGCGTTGTCCTAGCCTTATGTATCCTCAACAATTCACAAACTGATTTGAAAAGTGAGCTTTCAAAGTTTCTCTCTTGATCGGTAAATATTTGAAACGGATACCCAAACCGGGTAAAAAATTCGTTGATTGCTGCTCTAGCCGTTACTTCCGCAGTCTGGGACGGTAACGGAATGCACTCTGTCCATTTCGTAAACTGATCTACCATCATGAGTATATATTCATTGCCATTCTTGGTCTTAGGCAACGGTCCCATAAAATCAAGATGTACACGCTCCATCGGTGCACCCGCATGGTATTGCGTCATCTTACACTTAGCATATCTATTCGGCTTCTTGTTCTTACTACAAATATCACATGTCACTACAAAGTTTCTCATTTCCTTAGACATGTTATACCAATGGTATTTCTGTTTAATCCTAACCATTGTGCGCTCGGTCCCTTGGTGACCGTCTGACGGTAACTCATGACAAAGTTCAAGTACTTCTCCCATGAGGCTAGCAGGGACAACCAACCTGGTTCCCGCTCCCTCCTTCTTTGGATGGTTCCTCAAGATTCCTTGTTCATCTAAGTAAAACATCGACTTGTTTATATAATAATTCTTAGCTGCTGGTGATGCTAAAAATAATACATTGTCCGGTGGTTCTATCTTGTCCTTAAGCCAAGTCAAGATAATCTTTAAATCTGGATCCTCAGATTGTGCTATTTTAATTTCATCATTACTGAATCCACTGATCAGTAATCCTCCCTCCTGTGACACGGCTGTCACAGTGTAATGGTTTTCACTTTCAGTTAATATCACTGGTCGGTTACCAGAGCATATGTCCATACTTGTGGTAAACAAGATATTATCTACACTTTCCAACGGTGTGTTCGATTGTTCGTCCTCACTGAATAATGTTATCAGTACTGTAGCAAAATCCTGAACAGGCTTATCTCTGCACTTCCTGTATCTGGTCAGAGATACTGCTTCGTCAACTTCGTACATGAACTTATTCCATGTACGGTGTGCTCTCTCACACTTAGTACAACCTTTGCAAGGTAAGTCCGATAACTCCAGTTCAGCCAGGAAACCTGGGCATGGCACCTCACTTTCTCCTATCCGTGATAGTCCATCAGCGTTTCCGTGGAGTCTACCTGAACGGTGTTTAATATTCATGTCATACTGACTACGTTCTTCCATCCACCTTGCAAGTTGACCTTGTGGCTCCTTAAAACCTAGTAACCAGGTTAAGCTACTGTGGTCTGTTCTGACCGTAAAGTTCCTGCCAAGCAGATAGGGTCTAAACTGCCTGGTAAACCTGATTACAGCAAGTAATTCCTTCCTTGTCGTACAGTAACGACGTTGCTATGGGGTCAATGCAAAACTACCATAGGCTATGACCCTTTCTCTGCCGTTCTGCACCTGAATTAGTTCTGCTCCGATAGCTCTGTCACAGGCATCCGTGTCTAGGATGAAATGATCGTGTTTGGTCGGTAATGCTAACACTGGCGCTGAAGTCAATTTCAACTTGATCTGATCAAATGAATTCTGTTGACTCTCAGTCCATTTGAACTGCTGTTTTCCTATTACTTCATGCAGTGGTCCTGCAATCTTAGAATAGTCCTTAATAAAACTGCGGTGGTAATTCGCAAATCCAAGGAATTGTTCTACTTCCTTGGTACAAGTCGGTACAGGCCAACCCATAACAGGTTCAAGATGTTGTTGACCTATCTGGATACCATTGCTGGTGATTTTCCTTCCTAAGAACTCAACGGAAGTTCTAAATAATTCGCACTTTCTAGGTTTCAGTTTCAGTTTGTACTCCCTCAAACGTTGAAAAACTTCTTTCAAGTTTTCCAAATGATTCTAGAAATCAGATCCCAAAACTAAAATATCGTCTAAAAAAGCTATGACAGTTTTCCATGTCAGTCCTCTCAGCACCAAGTTCATCACTCGGGCAAAAGTGCTTGGAGCGTTACAGAGTCCGAAACTCATCTTAACACATTCAAAGAGTCCATACTTCGTTATAAATGCTATCTTCTTACGATCTTCAGATTTTATACTGATCTGCCAGTACGCACTGTTCGCATCAAGTTTAGAATACCACTTGTTTCCTGCAAGTGTATCTAAGCACTCCTCTATGAGCGGTAATGGGTACACGTCTTTGACAGTGACTGAGTTCAGGGCCTTATAGTCAAGGCACCACCTGACACCTCCATCCCGTTTCCGGATAAGCACTGGAGCAGACGCCCACTCCGACGTAGAGGGTTGTATAACTCCTGAATCTAACATTTTTCTAAGATGTTGTTCTTCTTCATCTACAAAACATGACGGAGTTCGTCTCATCCGTTGTTTCACAGGTTTTGCTGTACCTGTATCAATCTCATGTTCAATCCGTGTAAATTTTTCTAAGTCGTAATCGTCTTTCGCAAAGACATCCCTGTACTCGTATAACAGGTGTTTAAGCTTGTACTTCTGTCCCTCGGTCAACTCTTCAGTTGATTTTTCAAACAATTGTTGTAAGTACTCTGGCAAAACAACATTAGATTTCTCCTTGTTTCGTATACTATTCACCTGGCCCACCACTGGGGGTCCAGTGATAACTGAGATCTCTTCAGCATTTGCTATATGCTGTCCTTTCCTCAGGATAATATTGTCCTCAGTGACATTAATAAGGCATAATTCCGGTTGACAACCTGGATTACAAACTGTTCTGGCTCCTAACAGATGATCCTGTTCCACGGTTTCAACGACATATTCCTTACCAATATGTTCAGATTTACCACTGAGTCTCACAGCTGAGTGTGGGGGTATGACAGTTCGCCTGTCCACTGTCACCCTACATATCTTAGGTTTTGACAATTCCATTGCTCCTTTCTTCCCATAGTGCAACTGGATTGTATCACCATGCATAAACAAGATGTCCTTCCTTATATCCACAATAGCATTGTGCTTCTTAAGAAAATCTAGTCCCAGTAGCATATCACCATCGATTGGTGCTACGTGTAATGTTTCTTGCCAATTCCGCATTCCAATAGCTACACTTACTGGAGCTGTCCTTTTCGCACGCATCTCAAATCCACGCCCTGCGTTGAACATGATTACGTCCTTAACCAGTTTAGGTGTCTCTCTAAACTTATTATATACCTCATCTGAAATAACTGTAACCTCAGCTGCGATGTCTACTACAGCAATGAACGGATACCCATGTACGGTAACGGGAACTCTCAGCATAGCTGACGTCCCTAATTTTCCTACTCCTAGTGTTCCATCACTAGACTGTGTGTTCTTCCCTTGTCTACTAGGGTATTTCGGTCTTTCCCTCGGGGTAAATGGCGTACCTCGGAGATCCGGGCAATTTCTCTTGTAATGGCCTGGTTTGTTGCAATAAAAACATCTATAGTCATTACATTGCTGTTCTCGCCTACACGGCTCGGTAGGTCTACACGTGTTCTGTTCATATTGCCTACTATCCTGTTTTCTTCCTGCTCTAGGAGGGTATCCTGACTGTGAACCAATTTGCTTAAACTGTTGGTTAAAGGGTTCAGCCCTTTGTTGTTTCAGCTGGTTCAGCTCCTTCGACATTGCTGTCATGTTGTTTGTCATAGCTGTCATATGACTAGACATAGCTGCCATATTCTGAGCTAACGTGTCCGTTATTTTCATCAAGTTCGATGCCATTGATTTCACTTCGTCCTTCAGTGAGTTAATTTGTTCCATATTACCATCTGGCTTCTTGCCATAGACCTGTATTTTAACTGGTTCATCGTCCGTAACCATAGGATTACCATAGTTTACTGTTGTATCAGCTTGAGTAGCATCGATTGCTTTACTAGTCTCTTAAAAATATTTTATAATATCCAATGCTTCATCCAATGTCTTGGGACGAGCATGACAAGCATGTTTCGCCGCTTGTTTATCCATACATCCTTGACAAAAACGGTCAATAACGGTCTGATTAACGAATTCTTCAGGGACTCCCGAGAAGGCTCTTACGGCTAAAAGCGGTAATCGGTCGGCCCATTCATCCAAACTTTCGTCTTTCCTCTGAGCACTATTGTTAAATTCGGCTCTCAGTGTTTGCGGTAACTCCTGGTACCCAAAACGTTTTTCAATTTTGCGAATTACCTTCTCATAGGTAATGTCTGGATCCTGGCCAAGCAATAAAGTGTAATAATCACTTGCTTCATTCTCAAGGTACCAACAGAGCTGACTCCGTTTTTCCTGGTCTGTCAGTCTGTTGACTGTTGAATATTCCTGGAACTTCCGGAAGAATGATCGCCATGCTGCTTTATTCTTTTCTGTAAATTTCAAATTTTTCGGTGTTTGTAACGTTCTCGTCTGAGACTGAGGGTTCCTACCCCTGCGGTATCTACGCAGTGAATCTTCCGATGAAGAACCTCTAACCTCCCTATACTGTTGAAACATACGGCGGGGTACATCCCGTCGACTAGGCCTTTCTTGCTTACTATCCGTATCCATTCTGACCATACTCGGTGGTGCTCCTTGTACGGACATTTCTTCAAACGGTATCGATGTCGGTGGAGTATAGTACTCTACTGCTGAAGTACTATGTGATCTGGGCATGGGGTTCACACCATGTCCCTGTTGTACTATTCCCTGTATGCATTGGCTTAATCTTCCTCCCTGTTGATAGATGTGTTCATGTTCCTTTTGTAGTTCAGCAACCTTTTGTTGTAGTTGTAAGTACTCATTCTCCAGGTTGCTATACTGATCCTGTAATTGCTTCCTTTCGGCATATAAATGTTCACGTTGAGCCTCTTGATCCAGCAACAGTTGTTGCTCTGGTACCCTTTGTTGACTTCCTGGTTGTTGACTTTTTCGGTCACACAACCTATCTTGTTGAACATGTATTACTGACTGTTGATAACTCGGTAATTCAAAATATCTCTGTTGAAGGTCTTCAACATCATGTTGACGTGTTCTATCAACATAAAAATCTTGTTGTCTCTGTTGTTGATCAACGACTATCTGTTGCTGTTGCTGAAATCCAACTTGTTGAACGCCAGGTGTCTGTTGAAACTGTTGTTGACGTTGTTGTTCTAGTTGATCACTAGTGATGTGTTGCATTTGTTGAAATGGTCGTTCGACAAATGTGTGAGGTTGTTGTTGACTTGGTCTGTCTATATTCGACTGTTGTTGATATGGTCTATCTACTAACATGTCTTGTTGTAATTGTTGACTTGGTCTATCAACAAATAAATGTTGTTGTTGAAACGGCTGTTGACTTGGTCTGTGAACCATAATCGGTTGTTGAATCTCAGGTTCACGACTTGATCAGTCACCAAATGTCGGTTGAAACATATGTTGATGTTGTTGACTTGGTCGGTCCACCATCATTTGTTGTTGTTGAACTTGTTGATCCATTGGCTTGTCACCAAACATGTACGGTTGTGGTTGTTGACATGGTCTATCAACGGTTGTATGTTGTTGAAACGGTTGTTGATGTTGTCGATCAACAAGTGTGTCCTGTTGCGGTTGTTGACTTATTCGGTCAACAAGTGAATGTTGTTGTTGAAGTTGTTGACATGGTCGGTCAACGGTTGATGGTTGTTGTTCGGATGGTATACTTGGTTGATCCTCAAGCGTGTCATCTTGTTGGCTAAGCGCACCAACGAACGGTGTACGGTTGATCCACTAGATCCTGTTTAAACTCACGATACGGCGTGTCGTACGAATTTCCACTATCGGTTTCAATTTCTTGTTTAATAATCCTATCAAGAAATCCATGATCAATGTTTCCTATATTAACTCTTTACCGTTCGTATGACCCGAATTCGGGTCATAAGCGTTTTTTCGTGTCTTCTCTGACAAACCCGATTGTGTCACAGCTTCGTGAATTACTTTCATCGGCAATGTTATATATTGCTGGAATGCTTGAAACTTCTAGTTTTTAATTGTGTTTTTCTTTTCTTTATCGAACGTGTCGATTTTGTGTATTGCTGTCTAAACCTATTTGGTTAAGTTTACTTAATTGAGCCAAATTTCCGCCATTTTGCGGTACCGATAGGTCTGTAAAAGAACGAAGCGTACAATGTGGATTTTATGTAAAACATAATAATTTTTATCTAGTATTAATAAAGCGTTCAAACAAAAAATTTTCTGTCGATTTATTTTTTATATATACCTTATAATGTATTTTTCTTGAGCAAAGAAACCAGACAATACCCGAAAATTTGATTGAGCAATGATAACATTTCTCTTACGTGCTACATTTTCCGATTTTTAATCGTTTACGTATTTAAATAGGGAAAAGAAAACATAAGAACTAAAAGTTTAGAACATAGGCGTCATTTTGATATATATAACATTATTTTGTATTTTTTAATATTGAAACACAAATCGTGTAAATTAGCACTCTAATCAGTAGAAAAAAACGGAAAAACGTACCGATTCGAAGAGTGTGTTACACGGTTTCCGCTTCACAAAATGGAAACTCCCATTCGAGACGTGCAAGAAGGTGTAGGACCACCATAGATTTTTTACTCTTTGGCTATATTAAAATTTGATAATTTTGACTTATCCTAGAAAATTTACCTTTGTTTCAAATTAAGTGACACTTCTGTCCCCTATAAAAATGCACTGGTCGAACATTCTGTCAAAATTTCACAATATGTTTCATTGCATATAAGAAAAAACGCTCAACCTGAAGTGCATGTGGTCTAAAAATCTACTTTCACTTTCTATTTCAGTCCAAAAATAGTGCCTGTCCCTAATTGACTCTCAACATTTTTATGTTCATTTAAAACCAATAAAACTTTATCCTCAAGTTTCCTAGAATATTCAGCTTTCCAAAAATTCCAAATTTATTCTGGTATCATGTGCGGTTCAAATTCTATATGATGCAAGAGTGAACCTGTCTGTTGACTAGTACTACTTTTACGTACAACCTCTGGACTGGTTCCCGGTATTTGGTGGTCCTACACCAGAAGAGAATGATAGCGGTAAGCCTTTATCCATGTAAATGGAGTTGTTAGATTCATGGGTTTGAATAATAAGATGTTCATTCTACAATTTTTAACACTTTTATATTGATCTATACAACAAAAATGTACCCCAAAACAGGAAAAAATGTTCTACATGAATGACCTTGACAGTTTCACAATTAATATAATTTTTCCTAGTTTCTGTAATACAGTTTTCAAGTCAAATGTTCTATAGCAGCATTGAGGCAGTGGTTGATAGTAATATGCACATTCCAATTTTTGGAATTTTTAACAGATTTCATGGAATACTTCGAGTCATTTGAAGATGATGGCATGTCGGAGGATGAAGAGGAGTACTTGGACTTTCTTCTTGGGAATGATGAAGAAATGTGGTTTGAAGATGCTGATGATGCATGGAAACCAACAGACAATTATATGTAAACTATATAAATTTAGATAAATAAATGATTTGATATATGTACATGTACTAGTACCACAACTAAAGTGGTAGAATTTCATGTAATATTGTGGAAATGGTACATCACTGTTGATGTATTGTTTATAAACTGTTCTTGTCCTGAATACAGCAGAAAAGTTGCTCCCTGTTAGTATAACACAATAATTTTAGTTGGATTCTGATTTTCACGTGTTTAATTCCCATGGTTACTAAAATATTTTATAATGTTTGAGATTTTGTATAAGCATATTTCCAAGTAAAAAGTTTATCTGATCTTATCCGTGTAGAATATGTAACATCTACATCTATACTATTGATCCGCAGTGGTATATCCATAACGCAGATAATTGATTGTGATACTCCGTTTATAAAAAAATGTATAACTGACCAAAATAAAAACAAAACAGACACCATAATGTACAGATGTATGTAAAAATATTTACATCTACAGCTGTGGCAACTCAACAGTTTGTTATTTGAACATTGTACATGTATAATACAATAATTAAGTAATTCTTGTTGCTCTTAATACTACATGTACATGTAGTTTGGTGTGAATAAAAAACATTAAAATGCTTTCATTTTATAGTTCATCACAATCATCAGTAGGTACATGTAGTGGTTCCAGCACAGATGAGACATCAAACATTTACTGGAAAGATGAAAACACAATGGATGATGGCGCCCCAGACCCTAGAACTGTCCAGTTCAAACCAAAACGAAAACCTGGCATACAGCTTGAACGTTTATCAAGGTTTTTTCATAAATCTACTTTAATTTTACCTTTTTTTACTGCATTCATTTTTTTTCAAATACAAAATATGAAGGAAACTTGGTTTTGTAAACTCCTTTCTTGTTTTCCATCTATTAGTACCCAAGGTAATTGTAGGCAGATATCTTCTTTATTTATATTAATACAGTTTTTTTTTTCTCATGTTATTTTCTCCAATGTTACTCTACCAGTTCTATGCAGTTTTTTTTCCTTTAAAATTGTGTCTGATAAAATTTTAAATATTACACTTTATTGTTGTTCCAAACTTTTGAAATATTGAAACTTTATGTGTGTGTATATTTTGTTAGATTTGCTTTGAAAAGTTTAACCTCGCCAATCCACTTCTTTCGTCTGTACATGACAAGCATCTTTGTTTCATCATTGTGTCTGTCAACAAATCAGCATGCAGAGTATTTGATCGGTAATGGAAAGTACATGTCATATGCTAGGCCTGATGGGAGATGGGAAAAGGTTACAGAGAGTGAGATGGAGAGGTAAATTTTTGTTTAACAACTTAAAGCAACAAATTATTTTAAATCAGGAACATACTTCTACACTACATTTCTTAAATTTGTAAATATCTATTTTGAATTTAGCAATTCTTGATGCACATGTACAACCAATTCTTATTGGACAGTGTGAATAATTTTCATGCATCAATTCCACGATTGATGCTGCCATAAGTAAGCGAGAGCTGAGACATTATTTCCTGTATATAAATACATTTTACATGCATTATGTGTAGGTACGACTATCTGTATCACATCAAGACAGTTGTGTACTAAAACATACTTTATTTTAGATAAAAAAATTCCCTGTTTAGTTAGTTATTCTAGTTTTATTGCAGTGTCACCAATAAACTCACCTTACAACCATGAAATCATTAATTGATGCCAGCAAATCTTCAAATACAATACAGTTAGCTACTAATTGTAATGTCATTAATTTAATTGAATATAAAAAGGATATTTACTTATACAAAAATTGGCACACACTACATGTATTTTGAAACCTTTAATCACATTATCTACACTGTATCACAGAAATGTTATTGTTAAGCCTTTTTATAATTGTAAAAGATGCCTGTTCACTGTGTTTTAATATAAAATATATATCTACTTTTGCTTAATGATTATACTATTGCTTTATAGATTTATTTGTATTTTGATCTACATGTCCTTCACAAAATTAAGCTCTCTGGATCGATACTGGAGTAGAGATATTTTATACAGTTTTAATCCTGTTCCATTTTGCATGACATCATTAAGATTTAACGCCATTCTTGCATTTTTGCAAATTACACCTTTACCAGATGTTGATAAAGGTAAGGCTTACTGATGCCTTTGTTTCTTTATACTTAACTGTATTATAGGACAACAATTTGCTTGTTTTCTTTAAGATTTGAATATGCCATAAGGGGCATTACAATTATAAAAGTATTTAAGAATTCCATATTAAAATAACATTAGCCACGATTGCATCTAATTAGCTTAAACATGATTGATGATCATTGATGGTGTTGTGAAATCTGATCTCACAACAAATTGCAGGTAACATGCATGAATATAAGAGTTTTATTTGACAGTTCATTTGTACTTGTAGATGATAAACTTACAAGAATAAGACCAATAATAGACCATGTCACAACGGTATCTACAGACCTTTTTCAACCCTACGAAAAGATTGCAGTGGATGAGCGAATTGTAAAATCAAAACACAAGTACAGTGGTATCAGACAGTTTATGAAAGATAAACCTGTTAAATTTGGGATTCAACTTTGGGTTCTAGCAGACACGCTTACAGGTTTTACATGTAATTTTTTTGTATACTTGGGGAAGAAAAGAACTGAAATTACTGATTACTTTTAATTTAGCGAATGATTTACTGAAAAAACTTGTCTATGTTATTGGAGCCATACGTCAAAATAGTTCTGCTATGCCTTTATTGTTTAAAGTTAATGATGGCTGGGAAAAAGTTGCAGGGAGGGGTGATTTTCGATGGCACAGGGAAAGGAATTTTTTGACAGTTCAGTGGAAAGATTGTAAAACAGTAACTATTATTTCTCCCATACATAAAGGGTGTAAACTTTCAACATGTACAAGAACTTTTAAAGGTCGCACTGGCTGGAAGAAACAATGTGTAAAGCAGCCAGATTGTGTTAAATCTTACAATGAAGGTATGTTCGGTGTGGACAAATCAAACCAATATTTATCACGATATCCTTGTTATGTTAAATCAAAATTTCACTGGTGGAAGGTTTTGTTTTTTCATTGTCTTGATATAATGGTAGTCAATTCTTTCATAGTCTTCCAGGAGTTTAGGAGTGAATTTTCTTCTCAGTGTGAGAAAATGCCAGCACATTTTGGACAACTGGAGTTCAGAGAATATTTAGTAAAGTCACTATTGGGCCTTGATAATAAGTATAATGATGTAACAGATTCATTTTCTTCTTGCATGCCAATTTGTAATGAAAACTCCACTAGGCTTAGATGCACATACTGTTATGCTTATGCTAAATTACATGGCCTACCGGCATCTCACTGTAAAACGATATTTCGATGTGAAAAATGTATGGTAAATCTCTGCTTATCAGCAGATAGAAATTGTTTCAAATTATGGCATAGTGACAGTGGTAAAGAAGTTAGATATTGGGCGAAAGAAAATGGTAGAAACAAAGATTTGTAGGTGTTACTAATATTGTATTGTGTTTATGTATTAATATCATAGTTAATTAGTCATGAAAACAAAAAAATGGGTAAATATAATTTAAAAAATTAAAAAATTAGATAAATATAATTTAAAAAATTAAAAAATAAGATAAATAAATTAAAAAAATATATTCAGTATATATTGAAAAAAACATATGTACAAAAAAAAAAATATAAAAAAAATAACTAAAAAAAAGAAAAAATATTTTATTACAGTAAAAAAAAAACTATTGCTAATACAAGCTTTGATAGTTTAATGTAAAACACCGAGAAATCGGAATTGGTGGTTCAAGTCCACCTCAAAGCCTATCAGTGCAATAGTCTAAAGTAAAAATAAATCTATAAACATTACTTTGGCATGTTTGTATTATGGCCAATTGTTCAGACATACTTGCAATGTACCTTTTTCCACTTGGTAATGTAACGCAAATATAGCATCTGCACATTCTTGTTCAGTTTGCAAAATAGTTTTATACAACTCAGCACCTTCCTGTGTGAGATTCGATGTATCGAACGGTTCAGGCCAACGCACTGACTCAAAAAATGCTTCAGTCGGTCTGAAGTACGGTATACGACTTGCTATTTCCTTTGTAATTGTAATACTACTGTCCCTCAGTACTAAAATATTCTGCGCTGTAGCAGTTCCTACTCCCGGTAACAACAATAGTTGTTTATACTCACAACTGTTTATATCAACTTTTGGAAACAAAACACCCTTCCTGACTACACTAGACATTTCTGACTGACAACTAAAACTGGGGCTAAATAAATTGAAAACTTCCTAAAAACTACTGAAATCACACGGAATAACCTTCCGATAACTAAATCAATACAACACAGCCTTACTGTAACTAAATCGATCACGATTTCACTGTGATCTAACATAAAATCGTACAGAAACAAAATGTAAACAAACAATGACCTTGTTTCCGGTTTGCAATACACACTGGTGTATTCCCCACAATCCAATTTCCGGTACGTCGACCTTGGATTACACAATAAACGTGTGCCAGACTGAACTAATGGCGAGAAAGTATCGTGTGCAACCTCCGCTTCAAAAATGAAAAAGTTTTCAAACCCCTCAACAACCTTCGAAAACTACTAGAAAGTATAAAACAGTTGTCACGACAGTTTTCTACATACACAAAAATTGCAATTTTATGCACAAAAATGAAAACCCCTGTTTTTCCCAACAGGTTCCTATCAGGGCTACCCAGATTCCCGCTAACATTAAAGTTAACCAAATATCCTCGTCGCCAATGTAGTGAAATACGAGGGAGACCTAGTGGGGTTGCTAATCCCAGCTCCCTGAGGTGGGGTAAAGATAGGAGCCCTATGTGTATGTGCAATTACCTGATAATACCCGTCAGTAAGATGGCGTCTAGTCTCTGTAGCAGAGAAGGTTCGACACAACCACCATGCGTCTACGTCACACGCTGCACACTGCACTCACTGCACTGCATCCGGATTCCTCTAGGCTCTTCATCCGTCAAGCATCAGTGGTAATGCACATCCCCAAGTAACCCCGGGCGTAACTGGGTCTGACTAATCCCCAGAATAAGGAGGCGCCTAATTTCACCACACCGGGAAGCCGTTTTGGTAAACGGTAGTGTGAACCTAATTTTTTAAACACCCCGGATTAAAATAACTACAATAAACTGCTTGAAGGAACATTTATCATCCCTTTAAGCAAATTTGTACTCTAAATTTCTAAATTAATATTTTTATATCGTTAAAAAATGTTTTTATACTGTAAATTATTTGAACAAATTTAGTTTTTTCCAATTCAAAGGATTATTTCCTTGTTAGAAAAAATGTGTTTTATATTTGGATATGTACACACATCACATACATTTTGTGTGTCAAGAATTGGTGAGACAACATGTGCATATTTAATTTTCTTTACACTGGATTTCATGAAGTAAAATAGCACAAATTATAATGTATCCAGTTGTATTGGAATCACTATAGTACATTATAGAAACAGAGGAATTAATGCGTATATGTATTTTTGTCTTAGATATGAGGAATTTGTTAGCAAAAATACTGCATAAGGCATAAGGGTTGGGAGGGAGAGGGTAGCATATCTCAATGTCCCATGTGTTGGAGAGTGTTTCTTGGCGTTTTCCTTAAATTTAACGAGTAAATTGTGTAAAAGTAGTGGATTGTCCAGTAATAATTCTTTACAAACTAAGTAAAACGTTTCTGTCATTGCTATTAATTCAAGTGGACTTTCTTGACTGCTTTTCATGTTAGAAAGCAATATAGGGTAGTTCGAAGCTAGAGAATTAAGAGATGGTATTGGAATTTCAGAAGCAGAACTGTTAAATTCCTCACAGCAATTTTGCTTCTGAGGATCAATATTTTGAACAATTTTCAACAAAATACATCTGCATTCACCACAAATGAGACCGCCTTCATTTAATTCTGAAAACCAAGATTCCCCAGAAAGTAAACCGAACTCGGGGAATGTAGTAAGTCCTCTTATCTCGAAGTCTTTCTCTACAATTTTTGACAACATGATATTATTTTATTTTTGAAACGGTTTTTCCGCCATATCTCATAATGAGAGCTACAAAGGATAATATTCACTGAATCATTAAATTCTGAATTTGCAGTAGTGTTGACGTCCATGATTTCAAGAAACAGAGATATTTGAAACATAAATTGTGTGTGAACTTGTATTGTTGCATAATTTACAGTTATCAGTCTTTTTTTTTTAAGTGGAGGTGGACCGTTAAATGTTTTATCTAAGAATATATGGCACGCACTGCAAAGACAATCATCTGGCAGTAAATTGAATTTCGAATTTATAAACTGTAGATACTCAGAAGGCTTGTTTGTCTGTGATACCATCTGATTGTGACGCCTGTTCCACATTTTGCACATTTAGTACATGGTCTTCCAGGATGAATGTGGCCTTTACTACGTGAACGCAAATCAATAGAATTTGCAGAAGAATAAGTTTTATTCGTGCTTTGATCAACGTTCTCTTCCATTTGTGAAACTATATTTCTTTTATATTACAGATAGCAGAACAAAGATAAAATAAAACATACATATTACATATGTAATTAAGATTTAATCTAGAATTTATCCCAACTAGAGCATTTAAAGGTGGATTAAAAGAACAAAACGGGATGTATAAGACAACCCAAATGATATATAAAACGTCCATCAACTATAAGGCTGCTATAGAATTGGATGGCCATAATATTGCAGCACACACGTCGTGTTATAGAAACGATGTGAATAATGAGTGAGCAAAACATGTATTTTGGTGAATTTCAAACACAGTAGAAGAGAAAATACAATGCAAAGAAAAATATACAATAAAGATCAATCGATACACGCAGTGTCTGTATACATGCAAACGTACATGTATTCTAACTCGCTGTTCTAACCTCAAATAAAATAATATGTACTAATTTAGAATTAAGATATTTAAACGGAACAGTTGCTTTAATACGATAAAATTTCCTCCACCAAATGTAGAGGATGCAATTGGATTGTACCCAAAGATTTTTCAATGCCTATTATGACAACGTATACTTCTGACTTGTATCGGCACGAAATCCGTGTTTTTAGTGGGTAGTTCAATTTAACATCTTTAAGTTTTATTTTAAATTTCTACTTTATTTTGCCATAAATTTAGTTATTTGAACACTTTCAACAAATAGGAACTCGTTAAATAAGAAAATTTCTGAACACTACAAAATAAAATAATTACAAATCACACACGCCTTAGTTACGATGTAAATAAATGTGACACATACGAACACGCCGATATTTATCACACATGAATGAACCGCAATAGAAAAAATGATCGACTTTGGATTTTTTTTTACTCGAAAACAAAAAGTCGTCACAAACCAAAAAAATAACAAGTGAAAGATGAATGTTTTACAAATACATGGAATTTTTTTCAACAAAATTTAGAATGGTGCATTTTTTGGCAGCACTTATGAAAACACCCCCTGTTTTTAATGTTTATTGACTGAAACAAAGATATTACGTATCTGTTGTGCTTGAAATTTTGCAACGTTGACTTAAATATTAAAACGAATACATATTGATTGAAAACGTTTTTCAATAAATGTTCTAAATAACTTTTAATTTACATAGCAGCAACAGAATAAACAGCGACACAGTAACCTTTGTACCTCGTAAACGAAAGAGCTCCGATTCTATTGTTCTCATTTCACCGGAAATCTGACTGATTTATATACTTATATGTAAACGAATTTAAATGAAAAACACATAACTAAATTTATTTTTGTGCAGGCACCACTGTAACTGTGACTTTTACTTACACTCATCATGATCACATATCAACTCGCTACCAAAAGTATATTTTGATACACCTTAATTCAATTGATTTATGAAAAATCTAGAAGGTATGTTAATGCAGCGGAACGGGTGGCCGAGTTGTCAAGGTAGCTCGTCTACTATTGATCACGTTGTCTGTCAACACTGAGGTTCGAGTGTTACTGCGGCAGGGTTCACTCAACTCCAATCTTAATTGAAAAGGATTGCCTGTTTTCATACCGAAGTTACGAGGTTTTCAGATCGGCCATTTTCAGACAATTCATTAACTTGAATTATCTCCCTATTGCGTAGTTATAAAGTTTGAATAAAGTACAAACTGACTGAATGTAAAATGTTGCCTAAATTTTAAATAAAATTAAAAATAACTAAGGCCATTTTTTATATATTTGCACATTCGTGAACTTCATTTATATAAGGGGCCGACCATTTGATTCTAAAAAGGAAGTCTTTTGTTAAATATGTTTCAGATGTTTTTGTTAAATCTCCCCAATTGATGAGGTACTCGGGGGCATATTTTTTAACTCCTGATTTTCATGGAGGAGGTATCTGCTAACACAGGAGCTACTTGACTTGGTTGACCGGTACGGAATGTTTGTGTCACAAATGGCCATTGATTTGTTCCGTTTATCGTAACCACTTTGACTTAATACCACCCGATTTTTACCTGACTGACACGGACGGTGCTACGCGTTTGTGGAGCAGGATATACTTACTCTTCTGGAGCACCTGGACTCACTTCCGGTTCGTGCCACTTGGATTTTGGTGTTTGTGTTGTGTGACTGTTTTGTTGTGGTCTATTCTTTTGTTTAACAATGGTTTTGGTTCGACTGTCCTAGATTATTTTCTAATGAATAGTCGATCCTCGGTATCTTCGACTCCTTTTTCTAAATGTGTTCCTTAAACTCCATATACGTATTCCATCATCCATTTTACTAATCTACAAAAATTGTTTGATTATCACTCTCTTCATATGATCCTAAAAAAACATGAATAAACAAACATCATAAACTCTATATTGTAGTTGTAATGGTGATCTTATTTTTTTTAATCATACAACGTGGAGATGACGATAACGTGTATGAGACAGTATTAGATTCTATGGTAACACATGAACATTTTAGGATCAGAGTATTTACAAATTTATATGTATTTTTAAACATTTACCGGCCCCTTTCCCCGTGATTAATATGTGGTATCAAAAGCTATTAACCAATAATACCAGCAACATGTAAAAGTTTCCTGGCTCCGTTTCTAAAAAGGTTCTACGTCTTGCGATCAGTCATAATTTGTACCAAATGTACAACCGGTCGTAAGTAGACAGACTATTTGTGAAACCAGGGTCTAAAATTAAATTTGTCATTGAATATTTATAAATGCATTGGACCTACATGGTACACGAACGGCTTGATTAAAAACAACTAAAATTAGTTATTTATTTACTTTTAGAATGCGCATGTAGTTATTAAATTTTTCATTAAACCAGATAGCAGATAAAAAGAACTTTTGTTTATATGTATCATTCCATATACATATACTGTTTTGTTGATTCCAGACTCAAAAAACTATTTTCTTTGCCCTAAGTTCTTGCACAAAGTATGAAGAATTGCTAACAAAACATAAATAATATTTCTTCTTAACGCAGGATCCGAAATGCATCGCAAAAACTTCATTTTGCTATTTTTATAATGAACGAAAAATGTTCCATTATCTTTGTATATTTGTTTGAAGTGTGGGTGCAACAGAGTGAAAACTTCACTGATTTTATGTATTAATTTATTATCTCAGTAGTTTATAATCTTAGGATAATCTTTTGAAGCTGGACAGTTGTAAGTATTAATGCATCCAGAGGGAATACACCTTATCTCTAGAAGTGATTAAGGATTTTTATTTGTTTTGACTAGCCAATATTAAACTTTATGTGACCACATGTTAATAATTAAGTACCCAAATAATGTTTCCACTTTGAATTTTAATTTGAGGAAGGGAGAAATTAGGCTTTTGGGACAGTACAGACGTGGGGTTTTTTGTTAAGAGAGAGATGTTAATTATAATGTATATATTTATACATATGGATGTACAATTTATGTAATAGAATATAATAAACTGTATTCTGAACGCGATGTAATTTTGTATACAGTAATGAGTTACGTTCCAAGCAAAGGTTGTGACAAACAGGTACATACCTCCTTTACCTGCTGTTCACGTGGATGCATTACGTCAATAGCATCTTCTACTGCCAAGTAGGTGCTACCATTACGATCAACAGCTTTAAACACTAACAAAACAAATTTGACCCATCCGGCATTAAGGATGCCAAACAATTATTGTAAATGTTATAAGAAAATTTACATTCGGCTGACAGATAATCGATGTTTAATTCTTTTTATTGCTAATATTATTTGTCTTTAATGCTCGACCCTTCAGATCACATACTTGAATGTATTGTATCTTTTCTTTGTCTCTTTGTCGGTATATTCAAGTACAAATATGTGTGTGGCAACTGCTGTTACATCTATAATACTACGAACTGTTACAAAATGTAATCGCGTTTTATCTGATACCACTACTTATTGAGATTTGGGAACGCCAGTAAATGCATACGTAACTGAAAACTGACTGGAAGTAATATTGACAAATTCCATGTCCACATTATACTTAACCATTTGAGAGCTGGGTACGTATTTGGTACCTCCCATTACTGTAACCAGGTTTCACACAACAAGTAGTTGATTTTCTTAAGTAACCACAAAAACATCAACAACCAATACCGAATCATCAGATGCCTGTTCTTCCTTCCAAACATGTTTTGGATCAATTTCCATTTCGTTTTCAACTTTCCGATGAGGACATATTTCAAACTTGTCTAGTAAGCATCCCACTCTGTTCAATGTTTCCTTTCGACTTTGTAACTGAATCATTAGTAACAGACAAGAAACCTAAAGAATTAATAGCTTCAATTTTGTGGCTGGCTTATTCTTCTGTAATTGTAACTCTAGAAGTGGGAGGGCTTTCGTTAATTTTAAATTGTTTCGTTTTCAGTTTGCACAGAAATGAAAATATCTGACTCTCCAATTCATTTTCAGCAACAAAGTTTAATGCTTTTCATCCGTTTGTATTTTCTTTGGAGACAGGGGTCAATTCACTCAATAGGGACTTCTCTAAATTATTTATGTGTTCAGAAACCTTAATTTGATGTTAGCGATTTCCTCTTTGTTATCGTCGTTTCAGTTCTTCTTTACATGATTGTCGTTTTTCATAACTTTGTTACTCACCTTCTTGTTTGCCACCATGCTACGCTTTATGGTCTGAAATAACTGTGAATTTTTTTACTCCTTTGGCGGCAACATCCAGCGGAACAACATTTTACCCGTCTTGTGTTCTGTTACAAAACAACCATTGCTGCAAACCCATTCATGGTCTTTGCAGAGTAAATCTTCTTTCAGTTCAGGATGTCGTTCAAATTGCGATATTGACAACAATATTTTGTCGACAAGATCTCGACTTACTATTTTATCAACATTGTGGTATTGTGTCATTTTTCATGCTTTTTGATCTTGGAAACATCTATCGCGCAGACCTTCTTCACATTCAGAGCACGAACTAACCGAATTTTACTGGCTACTTCTGTGCTCACATGGATTATAGCTATCAGTAAAATGCATCTGTACTTGCGCCCGTAAACGCAACACTATGACTGATTGATAATTGATTGCTGACGGATTTTGGAACGCTGACAGATCACTGACTGATTGATGACGAATACATCCGTTCGGAATTATGAATCCGTCATTATTTTGTTAAACGTCAGTCCAATCAGTGCGATACAGAACCCGTCATGTAATTATTACCGTCTCCCATGGGAGACGGTATACATAGTCAAATGACGATCAGTCTTCGGAGTTAATGACTCTCTGTTACTTGATTGGGTGGTTTACTAAATCTATAAATATTTTTGTCATTTCATTGGTTTACGTCAGTATTGCACTAGTATGTGTACTGAAATTTCGATATATTCTTAGGTTGAATCGGGGATGTAATCAGCATTTTAGTGTAGTAATGTTACGTTCCACATATTGGCTTCTATTTCATTCAATGCATTGGTCAGCAAAATCTCCCTACTTTATAAAGCTGTTTTGGAAAAATTATATGTTCTATATCTTTATTTTCGTTAATCAGTATTTTAGTGTAGTAATGTTACGTTCCACATATTGACTTCTATTTCATTCAATGCATTGGTCAGTGAACAATATTAAAAGGTAAACATTGTACTAAAATCTCCCTACTTTATAAAGCTGTTTGGGTTAGAAAAAAATTATATGTTCTGTATCTTTATTTTCGTTCTGATATTGATGCAAATTTAACAAAACATATTTTTACCGCTCATTTTGAACATTTGTTTAGGGAGTCAACTTTTGTTTAATTATTTTTTAAAAAGCACGTGTGAAGTGACGACAGGCATTTAAATCTCTCAAGCACCATTGGATAAAAGTTTAGCTTATACAATGTCCTTACAAGGTACATGTACATTGTTTAACTATCCTATATATAAATTACAAAAAACCAGATACTTTAATAAATCCATAAAATTTGTAATGCAGCTAAGAGACGGTTAGCTTTTTAGCTTGTATGCATAAATCGGTTAGTTTATTGACGGATAAGTATAACTTAATAATTTGAAGATCAAACGAATTCTTCGTCATTTGTATTAGATATGCGTTTATAATAAAATAAACGCAAGTATTCAAAAGAATAGTTAATACAAATGTCTCGTTCCCAATAAAATAAAATAATAAAATATAAAAAAACAACTTTTTCTTTATATTATATAATTAAGCAAATTTCTTGAAGGAAGGACATCTCTGGGTGTCGAGACATGTTAACCTTCAAAAACAACTCGGTTCGATTTAAGAAACATTAGTGGCGACAAGGTAAATGTTTTTCCTCTTTTTTATTTCCGCGACTCCTGCTTTCTGGTTATTCTTTTTTCTGTGACCTGCTTTTATATATATATATATATATATATATTCTCGTAAATATTAATCCGACCCGTCCCCGACTCAGTAACAGATTCATTCCACATTTAGCAAAGGACATGGCCTCTTTTTGACAAACATCATTTATACATGCAGCTACTTAAATGTATGCCTGCATGTTTTTATTTAGTTTACAACATTTTTAACTCAATTATAAAATTGTTAGGTATAAACAATTGTTGAACTCTTGAACAAGCATTGTCAATCAAAATGCATTATTTACTAAACATAAAGCTGAAAATAGTGTACAATATACAGCAATTCCTGTCGCAAGTTCTATTGATATGCAAAAAGAGTATACTTACAAATACGCCTGATTGTTTCATTGTATAGGGTTATCAGCTGTATTTCAGTTACTTCAGGACGTCCAGTTTGTATTGTATATCAGAAATTAGTATGCGACATGTTTTTACCTTGGGGCAGGCCTAACGAAGTAAGCATAACATGTCGATATGTGTTTAATTCTCTATATTATTTGCTAGAGATAGGCAGAGAATCTAAGAAAGATAACCCCTATAAAATGTTACAAGCTGACAAGTGTAAACTTTGCAATTTTTTTTTTGTAACAGATTACCATTCGAAGAAAGATTATGGAACGCCATGACTGTCTTATGTATGAAAAGTTCTTTGTATGCGGTGCTTTCGACTTTATATGCGATGCTAACTTCTTTATATGTTTTGCTTACGACTTTAAATGTGGTGCTTTCGACTTTATATGCGGTGCTTACGCACGGGGGGGGGGGGTAACTTCCTATATAAAGGTATACGTATATGTGCCAAAAATATGGGTAGGGTTTTTTTTAAATTTATATAAAAATGGGTATAGTTTTTAAAACAATCTTATGTAAAAATGGGTATGCTTTTTATTCCTAATTGAAAACAAATATGGTCTCATATAAATATGGGTCATGTTTATAATATAATAAAGTGTAATTTTAATAATGACATTGTGTTTTCTTCTTCACTATGTTATCATTTTGTGTATATAAATATGACCTTCTTTTAAGTTTACTGAATATAAATGTGCCGGGTTATGAAAATTGTTCATTTTATATAAATATGGGTTGTGAAATTACTCATTTTATATAAATATCGGTCATGAAAATTGAAATTTTATATAAATATGGGTCATGAAAATTGGAAATTTTATATAAATATGGGTATTGAATTCAATTCAAAAATGGCACATCCCCACCCTAAAAATTACCAAGTTACCCCCCCCCCCCCCGTGTGCTTTCGACTTTATATGCGGTGATTACTACTTTATATGCGGTGCTTATGACATTATATGCAGTGCTTTCGACTTTATATGCGGTGTTTACGTCTTTATATGCGGTGGTATCGACTTTATATGCGGTTCTTACGACTTTATATGTGGTGTTTACGACTTTATATGCGGTGCTTACAAACGACTTTATATGCGGTGCTTACGACTTTATATGTGGTGTTTACGACTTTATATGCGGTGCTTACAAACGACTTTATATGCGGTGCTTACGACTTTATATGCGGTGCTTACGACTTTATATGCGGTGGTTACGACTTTATATGCAGTGCTTACTACTTTATATGCAGTGGTTAGATAAACACGTGATTCTATGTATTGCTTTTGTCATCATATGTTATACACTGGAATTAACTGGCTTTCGAGAAAAATTGTAATTGTCCTACTTAATTTTTATTAGTCATATATTTATTATTGCTGTGAGTCAAAGATTTCAGCAGTCAAAGGAATAAACGTCAGGTGTATTATTGTAATAATTTACTAAAATTTAAATAAATGAGCGATTTGTTGAATGTTTTTGGATATTCCGCTAAAGGAACAATAGTCATAAATTTCTTATTCTTTATGTTTGTTTAGGAGGGGGAGGACAAGGTATTGGAAGACAGGGAGAGAGACGGAAAGGGGAGGGGAAAGGAGCAAAGGGAGGGGAAAAGGAGCAACGGGGAGGGAGAAAGGGGGAGGGAGAAAGGAAAAAGTAAGAAATATAGAAAGGCAGAACTAGTACAAATATACCCTTTAATTTGTACCTGAAAATCATTTAAAAAGTGCCAATTCGTTGATTTAATTGAAAGAAGCTAAAACTATTTATAGAAATCTCCAGTAAAGAGATAAATTGCATCATTCTAAAATGATGAGAGTTTTTACTATGCTACCTGGCTACTATGCAGTAAGTTTTTTTTTAAGCGCAAATCTCTCCCCTCTACATTCTGTTATCACCTATTCACTACGTATCCGTCATATGTCGTCTGTCCGTTGTAAACTCTTTAAACAATATTCTTTTCCGACACCACTTGGCTAATCCAATTAATTCTTTTTTTTCCAAACATGGTAACAGTCATCCTTAGGGTACCTAGCAGGATGTTGATCCATGCATGAACAAACATACTAATCAAAGTACAGTTTGCACAACTGGTAATGTTTTATTCATGTAGTACGTAATACCAGTACATTATAAAATTCTTTTACATTGAAAAATTGGAAAAAATTCCAATCAGTCAAGCTATATTCATAATTACACTTGTCGAAATATCCTTATTTCTACACATGGAAAGCCTGTAATGCTCACATGATTTATCACAAACTTCAGTTTAATTTACATGAACATTACAAAATTTTTTTTAAATTTCCTTATATTTTCCTAAAGTTTTCATTCAGCACCAAATCTTGTACATAGTAGAGAGCTGCTCTGGCACTATTTCTGCGTGATTTGTGCTTCATAATGTCTGGGGATATGTTCCACAGTGGTGGCCATCTTGGATATAGGATCTGCGCCAAAATCTTAAAATTTTTAGAGAACAATTTCGGGTACATTTCTACAATATCACAATTCAATTTTCACTCAGATTTCAGAGCATTTCAATGAATACAAATTAGTAAAGTGGCAGAAAACTACCCTGATATCAGTTCTGCATAATGTGATTGAATTAACTGAAATAGTTTCTGAAAACCAGCTGTTTGTTCTTATTGCCTCTGGGGTTCTATGTTCCCCTGTTGTGACCATCTTGCTGTTAGCATCAGCACCAAAAACTGTGAGACTTTGTAAAGAACCATATGAGGTACATTTCTATAAGATAACAATACAATACAATACAATAGAGGTTTGTTAAATTGTTTAACAATTGCAACCCAGGCAGCCGTATTGCATACTGGATCAGGAAACAATTTATTAAGTACTCATAAATGAACATTTCCAACAAGTTGGATTCCAATATAAAGTCGAAAGCACCACATATAAAGTAGTAAGCACCGCATACAAAGAACTTTTCATACATAAGGCAGTCATGGCGTTCCATAAAAGATGGCCTTTGTATAATGTTGATAAAACTTGTTATGTCATGTACTAATACTCTTAATTCTTAAAAGAACATATTAAGAAGAAAAATCATTTCAATATCTAAGAAAATAGCAAAGGTCAAACACTAGTAAGTTACCTTAATCTTGTGCATTTTCAAGGTCACCATTGTCATAAGATCTTTGGTGAAGATCTTATGCCTCTATTATTGATAGTTGATGAGTTGAGTATGAAAAACTAAAATTACTTTATTTAATGGAAGTCAACTCGTATAACATTTAGTCAAATTTGCAACAAAGTTACGCCTTTAAAAGACCAACATTTTCCTTGATATGTTTCTATTCATCTTTTGCGATTTCATTAAAGTAGCAATAACAAGCAAATTGCAACGTCTAGACCGTGACCTTGAACTTGTGTCTATATTCAAGGCCAAAAGTCATGAGAGTCTATAGTGAAGAACCTATGTCTCTACTGAATAGTTAGGTATGAAAAACTATGAATCAAGTGTCTTAATCGAAGATAGCTCTTATAAAATAAAGTCAAATTAATTCGCTCCAAATCAATATTTTCGAATTCATTACAAGAATGAGGTGTGGGTTCAATATCTCATGGCCGATCCTGGGAAGGATCAGTAGTAACATTACAATAACCATTCAGAAATATTAAGTCGATTAAAATGGTGTTTAAATATTTCAGACAAATTTTACTTAGGCGCATGGTGAGGAATAAACATTCAACAAATATACAGGCTGCTCCTGTATTTTAATAGTTTTATGTAAAACGCGACCCGGTTAAACTATGTAATGATCTTAAAAACCTAATTCAAATTTAAAGGTCTTGATTTCGGCCCCAATATAACAGCCTCTAAACCTTTCAACCATGACAGAACTTGCATCGTCATCAATTACTCTAAATAAAAAATCTATACTGAAGACCAGATTTGTCAAATGTTAGATTTTCTGATTGACAACATATTTGTGACGTTTTGTGGACATGTTTTCAACAGACTGTTCATACTCCAATGGGTACTAATTGCGCTCCTCTCCTCACCGGCCTGTTTTTATACTCTTAGAAAGACTGCTGAAAAAGAAAGCAAAGACACTGGCCCAGACGTTCAATTTCACATTCCGCTATATTGATGATGAATTGTATATCAATATTGATAAATTTAAGGACTATTTGTATTCAATTAAAGGCACCACCAATACACTTATGCCGGCCTCTTACTTAGAACTACTATAAACAGACTTTGGGAAACTACAAACAAGACTGCGACAAATATGTTGACTTCAACTTTCTAATAGTCAATTTTACCTTCATCGATAGAAACATATCAGAAGCTCTAAAGTATGGTGTGTACAACTTAAACGTTATACGTTATTCTAGATACTGCGATCGGTATTCCTTTTCTCTAGACCGATCACTGCGCTGACTACTAAGCAACTCAAACAAGGGTTTGTTGTACCTACGCTGATGTTATACCTTCTGAAGTTCTATTGTCGTCACAATTATTTAAGTGGCCGTTATAGGAATTTATCATTGAAATACAGACATTTTCACCGAGTCGAAGGTAGTTTTTTCCTTTCCTGGACATGACAGTGAGTAACTCGACTGGTGTCTAATTAGAGGCAGGCACTGTTTTTTAATTTGACACATGTTTCCTTGAAACAAAATGGAACAAAAAAAATTTTGTCACACTACAATACAAAATAACCAAGAAATAAATGATATCAGCCGAGCTCTGAAAAAGACATCTTATCCCTTCAAGAATTGAATTTACAATAACCTTTGTTAAATAAAATATTTTATACAGTAATACAAGTATACAAAATTCATATAACATACAATATAAAGCAAACAAATACAATATTATTACAAGCTGCATTATTAATTTTGAAAATACGTAAATATATCAAGTCCAAATGAATATAAATATACGACAAGGATAATGTTCCATTATCACATGATTAAGGTAAACAACTTTAAGTAACATAAAACATAAACCTATTGATTAACAATTTTGAAAGATGCATATAATCATATTCCTGCATATATGTCATTGGAGATAAAACTGAACAGCTTTGATTCCAAATATCATAACAAAAACTACCGACATTAAAATAAGACTTGCTATTTCCATTAACTTAAGATAAAAACGACAAAGTTCTGCTTCTAATGCAAAATTAACGCCCACAAAAAAAATTCCTGACTTATGCATATTTTTTTAAACGACAAAAATTAAATATGTTTATATTTTTAAATCACTAAACACATAAATAAATATCGGTGACAGAATGGTAGGTATGTGTTAAATAATCGGACTTAAATAGTGTCAGTCACAGGTCGCAAATCCGAATCATTTTTGACACTTTTATCAATTGGATTTATGTCTGTTTGTTTGATGGTGTTTTTACGCCACTTTCAGCAATTTGTCAGCTATATCATGGCGTCCAGTTTTTATTGCGGGAGGAAGCCTGAGTACACCGGAGAAAACCACCGACCTGCGGTAGGAAAACTGGCAATCCTTGTAAATTAAGATTGGAGTCGAGTACACCCTACCTGCAGCGAGAATCGAACTCAATTGGATTTATGAAAAACACGTTAGGTCAGTTACACCACTGAGTAATGTTTTCATTTCCATGTTCGATTTATGTTTTCAACTCAATTTTACCAAGATTAAATTTGTTTATTTAGATTATCTCTCTTTCTCCCTGAATTTATAATGTCATACGTTACTATTTTAAAGAATTTATAAGTATGAAAGTAAATCGTTGCATGAATTTGCAATAAAATTAAAACCAATTTCAATTTCTTCATTTAATTATCCATAGAGATCCAAAGTAGAACTTTAGTCCCGATACTACTACACAGACAAAGAACTAAGGTCTTATTATTTACATACTCGTGGAACTCCTTTCTATGACACGGACTGTTAAATCATATACCATTAATCCTTAGAACAATAAACTAAATATCATGTTAAAAGAATGTTTATTATTTATATGTACTTCAAACATTATTTCAGTTCCCTAAGCACTTGCAAAAAGTATGAAAAGTATGATGCATCTTGCTGTTTACGGTAAAGTACAGCAAACGTGCTATTATCTTTGTAGATTTCAAGACCTCTGATTTCTTTTACAGTGTCGGGGCTACATGTAAATACCTTCTGTACTTGCTGTTCACGTGGATGCATCACGTCAATACCATCCTCTACCACCATGTAGATGCTACCATTGCTATCAACAGCTGCGTCGTTTATCAAATTTTGACCGTAACAAAAAAAATTTGACCCATTCGGCATTAAGTATGCCAAAACATTACTGTCAGTTTTACATAGAAAATTGTCATTTGGATGCCAGATAATCGATGTGTAATTCGCTTTATTGCTAATTTTTATTGTCTTTAATTCGCGGCCAATCAGATCACATACTTGAATGTCAGTATATTGAAGTACAAATATGTGTATGGTATTTGCTGTTACATCTATGATATTTGAAACTTTCAATCGTGCAGACGCCAACATCTTTGTCATGGTCTTGCTATTAACAAAATGTAATAGTACTGTATCTGATACTACTATCTGATGAGATTTGGGGACGCAAGTCAATGAATAAGTAGAATCATCATGATCCTTACGACAATTATTAATAGAAGCAATATTATAACTTTTAACAAATTTCATGTCCATATCATACTTAACTAGTTGAGTGTTTAACATCTTAATTCCGTCATACCAACGTGTCCGGTCATCAACTATGTTTCCCAGAACAAGTAGTTGATTTTCTTCAGTAACTGCAAAACCATCAACCAGGAAGTTCAAATAATCAAATGACTGCTCTTCCTTCAAAAAGTGTTTTGGATAAATTTCCATTTCCCTTTCAACTTTCAGATGTGGACATACTCCAACTTGCCTATTAAGCATCGTACGTTCAGTTTTTCTTTCAGAATTTGTAACCGAATCATAACGAACGGACAAGAAACCTAAAGAATTTATAGCTTCTATTTCGTGGCTGGCTTCTTCAAGTGTGATCTTTACTCTAGAAGTGGGAGGAATTTCTTCCAATTTTTCTTTTATTTCAAACTGTTTCTTTTTCAGTTTACGCAAAAATAAAAATATCTGACTCTCCGATCCATTTTCAGCTACAAATTTTAACGAACTTTCGTCTGATTCTATTTCTTTCTCTATTGTTTCTATTTCCTGTTTTTCTTTCTCAAACTCTTCACTATTTTCTTTGGGTATCGCGGCCAATTCACTCAATAAGGACTTCTCTAAATTATTTATGTGTTCCATGAACCTTGATTTAATATTAGCTATTTCCTTTCTGATTCTTTTTTCCTGTCTTTTCAGTTCTTCTTCTGATGCCTGTCGTTCTTCTATAACTTCGTTGCTCGCTTTCTTGTTTGCGGCCAAGCAGCGCTTGATAGCTTGAAGTAACTCGGAGTTCTTTATTCCTTTGGCAGCAACATCCAGCGGAACAACATTTTTACACGTCTTGTGCTCTGTTACCAAGCATCCATTGCAGCAAAGCACATCATGATCTTTGCAGAGTAAATCTTCCTTCAGTTCAGGATGTAATTCACAGTTCGGAATTGATAACAAATGGTATTTATCAACAATGTCTTGACTGGTTATTTTTACAACATGGTGGTATTGTGTCATTTTTATGGCTTTATGATCTTGCAAACATTTATCGCACAGACCTTCCTCACATTCACAGCACCAGCTGACAGACTTTGACTCGATACTTCTGCGCTCACATGGATTACAACAAACATTAAAGGCAATTTTGTCCTGAAAAAAAGTTATAAATACAAGATGTATTAGTATAATTGAAAAGTGGACAACCGAAGGTTCCACTATAAAATATTAGTGCAAATTGCCAATGAGCAATAAATCGGAATTATAACTCAGGTCGGCGATCTTAAAGGGGCATAAGATTTCCTACCAAATCGCAGTTATATATGAACTATTAACTAAAATTGGATAATAATTGGTTATTTTTACCCGGACTATCTCGAAAAAGGTAAAAGATAAGATAAATCTTGAACATAATGTAAATGCGATCAATCAAAATAAGTTATCAAAGGACAAAAGCCTATTAAAATAAGAAAGAAAAAAAATATTTACCAAAATGATGATTAATTTGTTTAGCCTTTTCGACACCTATAATTACATAATTCGAAAACCGTATAAGATAAAAGCACACTATTAAACCTCCTAGAATCTAACCAAAGTGACCCTTTTTAGCCCTTCTATATCGAAATCTAACTTGGAAGACAATTGACTTTGAGTTAACTTGAAAAGATAGGGGAGTCAGATAAAATATTGCTGGACTTATATAGGCAAACATTTTTTTTATGTTCACAATCTCATTATATCCAGGGGCCTTGGTGGCCGAGTGTTTAAGGTAGTTCGTATACTATTGATCACTTTGTCTGTCAACACTGATATTGCTTGTTCGATTCTCACTGCAGGCAGGGTGTACAATCTTAACTGACAAGGATTGCAAGTTTTCCTACCGCAGGTCGGGGGTTCTCTCCGGGCACTCCGGCTTCCTCCCGCAATAAAAACTGGACGCCATGATATAGCTGACAAATTGCTGATAGTGGCGTTGAAACACCATTCAAACAAATCAAACAAATTCATTCTATCCAATAAATTTTAAAGGCCAATAGCCAAAAATCGCTAAAGTCTGAAATAGTCGGGTTGGAAAGCAAGTGTCTAAATAAACAAGTAATGGTTACAATTTGTTGGGAAAATGTTTTGGATTTTGGATATATGTAAACAAAAAAAGTAGGAGCTTATTACAAAAAATAGGTACAGTCTTCTTCAAATGTTCTGAAAAAGTTCTGAAGTCTGGAAATAAATCCTAGAACTCTTCCTTAATAGCAGTTGTACAACTTTTTCTAAAATTTCAGACATCTGGGTTGAAAACCGAAGGAGGAGTTGATTACACAAAATTAGCAACGTCTTCTGTTCCCAAGTCTGGAAAATTAGGAAACAATCCTCCAACACTTCCATAATAGCAGTTGCACACCTCCAAAAATGTGCATCCTTTCTATGAAGTTTCAGAGGTTTTTTTGAAAACTGAAGAATTTGATTACACAAAATAGGTAATGTCTTCTGCAAATGTTCTAAAAAATGACTAAGTTTCGAAGACTGGAAAATTAGAAAAAAAATCCGCGAACAATTCCATAATAGCAGGTGCACAACTTCAATGTGCAATCTTTCTGTGAAGTTTCAGAGATCTGGGTTGAAAACTGTACTAAGGAGGAGTTGATTACACAAAACTGATACCCTACTTTTTCCGCCCGGTCAACCGATCGTTCACACGCTAGACTTCACCATACTATAACCCGGGTTTAAACTTCGTGCCAAAATGTAAACTAGAGGCTCCCAGAAGCCTGTATCGCTCACCTGAACCTGAAACCAAACAACCCTTTTTTTTATCTAGCTTTTCTTTGCTATAAGGAATTGCCCAACACTTCTGCAAAAGTAATTAATTTTGACCTTTTAAGGGAAATAATTCCTATAAGGAGGAGCTTTTGATGCTTAGAGGGAGAAGGGAGGTTCACTTCAAATTTGCTGTACCTGTTATACTTTTTTAACTATCAGTCGAAAACTCTCTTGACTCCCCCCCCCCCCATTTTCTATTTTAAGCCAACGTAGCTATGTAGGTAGTCAGGTGTCATGATTTGCACAATTTTGGTAGAGGACGTCCTAAAGATGATGTGTGCAATGTTTCAAAGCAGTCCTTTAATGGGTTCAAGAGGAGAAGATTTTTTAAAATCAAGTAAAATTGATTAAAAAAATGTTCACGGAGAATAATTCCTAAACGGTTCATCAGACAATCTTGACCCTAAGTCATTTTTGTAGCCCTCATAGAGCAGAACAATTAAGCAATGCTAACTTTTTCTCTAGTTCTAATAATTTTCAAGATTTTGAGGCAAAAATGTCAAAAATAATCAATTTCGACAATTAAAGAGCAATAACTCCTATAAGGGGTCATCATACAACTTTGACCCAATAGAGTGTTTCGTAGAGCTTTTGATGCCGATGAAGGCATGTCTATTCGGTTTTCATGTATCTGTTATACTTTTTGAACTATAAGCCAAAAATTGTATTTTGACCCCCCCCCCGTTCTTTTTTTAGCCATGGCGGCCACGTTGGCTAATCTGCGGCCATGGTTGGTGCAAACTTTGTTGAGGACATTTGACGGATGATGTGTACAAAGTTTCAAAGCAGTACTTTCAGTGGTGTCAGAGGAGAAGATTTAAAAAAAATCAATTAAAACCGATTAAAATAAACAGTTCAAGGGGAATAACTCTTAAACGGTTAATCAGACAATCTTGACTCTAAAGCCAATTTTGTAGCCCTCATAGAGCATAACAATTAAGCAATGCTTACTTTTTCTCTAGTTCTAATAATTTTCAAGATTTTGAGGCAAAAATGGCAAAAATCATCAATTACGACAATTAAAGGGCAATAACTCCTACAAGGAGTCGTCATACAACTTTGACGCAATGGAGTGTTTTGTAGAGCTTTTGATGCTGAAGAAGGAGGGTCTCTTTGGTTTTCCTGTATCTGTTATACTTTTTGAACTATAAGCCAAAAACTGTCTGAGGCCATGATTTGTGCAAACTTGGCAGAGGACATTTTACTGATGAAGTGTGCAAAGTTTCAAAGCAATCCCTTCAGTGGTTTTGGAGGAGAAGATTTTTAAAGAAAAGTTCACGACGACGACGACGGAAGCCGACGACGACGACGGACGCCAAGTGATGGCAATAGCTCACCTGAGCTAAAAATTGCCACTTATGGTTAAACAAATCCACTTTTAACCTAGCTCTGTTTTATTTTGAATAAAAATTTATTGAAGCTATGTTAGAAGCTATAAGATAAACAAGAACTAAATAAAGGATTTTTAGAACAATAACTTCAACACAATAGAAGGTCGGGGGTTCTCTCCGGGTACTCCGGCTTCCTCCCCCCAATAAAAACTGGACGCCATGACATAGCTGAAAAATTGCTGAAGTGGCGTTAAACAATATTCAAACAAGCAAACAAAAATCAACACACTAGAACTAGCCAGATAATAATTTTTTCATTTACACTTGATTCGGGGCAATCATTCAAAAATTAGTAATATTATTTCTCTGATATCTTCCAGATAGATAGATCTTCTTAACACGTCCGAGAATCCTCTAGTCTGCCGTCCAACGCTTTTTTTCTTTTCTTTTTTTTGCGTGGGATGCAAAAACAAAAAGAAAAAATGCGTTGGACGGCAGAGGATTCTAGGACTACTTAACATGCTCATTATTTTGTATTTTACACCATTAACTAACAACACTTATTTTCAAATGTGGACACTATTAGTCATAAAAGAGCATTACTGTGCATTCTGCTATTCTATATAGGGGTAGATATTATACACATTGCGTACAGTATAGGGTGTACCCCAGTAACACCCAAAGTAAATATATCACAAGAGACAGTATTAGATGGGTCATTATTCTATCAGATGGCCTGTGCAAAATTAATTGTATGTGCGAGACATCTAATTTTTTTAAAATCTTTCTTTCACCTGAAACTTTATACATGGAGCATTACACATAAAGCTAAATTTCATACAAATTGGGAAAAAGAATAGGTGTCATCCGACTTTATGTGTAAATTTAAGCACAAAGTTTAAGAATGATCTTTCTACTTTCATTTTAATGTTGCGGTCACATTGTACCACATTACACACTTTGTGAAGACATTGACTCTTAAGCAATAGCAGTTACAAGCAAAGCAGAAACAAAAGAGAAAATTGGCACTATTTTTTATGCATGTTCTGAAATGCACCTGTCCCAAAAATAGGATAGTGACCCCTTCGAGGGTGAATAGTGAGTGTAATACTCTGGTGAAACACCCTCATATTCAGGCAGTACGTGTTATATTATACTGAATACACTTTTCAATATTTTTGGGGAACACAGATTCAGGTCAATACAGTGTTATATTGAGGAGTGCGATAGATCGGGTTGATATGTCGTGGTGATATATCGTTGGAACCAATCATTTTCCAGAATGTCGAGTTAGTAAGAAAAAGATTTGATTAACTCATATCATGTCGCAGTGATTTTTAAATATCGCAATAAACTGAATTATTGATTAGTAATGGTTCTTGTTCAATGTACTTCCACTCATAAACAGGTACCTATATAAGAAGGTTTAAGTAAATCTATCCAGTAGGTTTTAAGTAACTAGTATTTTCTCACAATTTTGGTGATGATATAGTTTGTCATACTGATTCAGATGAGCTGGTGATACTGATCACTTAAAATTGCAACACACATCCTGTAAATATCTTGTATAGTTTTTATGATAAAAGCCAAACACTGTAAAAAATCATTCATTCAAAATTGACCTTTTCAAAGGCAATAACTCCTACATTGGTTTATTGATCTTACTAAAAATGACTGTACAGACTGGGCTTGTCATGCTGGTCATATTTGCACTACACATTTTTATCTATTTGATATAGTTTTCAAGATAAAGCAAAACACTGTCAAACACATAACATGTAAAACAAACTAGAAAATTGCAAGGGCTATAATGCCTCCATGTCTTGACTATCTGCTCCAGTATTCAAGAGTAATGATAAAACCCTCAACTAGGTGCTCCCAGAAACCTGTAATTGCTCACCTGAACGACAACTGGCGTCAATCAAAATGAGGTCGCCAGAGAAAGCATTACTAGACATATGCTAAGCTTGTTTTATTGTTGACAGTTTCTCTATACCTATCAGCATTTCAGATTAACACCAAGTTTTGAAGACCTTATCCTGCTGATAATTTATAGTTTCACCGTAGATATATATAGCTTTAAACTGACAGGGGAAAACTAAAAATTTCATCAAAATTGCTATAAAGAGTCATGAGAAAAATTTTTGGACAGTTAAATGATTTGATTTTTTTGCTATTTACAGTTTTACTCTAGCTGATAGTTTTTAATTGATAAGGAAAAAACTGATACATGTCTAAAAGTTGTCATTAAAGTATAAAAGGTCGGACAATTAAGGTTAAACTTAGTTAAATAAGCATTGCCTGTGCTATTTACTTTGCTAATTTCAGTATCAATCTGTCTGGGAATGTTCATGTTGTATAGCAAATTCTGAATTTGTCAAAATTCTGAATTAAAGGGGGATAACTCCTACAGGAAATCTTCACACTAATCGGGAAATTTATAGATTAAATGTGCTGTCCATTTGAAATAATAATGTTTCAGCTATTATAATTGTTTAGGTATTAGACAAAATATATTCTATTTTTAGTCACAGGGTACATGTTTGTCAACATGGATTAAGGGCAAGCAAAAAACTGATGGATGACAGACAGCAGACACAATATGATGACAAAAGCTCACATGGACCTTATTTCAAGATTAGATACAATGTTAAAAATAATCATTTCAAAGGGAATAACTCTTATGTAGGTAACAAAATTTGCTTAATATTTTCATGTTTATGGTGCTTGTCATCATGATAATTTTTGCAATATATTGTTTAGCTTTTTGTACAAGTAGTTGTCTAGATAAAATTCGAAAACCTAAAAATTACATAGGCTCCCAAGGGCCTTGACGTTCACCCGAGTTATAAAGTCAATGATGTTAAACTAAGTCCTGAAGTTTTCAATTATCTACTGGCATATATAATATGCTCTTTGTCGAGACCATTCAATGAGTATTGACATTTAGTTTCAACTGGTTAAATAGTTTCAGATAGTAATCTACTATAGGTTTCTGTGTTAATTAATGAGGTCATTATCCTTTTGGATGGCTTGTGCAAAAGTAACCAAACAGACGAGACATCAAAATTTTTTATTAAAAAAATCTTTCTTTCGCGTAAAATTTCATATATAGGGCATTACACATATAATGCTAAATTACATAAAAATGGAGATAAAAGTATACGTGTCCACAGACTTTTTTCGGGAATTTTACCTTAAAGTTTAAGAATGTTTTTTCTACTTTCATTTCAATGTTGTGGTCACATTGTACCACATTACACACTTTAGGAAGTGCTTCCACGGTAACGACATTGACTGGAAAAAAAAAATTCTTTACAGTAATGCCATACCTTTCAAAATATCCAACTCTTAAGCAATAGCAGTAATAAGCAAAAGCAGAAACAAAAGAGAAAATTGGGACTATTTTTTCATCCTACCATGTTTTGACATGCACCGGAAATTCATTCCATGAATAGGATAATGACCCCTTTAAGCAAAGCCAACAGTTCCGGATTTCCACCAAAATTTATTTTTATGTTATTTAATGATTCTGTAAATAACATAAGCATGCAGTTTGAATATATTGCTACCCAAATAAAAATTATGACAGTTTCCAAAGATGTGGTGAGTACTTGTTTTAGCAATTTTTAACTGATAAGGACAGTTAGGGTATAATTTTTTTCTTCTGTTCAACAATTTTGGCACAACAGTCAAAATATCACCTTTTTATGACAGTACAGGTGTAATAGTTACCAAATAGGCAGAAACACATCTGATAAAAGCAACTTTTTATCAAGTGAGAGTTCATTTGAATATAGGGGGGGGGTTGAAAACGGTCGATTCTGTTACTATGACGGCATGATATAAAAATTAACATTTTTTTCCTTAGAAAAGAAAACTAGAGGCTCTCAAGAGCCTGTATCGCTCACCTGACTTACAAAAAAACTTTTTAAGACAAGACTTTTCTTGCAAATTTTGATATTAAATGCTAGAGTTTATGTGACGATGCTCTTTCTATGAATGTTGCCATATTTCAAATGTTTCTGAGAAGAAGCAGTTTTTATGTTTTTTCATCGGTTAGTATGTTAAGTGATGTTCCATGGTGGCAGCAATCTTGTATTTTGGATCGAAACAAAAAACTCAAAATTGGTAGAAGACCATACAATATCACATATCCTAAAATCTGCCAAGCGGTTTGTGAGAAAACAAATTTTGAAATCTCAGCCAGTCAGAACGCATTTGCAGCTCTGGCAGCCATGTTGAATTTCCTATCGGCTCGAAACATACTTTAAGTAATAAGATTAGTATCTAAGATTCACTTCTGCATTATTTGGTTAAATTGTGTGGAACTGAGTTTCAGAGAAGAAGTTGTTTATATGTTTTTCCCATAGGGCCCTATGTTAAACTATGTCCTGCGATGGCAGCCATCTTGGATTTTGGATCGGCACAAAAAACTCAAACTTTGTAGAGGACTATCTGCAATATTTCAAATCAATCTGCCAAGCAGTTTATGAGAAGAAGATTTTTGAATTTCAGCCAATCTGAACGCATTAATGGCCCTGGCAGCCATGTTTCATATTTGATCAGCACCAAAATGGCAAAAACTCAAACTTTGTTAAGAACGACCCAATAAACATTCCTGCCAAGTTTGGTTCCAATTGGCCAAGTGGTTGTGGAGAAGAAGATTGAAATGTAAAAAGTTTACGGCTGACGACGACAACGAGGAAGACGGACGCAAAGTGATGAGAATAGCTCACATGACCCTTTGATCAGGTGAGCTAAAAAAATAAGTAAAAAAGCTTTTCTTAGCTGTAATTAGTATATAAATGAACTTATTAAGTAGAAATACACCATAATGGAATTCTGGTTGAGAAGCAGAGGTCTCTTTTCTGTAGCTTAAACAGTGGTGGAAAAATTTTCTTCTTAAGATCAAGCCCAGGGCTTTTTAAGATTTGTAATGCCCAAGCCCAGCTGTATTCATTCAAAGCCCAATTGATACCAATATATTGTGTAACTGGTATATGACAATTAAATGTATGTATATTATTTTTAGGTGTGGAATGCCAATGGACTAATTCTATTAATGTTAAAATATTATTGATATTTGACATTGTTGTATTAGCAATTTTATCTGTAATAAAAACAGTTTATGTTATCAAGATGTTTTATTTATTGCATGTAATAAAGTATTGGTTCAGAGTTAGTTGATTTTAGTCTTTCAGAAGTGAAACTTGGAAAATGACACCCATGGAAACTTTTCTTTCAATGATGGTGTATGTATATATGTATATGAATACTGCTTACTTTTCTGGGCAAGACACAGGGAGAATCTAAAAGATTAAGCACCGTCCCCTGGTGTTTTCTCCAGTACGATAACCTTCTCTCCCGGCCAAACAAACCCTTTCTTTCTGGGTTAGACACGGGGAGAGTCTACCATGACTCTAACAAGCACCGCCCCCTGGTGTCTCTCCCAGATAGATAATGACACTACTATTACGATATAAAATAAACATCAAATCTTGGTGAAAAACACTTTTTCTGTTCAATAGAATTCTTAAGCATAGTCCGGCGACTTAAATACGAACATTATGAATAATATTATGTTTCAACCTTGTCACACTGTGCAAACAACACCAATTTTATAAAAATGTTTAACACTATTACAACTTGTGTAACTCTGTTAAAATTGTAATGTACTGTACTTTAATCATACATGTAAATTATTTTTCATTGCCCCTTGTGGGGCCTTAATTGGAATAAAAAATATTGGTATTGGTATTGGTTGTAAAGTTCGGACTCGTTTTCACCTGTCATACCAAACGCAGAGAAGTGCAGAGAACCACAGAGAAGTAATTTAAAATGGTTTATTTGATTAAATATAAGTTTATTATAGATAAATATGTTTAATATTGTATAAATAAACATAAAGAAGACCATATTTTTACATAATATAGCATTTAGTTGACAATTTCGAGCGGTTTGATGATGTTTACATATGTGATGTAATGGCTTACAGGGGAGAGAAGTACAAGAGCAACATAAATAATGGTTTATTTTTCTTGAATAAAATCCCATTCAATTTGTGGCAAAGTTAAAAATGCTTACGTGTCAGGCAATAAATGAGGGGTCACAATAATTTAGTTTAAAAAAATTAATGGGCCCACCTCCACATAGTTCATAGCATTGACGTGGTGTGTGGGCTCTTCCATTACATATTTTATTTATGTTATATACATGTAATAGTTGTCCAATATGAAATGTCAATCCAGAATTTAACAGGTATTCATGGTGTAATTATATGCACATTTGTTTACACAATGTACGTGAGTGTACACCTGGTTTACTTTCTATGAAATCACTCTTTTTTATGGCCTTAATAACAATTTGTTCAGCCAAAAGTGTTCTTTGTGATGAAATTGTTCCTAATCATACTTATTACATCATAAACATCATGTGTGATACATTATACAGTTACTTCTCTACTGTCAGCCATTGCAACCTATGTAAACATCGCAGAACTGCTCGAAATGGTTCATTTCACAGACGAATTATATAGAAAAAAGATCGTATTTTAGTCAATTTTGATAAATTTATACAAAACATAACAAATATATATATAAGAAACCTTTATTTAATCGAATAAACATTTTTTAAACTACTTCTCTTCAATTCTCTGCAATTGTCTGTACTTCTCTGCGTTTAGTAGGACCCGTTTTCACGGTCATACTTTTTATCTTTCGATTCACGATGATCATCATCGTCATCAGTAGCCTTTCTTTTATTCTGACTGTTCCGATCCCATGGTCACGTTTCTGTTTACTTGAAGTAAACTTGAAATTGAAGAGCGACATTTATCATTCGCGACCCTATCAACTAGAATAAAACAACAACAAGTACTTGAATCAGTTCAGTTCAGTTCAGTTCAGGTTTCTATCTTCTGCCAAATTTTGGCACACCTCCAGTACTAAGGTCCTCTGGAGTCAGGACAGAAAAAAGAATATCCTCCACCACTGGATTAGTTGCATACGAATGGTTTTATTAATTTAACGAGTGTCATTAAATTTACACTGCAGGCAAAATATACAGGATAAAAATAACCAGGATAATAAAGAAAAAAAGAACTAATAATAATACACAATATCTTTAAAATCTAAAATACCATCTTAGAAGAGTACTCTCAATCTCCAGCTCATCCCACAGTAAGACCATTGTCTAATTAGTTCATATTCCTAATAATGTATATCTTCTGTGATGCAGCCTATATAACAGTGTCCTACATAATGGTTCTAGTTGATGAGAAATATCATCAATGAGATTCCTGGCACTCAAGCCATTACAGTAAAAAAATGGATTCACAACCAGAGTCAATAGGTCAGGGGTAGCTTTTACTTTGTTCTTTGAAAATATATGTGCACATGTGGCAATTATTAATGACACTAATGGTTTTCTTATCTCTTCAAGTTTGTGGCATACAATGACAAAGTGTTCTACTGTTTCGTCTTGCAGATTGCATAGATTACAAGTTTTATCGTAGTTGACATTGTTGAAATATGCTCTCTTAGACTGAAGTATATATGAACCTGTGATGATCTTTAAACGTATTGGAATTTTGGCAATGTCCGAGTTCTTCACTGTATTTGTTCTAGTTATAGGGTGACATTTTCCTAAAGTGTATAAACAACCAATCTTTCCCAATGAGCTGTATAATTTGGATTCTTCCAGTATTGAGGATTTCCAGTATTTTTCTACATTTGTTTTTACAGTTTTTTTCCATATTTCTTTCTGCGACTTCTTGGTGTCGAAGAGAAGTAAATGTGGATCCCCAAGTTCATATTTCATGAATAACGTTTTGATTTCAATAAACCAACTATTACTTTTCCGATTCTTTATAGATAGTTGTCTTTCTGCCACTTCCCACTCTGTGGCAGATGATCCTGCTCTACATATACTTCCAAAGAGGTTCAAGGCCTTCTTATGTATTTCAGCTTGTGCAGGTAGTAGACCAGATAGTATGTAGATTGCTGGATCAGCTACTGTGCTCGGGAGTGACAAGACTTGCTTTATGACTTTTTTATAATGCTTATCCAGAGTATCTAATTTTTTTCCATTTGGAAGAAGGACGTCTAGGCCGTAGAACATAATCGGGAAGACAAATGTTTTCAGGAGACAGACAGATGTTGTTGGATCTAAACCATTTTCCCCATGTAAACCAGTATGCATTAGACTATATAGGGCTCGTCTGGCCTTTTTCAAGTTTTCTTCAATTGTGCTTGCTGCAGAGTTGATGCAATCTCTCTGTATACCAATGTGAGAGATTCTTTGTACAGTCAGCAGGTCTTTGCTATTCATTGTCCAAACTTCACTGGCAAAATTAATTTTATTACTGGTTTTGACAGGTAATATAACGCTTTTTGTTGGTTGTAATATGTAGGCTTCTCGTTGGCTGTAGTCATATGCCATGTCTATTAATACTTGGATTTCTAATGGATTGTTTGCGGCTAGTGCAATATCGTCAGCACATGTAGGAGCACATACGTTAATATTACCGATTTTTCCTCCAATTCCCGAGTTTGACATGAAATCCAGTAGTTGGTTTATATATATTTTGTATAGATCTGCACTCAATGTTCCTCCTTGCCTGACCCTTGATTGATTGGGAAAGGTTCAGATAATTTTCCGTTCCACTTGATTCTTGTTGTTGCATTCTTGTAGAGATTGTCAATTAATAGTAGGTCTTTACTTGAGATTCCAGTATGATATAGTTTACGTATTCAGTTGTTGTGCCTTACTACATCAAAAGCGGATTTTGCATCTAACATTCCAAATATAGTAGGTTTTTTGAGGTCCCTATTTTCTCTTTCAAATTCTTCCAATAGTAATGAAGCAATTAATGGTGCAGTATTAATGGTAAAGCCTCGTTGTAGTGGATTTTGAGTCTTTAATATAATATTCTTTATTCGCTCTTTGATTATAATTTCCGCTAATTTTGAGATGGTTGGGGTTATAGTAATACCTCTATAGTTCTTTGAATTTGTTGGATCTCCTTTGTTTTTATAGATAGGTGTAAGCGTACCAATTTTAAGCAGATCGGATATCTGAACATGCTTAAATGCTTCATTCAGGACTGAACATAGGGTATTTTTGAGTACATCTCCACCATGTATTAAAGATTCTGCAGTTATTCCATGAATGCCTGCCGATTTATTGGTATTCAACATTCTAATGGCATTGTCAACTTCTTCCCTCAATATTTGTTTATGGCAGTATGTTTCATTACATATAAAGATAATTTGCTGATATTCTGTGTCAACTAAGTTAAAGTATTCAGTATCGAAAGTATGTGGATCAGATTTTTCTGCTAAGTCTGCGAAGTGCGATCTCCAACCAGAGAGTATATCATTGCCTTCATATAATTGATCATTAACATTTATGTGTTCAATACATCGGTTCAGTTGTCCACGTTGATTTCGTATTAATGTGTGGAACAATTTGGAGTCCATAGTTTTAGCATTTATTATTTCTTCCCTGTCAATTACCCTTTGTATGGCAACTTGCGAACGGCATGCCCTTCGTAGCTGGTATGTTGTTTCTTTCTTGTTGATTAACAATGCATTAGATGGATCTTGTGGTTTGCCTGCATGTTTCCATTCCCCGAACGCTTCCTTCTTAGCTCTGAGAGAGTTTTATACATCTTGTGTAAATATTTGTAATTTTGGTTTACGTTTTTTCTTTTTTTGTTTTGGAACGACCTTTTCCATTGAGCTTTTTATGGCATCATTGATATTCTCCATGGCAGTATCTATCTCATACATGTTGTTAGTTGTTAAGTTACAGTTGTTCAGGGCCTCTGTTAGGTGTTTTTCGTATTTGAAAGTGTCCACTTTGCTCCAATTTACTTTGGTCATAATAGCTGTGCCTTCTATGGCCACCTCCATGGTGTAGTTTGAGTTGTAGCAGAATCTGATATTTGCAAGTATTGGATAGTGATCCGAGACAGTACTTGGGAGTTCTAGTTTTCTAATATTTATGATGTCCCCTTGAAATCGAAGTGGATATAGGATGAAGTCTATAGCCGTGCAATCTTTTCCATTTGTGTGAATAAAAGTTTTGCCAACATTGCTTGCTTTCATATTTGTATCGGACATGAAATCTGAGATATATTTACTCCTTGCTAGATCTGATGGTTGTATGATATTTTCATTAAAGTCCCCTCCAAAAATTACTATGTGTGTTTGTCCAAAGGTTTCCATAACTTCAAACAGTATGTCAGTACATTCTTTAAATATATCAGTACCGTTTGGTGAATTTTTACAGGGCATATAACAGGAAACTAATAACAATTTATTTACTTTGCCAAAGAGTTCAACACATTGAATTCGCTCATTTCCTATGTCTATTGGGTGTACAAGATGGTCTAATTCTTTTCTCCAAATAATTGCTACTCCACCATACCCGCGAGGAAGGTGTGTATTCGGAAGTGGATCCTTTTCATCTGCCGATTTTCCAATTCCGGATATATCGAAACACAAAACCGGTTACTTTCAAACGCCGAAATGATTCGGATTCTAATTTGAATATTGATTTATCATATGTTCGATCTCTTCTTATTATCTCTTAATGATATATAATTGTTTTCGGGTAAATTGAGCAAAAATGTAAAACCATTCTCTACAATATAGTTCATGTTGTAAGTGATAAAAAGACAAATTTAATATTAAAGAAAATATTTCAATTACAGTTTTTCGTATTTGTTAAATCCTTCAAGCTTTAAAATACGCTTTTTGTTGTCCTGATCTAATAAGAAGAAGTAAAGATGTACGTGATTGCATATTAATGCGCGCTTGACCAGTATCTCGGTAGAATGAATAGATCCGCTTCAATTTTTATTTTTGGATTATTTTACTATCTATAGGGTAAGCGTAGGATTTTTATTAATGCATTCTATTCTTGAAATAATAAAATGTATATACTTGAGTTTCTTTTATTAATTAGTTATATAATTTGATAAGAAAAAGGCATTTAAAATTTTGTTATGTTATATTACGTAATGTATTTCATCGCTTCAATTGTATTTCTTGGATTATTTTTTATGCATTCTTATTTTAACATGATAAAGTGTAAATTTTTCGGTTTCTTTTATTAGTTACTTAGATAATTTGACAATAAAAGTGCATTTTTAGATTCTGTTTAACGTGCTTGTGACCACTCATCCAGAAAACTTATTTCTGGATTATTTCATAATGGTAGCTGCTCAAATCGCCCCACGGTAAAATCGCCCCCGTCAAAAACGCCCCCACTTTTTGCAAAATCGCCCCAACTGTAAAATCGCCCCCTGTAAAAACGCCCCTACCTAAAGCAAAATCGCCCCACTTAACAAAATCATCCCCGTCAAAAACGCCCCCACTTTATGCAAAATCGCCCCCAACAAAACGGCCCCATTTTCAACACTTTTAAAAATTACTATAGTATAAAATAAAGTTGTTCACATATTTTCTACTTTAAGGAGTTAATTGTAGCTGATTAAAATTTAGAAATTATGTTTTGTTAATAATGATCGATTATATCGTTATTTTGTTAATAATTATACAATTATGATAAGTACCTTAATGAACTATGTGAGTAATTATTCTTTTGTAATTACGATTAAATAATCAAAAATTTGTTAATCTTAATAAACACATATAAAAATATAAACAAGTTCTACGTCTTCAGTCAGCCAACACGCACTAACAACAGTTGTGGTCTCAAAGCCTTTAAAGCACGTCACATTAGATTATGTGTTTACCTCTTGTTTAAATAGTGCATAATGTGTTGTTTGTACACATTGTTATCTTGTTATCTGATAAAAAAAAAGTTGAAATTGTTGTTGTCGTCTTTTCATATAATAAGAAGAACGATTAAAAACTGTAAACATACATAACCAACAAACAAGACCGAAGAAAGAGCACAAATTTATCATTTATCTTCACTGAGATCATAACATTTAATCACAGAAAAATGAAATTATGACCTAATAAGCGATTTGTGTAAGTGCTACGATTTTGATAAATGTGGGGGCGTTTTTACACGAGGTGAATTCAGAGTGGGGCGATTTTGCAAAAATTGGGGGGGGGGGGGGGTTTGACGGGGGCGATTTTGTCAAGTGGGGCGATTTTGCTTCAGGTGGGGGCGTTTTTAAAGGGGTCGATTTTGCAAAAAGTGGGGCGTTTTTGACGGGGGCGATTTTACCGTGGGGCGATTTGACTTGTATTCTTCATTATTTATAAGGTAGAAAATGGAACTTTTACGCAGAAAATTAGTCATCTTGAACATTAAATTTAATTTCCCTGGGTTTTGTTTATTGACGGTTTCGAAATCCCAAACGCTCGTGAACGATTCGTGTGTGGTAGTGGTTTTAGGGAGGGGGAAGAGACATTTCTGTGATGTAATTGAATATTAGATGTGCCTTGTTTATTTGCTAATTGATTATTTATTACCCGACACTGAACTTTGATGAAAGGTAAAAATGAAAGACCAATCAGACTCGCATAATAAGCGCTAAAATGGCTAATTTAGATTATGATTTTTTGTTTGTTTATTTGTTACTTTCTCTGTACCAATTGTATTATTGGCTGTGTGAGAAGAAACTATATATACAAAATTAGATTTTCAAACAGTCATGTTATTTTAAAAAAATTGATGTCTGAATCAGTGAAAAATGTGGTAGAAATTAGTAGGGAAAAGAAAGTTCTCAATAATAAAAAAGCACAAAAGATGTAGATTTTTTATTTAATTCAAGATTTAAAAATTTTGATGTTAAGATATTTAAACGAAGTAAGGTATATTATATATAATACAACAGAAAAAAATTCAGTTACGTTCGAATAAAGGTCATTAACAGTTTATATTGTTGAAAATAATTGTAGAAGTTAATAATCTCATCAATTGTTTTGCAAAATAAGACTCTTCTTCTAATTGTTTTTTTTATATATATATTTTAAATTCTGAAAGTTTTATAAAGTTCTTAGCAATGTTTATGCACATGAATGCTAGTTTGACGTTTAAAATACATTTAATTGCAAATCTTTTGAAACAATTTTAAAAATTAAATCAATAAAAATTGTAACTTGTCGGTATGTTTTCTTTGATTTTCCGAAGACGCGATAATTGCCGATCTTACATTTCCCCCACAGAACCACTTGACTATGGTCAATGTATTTTTATTGGTATATAAGACTCTTCTTCTAATTGTTTTTTTTTTTTTATATTTTAAATTCTGAAAATTTTATAAAGTTCTTAGCAATGTTTATGCACATGAATGTTAGTTTGACGTTTAAAATACATTTAATTGCAAATCTTTTGAAACAATTTTAAAAATTAAATCAATAAAAATTGTAACTTGTCGGTATGTTTTCTTTGATTTTCCGAAGACGCGATAATTGCCGATCTTACATTTCCCCCACAGAACCACTTGACTATGGTCAATGTATTTTTATTGGTATATATATATATTTTCCTTCCAAAACTTGCTTTTTTTATTACAGTACTCTTCTCAAAGTTGAGATATTATAATCAAGATGATTATATCTTGTCTTTCACAATGTCTATATTTGCATCCCTTTACAGCATATGATGAAATTTTTAAAATAAAACAAATTTTAAAAAAAACTATTAAACCAAATGGGATACACATATAACATATGAATCGAACATCTCTGGATATGGGTTTAACCCATATCTTTTCTTGTTTATTTCCGATATCGTAAATAGATTTAACCAGGATGTAATCTCTCGATGTTGTTGTGATAAAATTAACACAAAATTGAAGGCAAACTATCAATCAAGGTGTAAAATGAAATTAAATAAACTTTTTGTATTTGAATAGATGGACTTTTTTCTATGGAAAAAAGCGTGCCCGTAGGTACAACTGCACTGCCCCGGGCGTCGGACTAACACATTTTCCCACCCCTGGCTTAAACTTTAATTAAACTATGCACAAAGTAGAAATATGACTAGTTTTAAGAAAACTGACATATAATTTTTATACAAAAAGACTCATTGGCATCTTTTCAGTCCTTTTTGCATGCCAAGTCACTGAAAAAGTAGAAAACATAGCAACTGACTAGACTGATTGGTTCAAAGTACCCAAAAGCATACTAGATTCACAGACTTTACATTAAAACGGCAAATTGCAAATGATGCCTACCCATAACAAATAATTACCAAGAGGCCAGAGGAATGAATAAACACTACATATTGATTAAAATACTGCTGTATAACCTTCTTTTAAGAAACAAAATGAATACATTTAATCTTTAGTTACAATCTTCAAGGTATGATACATGTTTCAGTCTGGCAATAAGTGTTGGCAAATGAAATAGGATCATTGTTTACCTTTTTTTGATCAATTTTTGGTTTGAAAAGTATTATTTAATACCAATTATACATTTTTATTTCTTGTCACCTTGGATTCTACCTTACTGTACTCTATAGAATTGTTAACAGTGTGCTTTTTGCAAAAATAATCACTTGTCATGATACCATAGGCCAAAAAGTCAAATTTCACTGCAGATAATGAAACAGACTATAACTATAAAACCTGAAGATATATTATGCAGAAAAGATATTTTCCTTAATTAGTTCTGGTACCCTTTCATAAAAAGTACCTGACTAGTGGGATTTGTGTATTTGACCAATTTGTAAATTTTGCTCTTACAGATGTCATTATCTTTTGGATGGCTTGTGCAAAAGTAACCGAACGGGCGAGACATCAAAATTTTTTATTTAAAAAATCTTTCTTTCACGTAAAATTTCATATATAGGGCATTACACATATAATGCTAAATTACATAAAAATGGAGACAAGTGTGGACACAGAAAAACGTCTGGTCTGTATTCCGCATCAGTAACGAAAATAAATTTCGTCATAAGCATTACGTAAATAGCATTAAATATCAGCAGCGGCCTGTATACAAAATATTGTCACCATACCCTGCATAGTTACAGGGGAAAAGCCGTAACCCAAAAACTTTAACGTAGTCCCTGGACCGTGAAATTGAGGTCAAGGTCAGGTGGAACCTACCAGACAGTCATGTACTAGTCATCAGCAACCTACTAGTATATACCAAATATTGTCATCCTACCATGTGTAGTTACAGAGGAACTGTCGTAACCCCAAAACTTTAATGTAGTCGCTGGACCGTGAAATTGAGGTCACGTTCAGGTGACACCTACCAGACAGTCATGTACTAGTCATCAGCAACCTATACACCAAATATTGTCATCCTACCATGCGTAGTTACAGAGGAACTGTCGTAACCCAAAAACTTTAACGTAGTCGCTGGACCGTGAAATTGAGGTCAAGGTCAGGTGACACCTACCAGACAGTCATGTACTAGTCATCAGCATCCTATACACCAAATACTGTCATCCTACCATGCGTAGTTACAGAGGAACTGTCGTAACCCAAAACTTTAACGTAGTCGCTGGACCGTGAAATTGAGGTCAAGGTCAGGTGACACCTACCAGACAGTCATGTACTAGTCATCAGCAACCTATACACCAAATATTGTCATCCTACCATGCGTAGTTACAGAGGAACTGTCGTAACCCAAAACTTTAACGTAGTCACTGGACCGTGAAATTGCGGTCAAGGTCAGGTGACACCTACCAGACAGTCATGTACTAGTCATCAGCAACCTATACACCAATTATTGTCATCCTACCATGCGTAGTTACAGAGGAACTGTCATAACCAAAAAACTTTAACGTAGTCACTGGACCGTGAAATTGAGGTCAAGGTCAGGTGACAGGTGACTGACTGGCAAGTACTCATCATAAGATACCTCTGGACCAAATTTAATGGACCTAGGGCTTGAAGCAAGATGTCAAGTGTTTACGGCGCCGCCGGATTCCCATACATATGTCTAGCCTACAGCGACTTTCGTCGCAGGCGAGACAAAATTTAAGAAGACATTATTTTTTCTTCAAATCTCGATTTAGATTTCGAGACTAGAGGCTCCAAGGAGCTTGGATCGCTCACCTGAACCTGACAACAATTAAATAACTATGCAATTTTTCTTTATGGAGTTTTTTTTTACTACATAAGGAATTGTCCTATACTTCTGCAAAATCATTAATGTTGACGTTTTAAGAGGAATAACTCCAATAAGTAATTGTCCAACACATCTGCACCAATAATCAATTTTGCAAATCTTACAGTTTTCAAGACAATGAGGAAAAAAGACAAAAATGAACAATTTTGACGATTTAGAGACAATAACTCCTATAAGGCGTCATCACACAACTTCAACTTAATGGAGAGTTTTACATTTACATAGATCTTTAAGCTGAAAAGGAGGTTCACTTCGAATTCAGATTTTCTATATCTGTTATACTTTTTAAACTATAAGTCAAAATCTATATCTTGACCCCCTCCCTCCCCCCACTGTTCTAATTTTATAATGCAGACATGTTGTTTGGTCAGCTGTCATGTTGTGTGCAATTTTTTTTTTTTTAGAGGACAACCTAAAGATGATGTTTGTGATATTTCAATCCAGTTCTTCAGTGATTTTAGGGATTATAAAAAACTACATTTAAATTGATTAAAAACTGTTTAAGTGAATAATTCCTAAGTGGTTGATCAGACAAGCTTGACTCTAAGTCATATTTGTAGCTCTCATAGTGCTGAACAATTGAGCAATGCTGACTGTTTATCTTGTTCCATTAATTTTCAAGATTTTAAGGGGAAAATGGCAACAATTATCAATTTTGACAATAAAGGGGCAGTAACTCCTACAAGACTTCTTACAACTCCAACTCCATGGAGAGTTTTGTTCAGCTTTCACGGCTTAAGAAGAAATTCGCTTCGGTTTTTTGGTATTGCTAGCAAGTTTTGTTTCGATTAGTTAAACTGTTGTAGAGAAGACTTTTTATAACTTTTTCCCATGTTAAACTAAGTACTGCGGGGTTCAATATTAACTGCTGTTCGATTGCCCAGATAAAAGTTCCGACAAGTAAAACCCATCTTCTGTGAGTCCGTTCAAAAACAACCATAAAGTGAGTAATTTAAAAATCATGGTCATTTGCCTCGTTTATCTTCAAAAGCAAAGTTGCAGTCACCATAATTTTATTGCAAATTGCATCAAAATCGTCATATTTTTGTGACACCGCTATACTAGTATGCATTTTGATCATGTCAATGTGCCATTTGTAAGCTGGTTCCTGTGCGAGTTTGATTTTGTACATAAAGCATAGTGTAACATTACTAGCAGAAACCTGAGAACAAAGCCAAAGAAAATTCGATAATCTCAGATTGCAATACGATGCTGCTTTTGGTAATATGACTACCGCAAAATTTTAAACATAATAAAAAAAAATATTTTGGCAGTCACTTAAAAATATTCTATTTTATCTGTTTACATATTTGTAATTGTGCATTTTTCTATCGAATACATATGTTACTCAATTATGCAATTTTCTAATTCGACTTTTGTACTTATGACAAATAAAGAATTATTTTTTGTACAGTTTTGTAATATAGTTGATTCTTTTTCATGGTAATGTTGAATATGGAAACAAACCAGAGCTCCAGATAAGATTTTCTTAATTGAGTTTTTTACCCATCTGATGATTTATTTCATTGGGTATTTTTTTATATATCACTTTTATCATTTTTTTTTTAACTCACTCCAAAATAAGTTAATTGGGTTTTTCACCCATCTAAAATTTATTGAATTGAGTGTTAGTTGTAAGATAGTTGTATATAGATATAGTATTGTTTGGCTTGGTGGATGTCACGAAAGCCCTTTTTCTTCATGGTGCCAACAACAAAATACTAGACTGGTTCTAATCATAAATACAATTTTGGAAGAAAAATATTTATATTCAACAGGGAACGTGCATCTCTTCTTGCGAAATAAATCTCCAGCACCGTATGCTGCAAGAATAGACATTACTTTCGGAATATCTCGGTTGTTACGTTGCGAAATAATGGGATCGTAATACCTTACGCAACTTTGTGTATTTATTTGAATGAATTAACGCAATCACTGAACAATTTTATGCACTCAGTGAGTGAATTAAGCATGTTTTGAAAAATTTATTGGGTTTTAGGCCTTTGATATTGCGTTTTGCAACGCAAAGCATTAAAAATAATTGGGTTTTATGAAAATTTAATTGCGTAACAACGCAAATACGCAGCTTATCTGGAGCTCTGCAAATTCATGTTATAAAAGTTATAGAAGACTGAAGAGTTAAAAAACTATTTGTTCTTGTCTTTCAATTATTATTTTATTCCCTATAATTTAAACTACTGGTGTGATTCACATCGATTGAAAAGATATAGTATGTTGCCCATTGTGTAAGCTGTTGGACTTTTAGCACTTTATACTGTTTTTCTATAACAGTCATCGTCTTTTTTCTTAAGCCACTGTGAGCAACTAGTGAGCTCCCTTCCCAACCTGCTAAAACCACACTCTAATTAATAAAGTAAAGGTGTAAGGTGTTTTGATGACTGGTTTATTTTTATTTCTGCTTGTCAAGTACATTATTACTTCCGTGTGTATATATAGAACTAAAACCCAAACTTTGCGAGGTTGACATATGTATTACAACTTTAAATCATAATGCCTTCTAAAAATTCACTTCCTCGTAGCCATCTGAACAGTGTTTCCTAAACTGTCATCATTTACAAATACAAATACAAAAAATTTTATTGGCTCAAACTCATCTACAATAAATGGTTAAGGCCTATGACAATAATTGAATACAAAATTGATGTTACAACCCATACAGTAGGGTTACTATTATAATAAAATGTAATATGGATAATACTTATTTATTATACAGGTAAATTAACATGGCATTTCCTCATATTTAACCCATCTGATATGAAGGAGGAAGTCAACTTTAATATGTGGTATTAAGTCTGGGAAATTTTTAAAACAATGATTCTTGTTTTGAGAAAGATTCAATATCTTTGTATGAAATGTTTCCCTTAGTTGCTTGTATTTTGAACAGTATAAAATAAAGTGATTTTTCATCTTCTATCTGAGCAGAATTACAAAAATTACAAACTCTTAACTCTCTTGGGATTTTAAGGTGTCTTCCTCTTTCAATCATTAATGTATGAGAGCTAATTCGTATTTGGCATAATTCATTTGACATTAATAGTTACAAATGGAATTTGAGGTCTAAAGGGGAGGTATTTTTATTAAAAATAAATCACAGTTCAAATGGACATTATTTCAATTTAAGAGACTCTTAATGGTATTTTTGTGCAATTCTTTTGGTTGACTGCATATATTTGCAGACAATAACCTTTTAAAATTTTTTTTTAATATTTTCTCAGTCTTTTTTCCAAGTTTTTCATACAAAAATATGAAATACACAGTGGTATCCCACTCAAATAATTGATGCTCTTGTGTAAAATATATTACCCTATTGTGAGGTTACTCATATAAAATTCAATGCAGAGCTTTCTCTCAGGCTCGAATAAATGATGTGTTCACCATACAGAGCCTCAAATTCTTGTGTACTATGTCATCTCAGTAATCCTCGAAAACATCTTATCTTTATTCCATATGTGCTATTTACACTATGTTCCATCAAGTGTGTCTTGTACAATAAAAAGTTGACCATGTTGACTAGGTGAAAACATAACCATTGGTGATTATTGAATTCAGTAGAAAAGAAATAATTTTTTTCATCTACAAATGTATCAAGTTCATTGGCAAAAATTGACTCCTCGAAAACACCTTAGCCCAGCATATGGTAAACGTGTCCTATACTCCATGCAATCGACGGTGTGAATAGTGAAGATCCAAGTTGTCTGGATACCTAGTAACATATATGCGGGTTTTATATTATTTCTGGGTTTTAACATGTTTAAAAGGCCCTTTATAATAGCAAGCATAGCAGATGCGACCATACAGTAACATTTGTGTGAAAAACAAATTACGTGATTCATATAAACAAACCCCTTTTAGATGGTAGCAAAGCTATCCATAATTATATTGAAGCAGAGCAAAAATATTATTTTAAACTTAGACTTAAAAATGAATTTGACATCGATAAAAATTAAGTGTTAACATGTTTTATAAAAAATAACAAACATTTGACTAAATTTTTTGCAATCTCTGAAAGGCTGCCTGAAATTGGTAATCTTATGACAATTATGTGACATCACCAATACATCAGAGAAATAAGTCAAGGGACCATTTGAATGCAGAGGCAGTTAAGTAAATATCCATGCAAATGATTCTGGGTATGTCAACCATACTCACCTTTCTATACCATTTGTTCGCCATGATCTCTTATGGCAAATAATTAAGCCTCATGCACAAACCCAGTACTTTTTATGTAAAACTGTATAAAACATGTATAAATAGAAAAAAAAATAGATTTAATGTAATTTTTTTACAAGCATTGGTCTTTATTTACATACATCTTGGGCAGACTACAAAACGTAGTTGAGCATGACAATGGGGATGATGTATGGCCAAGGTTATATCTGGGAACCAGTTATGTTCTTTGTGGAGTTTATTGTCGATGCTCGTGTTTACTAGTTGTCTGTTTGACAGTATTGAAAATCACACCATTAACACCGATATCAACAAGTTCCGTTGCTCTATACATCCCCTGTCGAAGTTTGAAGAAGAAAGTGAAAATGTAGCCAAAAAAAATTTTAAAAAGTAAATGAAAATGAAATTAGTTTTAAATTACTTTTCACTTCTAAAGTAGAGTCCTTAACTAGAACTTTTTCATTAGGCTGCATTTCTTATCCTGTTGTTGATGATAAATCTGGAGATCCACTACTGACAAAACATTATTTGGAAACAAACAAGATCACTAACTGGTTATCAATTTAAAGGCAACCAGTTTAATACTTTCTTTAATTTGGGAACCAGTTATGTTCTTTGTGGATTTTAGTGTGTGACACATTTAGGCTATTACAAAAAATAAAAGCTTCTTTTAAACATATTTTAAATTAAAACACATCTTGGGGAATGTCTCCACTCAAAATATTTCAGTGTTATATTAATTCTACCAGGTATAGTAGAAAATTAAAAAAAAAATTATAATGGAAATGTTAGATAATACAGTTAGATTGATACCTTTGCAGTCAAATTTTGTTCATGTTCATTTACCGATGCTCCACAGTCAAGTTCTGCCATTTTCTGAAGAAAAAAAATTCAATCCATAAAAATCACATGTGAAAAAGTTATGAAAGCGACTGGAGCAGATAGTTCAATACTAAATATGTGCTGGATTTAAATAAATGTGAAATGAACTGTTTGATTACATATAAAGTGATCTGTGCTTGGAAATAGTATTTTTAGACTGACTGAAGCAAGTTAGTACTTAAATTCTGGTTATTTTGAGATTAAAATGTGTAAGTAATAAGAACTAGAGGCTCTTAAGAGCCTGTATCGCTCACCTGACTATCAAAACATTTTTTTTGCAAAATTTGATATTTTAAAATGCTAAACATGAATATTGCCATGTTGAATTTCCAATCAGCAGCATGTTGCATTACAAATTGGTTCAAAAAACTAAAAAAAGTGAAAAAGACAACTTATGACCAAGCTTCATTTCTGCAGTTGCTTTAAATGTGTGGAATAGATTCAGAGAGGAAGCCGCTTTATGTTTTTCCAATAAGTTACTACATGTATGTTAAGCTATGTTCCATGGTGGCAGCAATCTTGTATTTTGGATCAAAACAAAAGCTCAAAATTAGAAGAGAAACATCTGAGTTATATTTTTACAATATCATAATTCCTTCTGCTGCACGGTTTGTGAGGAAACAAATTTTGAAATTTCAGAATGCATTTGCAGCTCTGACAGCCATGTTGAATTTCCTATAGGCTTAAAAACCCCAAATAATTAGATAACTGTCCAAGATTCACTTTTGCATCATGGTACCGTATTTGGTTAAATTGTGCAAGGTATAGTTTTACTATAGGGTCCTATGTTAAGCTGTGTTCCAAGGAGGCTATCTTGGATTCTGCATCGACACAAACAACTTAACTTTGTAGAGGACCATCTAATGTACATAGCTGCAATATTATTACAAATCATTCTACATGGGGGTTTGTGAGAAAATGATTTTTGAAATTCAGCAAATTAGAATGTCTTAATGGCCCTGGCAGCCATGTTGAATTTCTTATTGGCTCACAAAAATAACAAGATAACTATCTAAGCTTCATTTCTGCATAATTTGGTTTCATTGTGTGGAACAGTTTCGGAGAAGCTGTTAGTGTGTTTTTCCAAAAGGGTTTTATGTTAAGTCCTGTGATGGTGGCCATCTTGGATTCTGAATCGGCACAAAAACTCTTCTTTGTAGAGGACTATCAAAGGTACATTTCGGGAATATATCAAATCAATCTGCCAGCAGTTCATGCAGTTTGTGAGAAGATTTATGAAATTCAGCCAAACAGAACACATTAATGGTACTGGCATCAATGTTGAATAATTGATCAGCACCAAAAACTTTGAAAAGAACCACCCAATACACATTCCTGCCAAGTTTGGTTCAAATTGGCCGAGTGATTTTGAGAAGAAGATAGAAATATGTAAAAAGTTTGCGGCCAATGACAATAAAGACGATGACGATGACGATGACGATGACGAACGACAAGTGACAAGAATAGCTCACACTGTTCCTTTGTTTGGGTCAGGTGAGCTAAAAACAGGACACAAGTTTAAAGAAGACAGCTTCACATGTGCTGATCACAAAATAAAATTGGGTCAGGCTGATTATAATTTGGAAGCATAAACCGATTGTTAAATGTTGTTTTTATATCATGTAATGTATATGATAATATTTACTTATTAGAGTTACAATGTGGTAGTCATATATGTCTACATATTATTAATAGCTTGACAGTGTTGTGCAGAGACAGAAATCAAGATTTATACCCCTGACTTTCAGTAGAAAGATTTGTTTGTTTGTTTGTTTGTTTGAGTTTAACGCCACTTTCAGCAATTTTTCAGCTATATCATGGCGTCCAGTTTTTATTGGGGGAGGAAGCCGGAGTACCCGGAGAAAACCCCCGACCTGCGGTAGGAAAACTGGCCCCGACCTGCGGTAGGAAAACTGGCAATCCTTGTCAATTAAGATTGGAGTCGAGTACACCCTGCCTGCAGTGAGAATCGAACCCGCAATATCAGTGTTGACAGACCACGTGATCAATAGTAGACCAACTACCTTGACCACTCGGCCAAAAGGGGGGGGGGGGAGGGGTGTCTTATAGGCGCCGTAGTCTTATGGGGAAAGTAAATACAGTATGTCATCAATTGTAGATTACTTTCTACTATAAACACTAAACCACCACTGAATTATACTTGTATGAGGTGACTAAATAATAATAATGTAATGTTAAGGAATCACTTTGCATTTAATACTGATTTGAGAAAGATGTAATATTAAACTTTATTACTAGAAAATTACTTGTAGCTCTTTAGTTATAGCCTGAGCCATAGGGCCATAAAGATTGTTTTTCATTTACTGATAATTGATAATAGAGATACAGAACTCAAATCAACCAAAATGTTGATCCACTGATGGTCAAGTGTGATATATTTAAAATGGCCCTTTGTTTTCCCTGATTTGATAAAATCTAATGTGACTTTTTCTAAGTAAACTTATATCAAAGCCTATTTATCTTTTTCTTCTTCTTTTAGTATTTCCAGTAATATTCTAATTCAATTTTTTTTTCTAGAGTAAAATTGATAATACTGTTCCGAAGTTAAATGTCAAGGTCATGTATTACAGGAAGATTATTCTATTTACTTGCAATGGTAGAAAGCCCAATTATCAGTCCCTTCCCCCAGAACTTTTTATTCGTATACTACTTCTCCTTCTTTAGTATTTCACACCGTAAATATAGCTGAAATATTGCTTGCTGGGCATTATACAACAACCAATCAATCAATCAATCAATCTTTAGTATTTCCAGTAATCTATCTTAGCTTACCGGTAGGTATTTATTTATTGGTGCATGTGTGGCCCATTAACAGGATATGAAAAATGTGAAAGTGGATTATATAAAGAAATAACATTTAGTGAATAAATAAATAAAGTGTGGTGGTTAAAACTATGTACAGGAGATAAAGAGTATGTAAACCTGATCATGTGATGCAACCCCTTTTAAAAATGAGACAATTAACATACAGCATATACCTACTGGTAGTTACAAAAATTAGGGAAGTTTAATATGTTTCTATAATTGTTAAATACTTTCTGAAATACAATGCATCTAGCTATCTTACATTAGATTTCTGTGATAACATTTTCTACCATATTGCCATAAATACTTACACATTTTGGCATACATTTTAACATGAACATATAAAAAACAGGAATGATTATCATTAGATATGGTTTAATACCCAGGTATATGTGTATAAATTTGTCTCATGCACATTTAATCAGTGATACACACTTGGTTCATTTCACAAACTGAAACAAATTGAATGAATGATTGAATTGGATACAGACTAGCTATCAAAAGAGAAAGAAAACTGGGCATATAACTTTACTGAATATAAATGACATCATGATAATTATCAATGAAAATTACAAAAGAAAACCTATTCACATGAAAAAAATGCAAGAAACATGCAACAAATGAAAAAAAGACACAAAAATTTTCAACCAAAATAATTCTCAGGACACTGCCAGAATGCAGGATTTTGCGTCTAGTACCCAAGAGCTTGTGCAAGTTGTGGGGGCTAAACCAGACCCCAGTCCCCTTGCCGTACAGAGGCGGCTGCAAGCCGCAAGTAAGCTGCTGTGCTGCCTGCTTTGGAGTTACAGGTTACCTACTTTTACTTTTTTCTTAAAAATTAATTGAAAACCCTGTGTATGAATTTAAAATCTTTCGTAAAAATAGATACACATGTAGCGGAACTTCTTAGATATTGAATTGAAAGTTATATATATTTTACAATCAATATCTTGTGCCTATTTAATAGAAATATATGGAGTATTTCATGTAACAAAAATGAAGGAAAATACAATCAATAAAGAGGTCAGAAAAACATTGTTCAATACATACCACATGTATTTCCATAATACGTTGCTTAACTTCTTGTTACTGTGTTATAATATTTAAATCAAACTGGCTGACATAACAAGATCTTGTGTATGTCTAAAGAACATGACTCATGGGATGTCTACATGTACCTCATTACGCAAAGTCTGTGACAGGTATTGATAAAACTTTATCATGAACTGTGCAGGTTAGAATAAATTTTGTGTGCCCTTTCCAGTAAAATATGACTCCTGGTATCATGATTTCATTAGCTAGAACGATCAATGTAGACATAGGCATTTTTACGCGGACAGTGACAAAGACACTTAATTATGTAAAACAAAAGAATGCAATTGTTTATAAAAATATTTCCTGGCTGTATTTTAAAGAAACAGATTAAAGAGGTCGTCATATTTAATATATCACAAAATTAAATGTGTGTAGCAATCAACAACACGAATAATAACTAAAATACTAAAATCTTTTATCTATTGCTAATTTGAATCCTTTTAAATATGACACCCCACCAAAAAAAAAAGAAGGGAAAAATGTGTTACCAACTCGGTGAATCATTATTGTTGAAGCAACTTTCAACCTGATCTGAATAGTTTCTAATTAAACTAATATTGTTTTAAGTTAAATGTGTGGCGGTTAAGGCCTAAAACTTGATGGAGTTGCCTGCCTTGGTGGTTATAAATTATTATTATGAACATTATTTCAATAATTATTAACACGTGTGTGATAAATGGACTTTCAAATTGCATTTTGATGTTCAATAATATTTTGTTAGATTGATTATGAAAAATTGTTAATAATTTTGCAATTTAATGCATGGCATGATACCTTTTTCATGTGTTCAAACTGATTTTAATTTATGTTTAAAATCATCTGTGCTATATTGCTTTTTATAGAAAGCCAAAGTCTCTTCAGACTATTATTTTAAAGGCATTAGACTTCTCAGACTATGGTCTTATTTAGACGTTGCCTTACGTAAACTATTGTACAGCTAGTTTTATAGCCTTATTTTACATTTTAGTAAATGTTTCAACTTATAATGTGTGTAAATTTGCCCTGTCCAACGATGCGAGTTCAAAGACCCAGGTCCCTGTGTTCGAATCCGAACAAGTTTTGTTAACAAGGGGTTGCTAAGTAAACCTGTCCCTGAAGTTGTGAGTTGTTAACGCATAAATAGTAGAAACTGGATAAAAATACTGCAGAGATTGCAGAAGCATGGTGCAAATTGTGGCTTAGCAGCTCACATTGCAGGCAATTCAAAACCTCTCCTGTTACAAATGTCAAGGTCATTACTGCAGGTAGGTTCTTCTTTTTAGTTCCATTGTAAGCCTCTTTATCGTCCTAGAACTGTGACTGTGTTTGTGGGTGCGTGTGTGCACAATGTTTAACTTTTTTTACATGTATTTTTTAAAAGCTCGCCGGAGAGTTATACAGTGTCTTGTTATGTTTTACCTGCTCACGACTTGGACAGAAGTTTTCCGATCAATAACAATAAAATTTTGGGGTATGTATATTGATGAAATATATGGAGTACTTTACGTAATAAAATCAAAGAAAAATATACAATCGGGAAAAGGCAGGATAAAATGTTAAATACCTACCTTGTGTATTTCCGTAATTTGTTGCCTTCACTTCCTGTTACTGTGTTACTAAACAGGCCAATCAAACATTGGTCTTTTTTTATGGGAAACCCCCTATTCGCTTTATTATTGATATTTCGTTTCATCAAAACAAAGTCAATTTAATGTCAAATTAAGAGAGATTAACTTGCTAAAGAATAGGCGGTTAATTGGGTATCGTCATGCGTTAAAAATATAGGTTCGCATTATATTGCTTTTCTGACTGAGAAATGAGGGTCAAAAGGGGGGGGGGGGCATATTTTTTTCAAATTTCTTTGGGGTGCCCATACGGGATACATTGCAATGGTCCCAATTCCAATTGGTCTCAACTTGCATTTTAAATGTTTTATTTTTGTTTTCGAGATTATTCAGGAACCTATAAATCAAGTTAGTTATACTAGTCCAGGGATTATTTAAGGGATTATTTCAACAATTGATGTATATAAATTTATGCTTTGAGAATTGATTATAAAATGTGTGCTCTTAGTTAACATGATATGTTAAAATAATAACAATAGAAGACAAAACAAGTTTATGTTCATTACAATCTAATTAAAATGAAATCTTTCACTTGCTCCCTCTTTTTGTTATTGGTCGCTGCGTTGTTAGCGACCATAGGAAAAAAAGGAACAAGTGAAAATTTAATTTTAATTAAATTGTGTTCTTTATTGAGATTTACCTCACTATACTATTATTTTACATATTTGAAGCACTAATTCCAACCCATTCATTCTTGCATGTAACAGGGACAGTCTATACTATAGGCTGTCCCTGCATATAATGTCTTTATTACTTTTCTCACTTCCTACTTTCGAAAATACTTACCTTAACCATACAAATATGACTCTCACGCGTTCGTTCTCCCTGTACAAATGCTACCACACTGACGATCATCTTAACTTATAGAAAACATTCAAATTATTTCAATGTTATTCACTCAAAACACAAAACACTTTCACGCACACCAAACTTTATTCATCAATGCAAAGCTCAAAAGCACAACATATAAACACAAAACACAAAAGAATAAATTGCCCATTTTAAGACTTTATACAGTTTTCGGTGCCATTAAAAGTCCAAATGACTGAAGAAGGGTACAAGGAGTTATTTCTTCTTTACAGTAGCTCTCACATAGTTGAAAAATCTTTGCTTGATAATTTGTTGTTGCATATCTGCGGGCCCTGGTATAAGTTCTGTTTAGATACCAACGTTAAAGTTACTTGTACAGAATTAAAGAAGTAAATATATTAAATTAGTCATATTACGTATTTTGCAGGAAAATGGGAACTGTTTTATTTATTTTTCATTTGTTTCTTACATCAAATCATTCAATTTTTTTAAGTATAATATCCTGGCTTCTTCATTAAGTAGTTTCGTCATCACAGACAGTTGAAGAGACTGTCCCTTAGTTTTACTGTTTTACTGCTTATGCGCTGGTGAACAACAACAATTGAAATATGAAATTAAAGCTGAAACATATTTAATTTTTTTTTACAAAAAGTAGTGCTTAACATATAAATTCATTGGAAAATTTTGATAATACAACTAAATAAATAAAAGTAAATATTTTTCATAATAATTAGCAAATTCAAAAGCAATAAAATTGAGGTATTCAGGGAATTTAATTAGCCAATTAAACAGTGGCACATGCCATTGACTTTGTTTATTGAATTATGATTAACAGACTTTGAAGACAAATATTATTTTTACCATTTAAAAAAAAATACTGATAGTTTCATTGCTGACCAAGTTTTCAGTTATTTTAAATATAATAAACCATTTACAAAAAAGTAAATGAATTTATATAGTGATATGAGAATACACAATATAATCATCAATAAGGTATTCTGTCCCTTAATCTTGTGTACAGCATTTAAGTTTATAAATGATTATGGTCAAAGAATGTAAAATATGGAATCAAGTATAAAAGTAAATAAATAAGACTTACCCGAACTACATCTTCTTTGTGTCCCAGAATTGCATAACCCACAACACAAAGTCTGAACGATAAAGGCATGGTATTTCACTGGAACAGGTCTGATGCAGATTACACATTCAGAAAGACATGATGTCGAATACAGGTAATATTAAATGATGATGATTAGGGTTTTCAACGTCCTACACTGATAAATTAATACCCTCGGTCGGACCGTTGTTAGGGTTAGTAGTCCATGGACTCCACCATGGACTCCACCATGGTGGTTTTTGTCGAAGCCCGGCCTTCGGGATACCTGGTCGAAGAACTCGGCAGCATATGTCCAACTAGCGGCAGGGCTGCTTCGATGTAACGTTGGAATACTTCAGTACCCCACATAGGTAGGAGCGTTTCCCCACTCTGACCGTCTTGGAGGTCTTGCATCTGCTGAGTGAGTAAATATTAAAGCTACACCTTTTTCTTTTATATTTTTTCATTTAATGATTAAATGTGATTGGTTTTTCTATGAGTGACCTATCGTAAGACATTATTATTTTACCCCTACCTCCGAAGCCGAAGTCACAGTAACTCGACGGGTGTCTAATTAGAGGCAAGCACTGCCTACTCGTCCGGAGCACCTGAGTGCACCCATGGTTTTTATTGGGTACGGGTTACTCTCTGTTTTTTGTGTTTTTGGTTTTTGTGTTGCGTTTTGTCTATATCCGGATTTGTAACCGTCCCTTGACTTTTGGCTCTTGTTGTTCGGTCGGTTTTCTTTGCTATTTTTCTCACAATCATGTGCGTCTTTGATATTGTTTCTGTAAGACTTCAACAGGAACAGGGAGTAAAAAATTTAATTGTAAAATATTGTAAAATATACAAATGTATGGTTAAAGAGTAAATTTTCAGATAAACATTTAACTGCTTGATGTTTGTATAATGACATTCAAAGGCAACCAATTCCATGTATAGCTCCTTGAATTTTATTAGCGATCACGCTCCCTTACATGTTGAAATCAAATGTAAGAACAATAGGAAGCAGGAAAATTATAATATTGATGTTGAAGTAAATGGTGTAAATATCAGACGTTACCGATGGAACGACAATGTAAAGGATCAATTTTATGAACAGTTAACTTTACATAGCGGCGCGTTAACAGTATTCAATGAAATTGACCAAACTCAAGATAGTATTGACTCTTACGTTAAAACATTTGTGGAGCACTTAGCTGATATTGTCTATCCGTATGCTCGTGTATCGGAATTTAGCGGGAAAAGTCCAAACGCTTCAAATATTAATAGCAAGAAACAATTACAAGATAAACCCTGGTTTAATGCCGAGTGCAAACGACTGCGAAATTTGTACCTCAGTGCCTTACACCACTTTAATGTAGACAAATCTATTCGCAATCACCAAAATCTTTCGTTAGCTAAAAGACAGTACAAATTGTTAGAAAATAGACTTAAACGCGCATATCTACGCGAAGAGGGTGACATGTTAGATAATCTACGTAAATCAAATCCTAAGATATTTTACAGTCTTTTTAAAGGAAAGCGTCAATATGGTGCGACCGCAAACCTATGCGAGTTTTATGAACATTTCAAAAACCTGATGTCTTGTAATGTATTATCAACAGATAATACAAATGAAGTTACTGAAAATGTTGTTTATGATGAACTGGATATGTATATATCACAAGAAGAAATTATTAAAGCTGTTTGTAATCTCAAACGAGACAAAAGTCATGGAATGGATGGTATTGTTAACGAAATTTTAATTGAGGGCAAAAATGTGTTAGTTCCGTTTTTGGAAGAAATTTTCAATAGGATTTTATCTAGTGGACATTTTCCGAAGTCGTGGTCGGCAGCCATAATCGTTCCAGTTTTTAAGAAGGGCGATCCCTTACAGCCGACAAATTACAGAGGAATCAGCCTAGTGAGTAATTTAGCGAAACTTTTTACGTCCATTCTTAATAATAGACTATTACGATGGTCTGAAACTTATGACTTTATAACAGATGCACAATTTGGATTCCGTCCTGGTTACTCTACAATTGATGCAGTGTTCTGTTTGCAGTCTATTATTCAAAAGACTATATGTGCTCGGAAGCGACTGTACTGCTGTTTTGTGGACTATAAGCAGGCGTTTGATTCTGTTTCGAGAATTAATTTATGGTTGAAGTTGTCAAATTTAGGCATCAGAGGAAAATGTCTTTCTATTATAAAATCTATGTATTCTAATGTTAAATCATGTGTCAGAGTTGATGGGTTTTATTCTGAAGAATTTAAATGTTCTACGTACAGGTCTTATGCAAGGAGAAGTACTATCACCTATACTATTTTCACTATATGAAAACGATTTTGAAATGGAATTTTTGAACAATGGTAATATTCCAGTTGAAGTTAAAGATTTGTCACTATTCTTATTGATGTATGCAGATGTATGATACTATTTTCTGAAAGTATAGAAGGTTTACAGAATATGTTAAATACTTTGTTTACTTATACACAAAAGTGGGATTTGACAGTGAATATCAATAAAACAAAAATAATTGTATTTAGAAATGGAGGTAGAGTAAAGGATGATGAAGTATGGCATTTTAATGGTGAAATTGTTCAGTTAGTAGATGAATTTTGTTATTTAGGTGTATTATTGAATTATAATGGTAAATTTTCTAAGGCTGTTCAACATGTTAGTGAGCAAGGTAGAAAAGCTATGTTTGCATTGAAATCTAAGGTTAATTCATTGCATCTAAATATTACTACACATATTAAACTTTTTGATACTTATATATCTAGCATTTTATGTTATGGAGCTGAAATTTGGGGTCATCATAAAGCCCCTAAAATTGAAAAGGTGCATTTAGACTTTTGCAAAACCCTACTTGGTGTCAAGCAATGTACAACAAATGCTATGGTGTATTTTGAATTAGGAAGATTCCCACTCATTTATCAGAGGTTATACTGTATTGTGAAATTTTGGTTTAAAATTTTTTCATCCAAAAATTGTATTATTAAGAGTTGTTATTTATACCAGTTAGAAAACTTAGTTGATAATAAAAGTAGTTGGGTCTATCAGCTTAAACAATTATTATGTCATTTAGGTTTTCAAGATTTTTGGGTTAATCAAGATAATTTAGTAATAGAAAAAAATATCTTACTTTTTGTTAAGGAAAGGATACATGATCAGGCTAAGCAATTTTTGTTTGAAATGCTTAATAGTTCACCAAAATGTTTTTTTGTATAAGCATGTTGTTGATAATATATGTCTTCAAAGATATCTTACAACAAATGCTATGGTGTATTTTGAATTAGGAAGATTCCCACTCATTTATCAGAGGTTATACTGTATTGTGAAATTTTGGTTTAAAATTTTTTCATCCAAAAATTGTATTATTAAGAGTTGTTATTTATACCAGTTAGAAAACTTAGTTGATAATAAAAGTAGTTGGGTCTATCAGCTTAAACAATTATTATGTCATTTAGGTTTTCAAGATTTTTGGGTTAATCAAGATAATTTAGTAATAGAAAAAAATATCTTACTTTTTGTTAAGGAAAGGATACATGATCAGGCTAAGCAATTTTTGTTTGAAATGCTTAATAGTTCACCAAAATGTTTTTTTGTATAAGCATGTTGTTGATAATATATGTCTTCAAAGATATCTTACAAAACCTCTTTTTTATAGAAAATTTCTTACTAAGCTTCGATTGTCATCTCATAATTTATATGTTGAAACTGGTCGTTATTATGGTATAGAAAGAGCTAGTAGAAAGTGTAATTTGTGTGTTTTAAATATTATAGAAGATGAATATCATTTTGTTTTACAATGTCCATGCTATTCTGATTTAAGAAAACAGTATTTAAAGTCATATTATTATAAGAAACCATCTACATTTAAACTTGTTCAGGTACTGTCTACTGAAAATGTTAAAGATTTGCGTAATCTTTGTAAATTTATCTATCATGCATTTAATTTAAGGTCAGCTAAAATTGTTTGAAACGTATTAATTTCTCAGATGTAACAAATATTCATTTTAAATTGTACACTGCTTTATATTATATATTGTATACTGATGAGCCTTGCTGCTTAAAGTAATAAAGAATTGAATATATTAAAACTAAAACCTTATGCTTTCAAAAGATAAAAAAAGTAATAATTAAATGCCCAAGCTGATAATGAAATTAATAAGACAAAATTATTATACTATACAATTTTTATATTTTAAAAAGAATGCACAATTCTAAAATTATTTTTAATTATAGTTATCATTACATGTATATATATAAATGTGTATATTAAATAATAAATTTGAACAAATTATAACTTTTTTGTGTAATGAGCTTCTTAAATTTCAATTACTTATTATTGCTTGGTATACAAAACAAAAAATTGTTCTAAAATATACTTGTTAAAAGTGTTGGGACCAATTGTCCAAAAGTGGGACCAATAGGCAAAGACTTGGGACGAATTGGCTGGGACCAATTTGCATGTGGGACCAATTGACTAGACACCGCCCGTACGTATTCGAAATCCAATCCTTCAAAATGTGATTAAAACTCCTTTATTGTGTATTTTCATACCAATGCTTGCATTTCTTTAAAAAATATATTTACCTCAACAATCATTTTGACGCATCGCGTTTAACCCGACAGTTTTTTTTCACGCTTTATTTTGTGCTCATAAAATGGCCGCGCCCATACCGTTTCGTATTAGTACATTGATACCTATAAATATACAATATTAGTACATTGTCAGAAAATATACAGTTTATTTGTACGAGCCTTAAAAACAGGTAGAAATGCGAGGCTCTGCCTGTTTTGCGGCGAGTACAAATAAACGTTATATTTTCTGACAATGTACGAATATTGTTTTTATTCTACACTGTCAACCAGAAAATACATTTAATACTAATGGAAAACATGAAAAAAGTTCAATTGTTGCCGAATTTTTATTTGAGAATTTTCTGCGCTTATTCGAGTGATATAGCCTAACGTTACAAACAAATATCATATTCGACAACAAGCCGTGAACCAGAACAGCTATATATCGTTAGAGGTATAGACAAGGGTACCAGGAGTGACGTCATTATTTACAAATAAAGCTTTGCCTTATTCGTAGGGTCGTATTTGTCTAGTTGAAGCGGTAGTTGCAGAATAAGATATTTTATTCTGTAAGATCTTTTATTCTGCAACTACCGCTTCAACTATACAAATACGACACGCAAAACAGGGCAGAAATGCTCCGCAGAGCCTCGCATTTCTACCTGTTTCTAAGGCTCGTACAAATAAACTGACAATGTACTAATATTGTATATATGTACAGAGGCGAATCATCGCATCGCATTTGATATTGGTACTGCGGAAGCCGTACCGGCCGTACTGGCTGCTACACCTATGTATTTGAGATGAGTGGAGAGTCAAAAGACACTAATAAAAATAGAAAAATATGACAATTTTTTTTTATTTTTGAAAATTATTGGTACGGCATGCGGTATACCTACAAAAGTTATTTATTATTGGTACGGCGGAAGCCGTACCTGCTGTACCGGCTGCTACGCCTATGAATACGTATGTCAAGTCTTAAGTAAATGTTTGTTTATTTATACTAGGTGATAGTGCTAGATTTGTGTATTTTATAGGAATATGTGTTTGATAATATTTTATTATTGTTTTTTAGCATTTCCTGTAGTGGTCAGTATTTCTTTACTGTGTAACAGGAGGCCTATCTGCGTTGTTTTTCAGGTTTGTTTCTTATTTACTAATTTTTCAAATTTCTTATTTATTAATTTTCTTAGCATTTCAAACTCTAACTTTTCCTGTATAAACGATATTTATGAAAGTTTTGGAAAGAGTATTAGAATGCATGATTTTCTGCAAAATGTATGAGAGTAAAGTAATGAAACTTTAAATATTAAATATATTTTAATATTGGTCGATATAGAAAAATCCCAAGAGATCAAAGACTATGTGTTATATGCAACACCATTGACGACGAGTCACACTTCTTACTTCAGTGTAAAATTAATTCTAATATTAGAACTGTATTTTTGCAAAATTGTTGTAACATTAATGATTTTAATAAACTAAATAAAACTGAAAGACTTACACAAATTCTGAACCCAATTACAACTGAAGAAATTAAGACTGTTACTTCCTTTCATTAGAACTAAGAGAAGGAGTCCCGTCATAAATATTTTAGTTGTATTGAACAATTTAGTTATTCCCATGTCTTTATGTTTTTTGTATTTTTTTTCTGTACATGTTTATGTTTTATTACATTGTTTGTAAAGCTATAACCAATATGGTTTACTGTGTGCTTTAAATAAATAAATAAAAATTTAAACATCATAGATAAAGTAGTTTAAAATATCATTTATATTAATAAATAATAACTTTTTATCTTATATTAGGCATGTAGTTGGTCAAAATCCGAAAATTTAGCGATTGATACAACCCGGGTGATACAAACCTTGTATCATCTATATATGTGATACAAGATGTACTTTTGTCGGACCTACTTTTTGACGTCATAATGAATGTTATAACCAATGATTCACGATTTTGACCCTCATTCTATTAATGATTAATGAAATGTGACGTCATAATGCCCGTGACGTTAGGGACTATATTTTATGTCAAGATGCTTCGTTGAATATTAAATTTAAAAATTCAGGTTTGTTTGATCATTATATTTCTTAATTTTAGATAAACGTTATTACATACATTTTTAAGTGCAGGTACAACTACCTGTATCACGTTTCGACAGTTTCATACATTCCGCATCACAACTCGACGCTAAGCGTCTCGTAGTAATACGAATGTACACAACTGTCTCGACGTGATACAGGTTAATTGTACCTACACATAATGTATGTAATGCGTATATTTTATACGGTGTTAGTTAGTGAAATTTAACAGTATAAACTTCACTTTGATTAAATAACTGAGTTTTGTTAAATATAGAAGAAATAACTCTATTTTTAACAGCTTTTTTATATAATATGGGTAAAACACATATTTATGACAAATATTTCTACTTTTGGAATATGATGCACTAAAATCAGTCACTCCAGTTAAAACAGTATAAGTGTGAGGAAGGTTGTGTTATGCTGTTTGTATTTTTGTGTTTTGTTTGCTTTATTGTATTGTCTGCTTTATTTGTAAAACTAGCAGCATTGTGCTTTGTCTTCTTTAACTTAGTTATAGATGATTATTTACTTAATCTTCGCACAGTATATTACCCGTGTAATTTAGTAACTAGACGTGCATATTATGCAAATTCATATCAGTTGGAACTTTTCATGGAGAACAAATAATTTAATTAAAACTGGAAGTAGTATATAACACTTTCGATGTTAACATTATATGCTACATTATTTTGAAACATATATTTATAACTTGTTATTGTTATTACAGGGTATTTTCCACTTATAACTTTATGTCAACATTTGAACATAAAGAACCTAGTTCGGATTTATTTCGTTGTGTTTAATACGCCAGTGAAACACTACTACAACTAAAATAAATTATAAGCGTTGTTAACCTCCTTAATACGCGTGGTCTGGAACAAGAATATTTTTTCGCTTTCTAGCGAAATATTCCTACTGGTATAATGATTGGACTATCTCTCGAGAGCAATACCTGTATCTGTATTGGTACGTCACAGCTTCCAACTCGGCTACTGTGTGATGGAATTTGACTGCGCCAGATTTAGTCGCGCTGATGAGGAGGGCCGTTTTGAACTCACCAGTATTGGTGGCACACACTATACCGTCTTTCTGGTCAACAATGGGGTAGTACCACCATTGTTTATCGCCTCTTTGGCTATATATAAATTAGCTGATTTTGAATTTTTCTTTACATTTTACCTTTGTTTCAAATAAAGAATTATTCCTGTCACATATGACAACTTGTAACCCTAAGTATTCTTTTAAAATTTCAATACCACTTGCATTGCATTTAAGCACGAACGACCAACCGGAAGTCAACACGGTGAAAAAATCTACTTTCACTTTTAAGTTTAGTCAAAAGTGCATGTTATCCAATGACTCATATCATTTTTATCTCTTGTACACATCAGTTAAAATTTATCTTTTTGTTTTCTGAATTATTCGGCTTTCCAAAAATACCAAGTTTGTTCCAATATCTATTATGGTGCAAAAGTTATAATTATAACAGTGAGCAGCTATTTTTAAGTAGCACTACTTACCCTCAGAACTGGTTCCCGGTATTTGGTGGTCCTACACCTCTAGTCAATTATTGTTCTCACAAATAGAGAGTTTTTGCATTGGTCAGTTTTTGCGGTTGGTACAATAACGGCTCTTGAGTTGTTCCTTGCTTGGTGTTCAATAATATTTTTTGTTATGAAGTCTTTGTGTAGCTCTTATCTGTCGTTTAGGTTTCTGGTGGGTAATTAGGTCAGAAGGGGAGTCGGTATCTGCCCCTCAACAACTTGGTAAAAGAAGATCAGCCTTTGTTATTGTCGTCTGGTTTGGTGTGTTGGCAAGTCCTGATCTTTCAGCATTTTGGTGAGAGTACCTTCTTCTATAGAGTTGTAGTTCCGAGTAATAAACCTAGCACCCCTTCTTTGTATTGCTTCTAATTTGTGAATTTTCATTTTGGGCCACAATGTTGGAGATTCCGCCGTAGCATCCTAGAGTTGAGCTGGCTTTGTTGCACATGTTGCTGATGTGTTCTTTCCATTTCAGGTCTTCTTGAATTTGTAAGCAAAGGTATGGATTTAATGTTACCTGATCTAGGAAGTGGTTGTTTAAGCTATAGAACCTATGGCTTTTCTTTCTTAGACTCCGAATGTAGCATTTCTTTGCATTAAAGCGCATACCCCAGTCGCCCGCCCACTTTTCTAGTGACACAAGGTCGTCCTGCAGTTTGTTGTGGTCATTTTAACATTTTATCGCCCTGTATAAAAGGCAGCCGTATGCAAAAAGGTCTTACGGGTGAATTGATGACATCAGGCAGGTCGTTTATATGGCATAAGAATAGTAGTGGACCCATAAATGTGCGCTGTGGCACACCGGACTCAACTGTTGAGCAAGTGGAGTATTCTCATTCCAATTGTACCCGCATGGCTTGGTCTTTAAGGAAGTGGGACAGCCATTGATGGATATGTTCCCTCTTATGACATACTGGTGTATTTTGTGGAGGAGTTTGTCATGTGAAGAACAAAGTGAATATTGGTGCGAGTTGGGTTGCACATTGTTTCATGATTATGTTTGGCCAGATGCTTTTGACGGGTTTATGTTTTATGTTATGTTGTATTTTATGATCTACAAAGGCATATGCATTTTTTACATACAAATTCCCCTTTTCAATAGGCCAGAAATTTTTGATGGGTGGAAATTTTTTGGGGAAGTACTAACGGACAAATGTTGGCAAACTTTATAATTATTACGACGTGAAAGCAATAACTTATAAATTAACACCAGTCCCAGGTGAAATGAATTGGAAATTATTTAAGTTTTCATTCTGTTGTCTCCTGTTTTATTTTTTGTCGATCTATTTTTATAGCTGACTGACTCACGTGAACATAAACTCAAGTACATGTAGTACTAAATATATTTAATTAGTGAACACCGAAATAAAAACAAATGTTTGCATAATAAACACAATGAAAGAATAATTTTTGAAGTCGACAATTATAATGAACCATTTTACCTTTATGGTCCTGTCGTGCCTGTAGGTGTACATTGTTGTTAATTACCAGGGTGATTGTTGTTTTCATAACGGCTAATAAGTCTGTTTGATCTTTTGACACCGTACAGAATTAAATATTTAATTCGTCCTTTTAAGTGCCAAACAGATGTTAATAACAGGACTCAGACGATAAAAGACAAATAATCAGATTTTAATTAAAACCTACGAAAAATAATTGTTTTATCAACCAAAAGATGTTTTTGTAAAATCATGGTTTAGTAATTCCAAACAAGGTTGTTTTACACGACGTTAGTAGTGTCACCATTCTTCATAATTCATTGTCCCAGTTTGTTACCTCCACGCGAAATCCGCGAAAGTATTATCACGCGGAATTGGTTTACAGTATTTGTATGTGAGCCCCCCCCCCCTCCCCTCTCCCCAATATGTGTTTTTATATGTCAACAGATTATTTTATTTAGGTTTTTGGATACTAACAGACTTACCAAGCATACAGTTAACCTTAAATTGATCATTTACATACAACTTGATGTCACATTTTTGTATATGTAAATGTATTCAAGAACATTTATCATGTTTATTGTTATTATGTATTGAAACCCACTGCCTAAGATATCGAAATGAAGTTTTCCTGCGAGCACCAAATCAATTGTATAATAATGTAAAAAAATTGAATATTAGAAATTTTGTAATAACATGTATACTGTTAACAATTTATTGAATAAGCAACTTATACTTTATAAGAGCCACAACTCTATATCTATGTGTGCCGACTTTCTCCTAACTATTGTTGACTGGCATAAATTGACGTTAAATTAGATCGAATATTCGCCAGAAACAGGCACAGTGTATGTATTTTAAACATTTTTGTGTGACAATATTTTTTCAAACATGTAAAACTTGACTTGTGTATGTTTTGCATCTAATAAGTTACTTAGAAATAATCTGATAATTTTGAGATTGGAATGTACATTGTGTTGGATTTGTAGGGCAAGGAAACTTATTAATTCTTGTTTACTGTACTGATAAGCAATAAGTAATACATAGATAAAAGATCGTATATTTAAGTGCATTTCACATACCTAATTGCAAAAATACACATTTCATACAGTTAAATTAATATTATAAGGACTAATCATTTTTGTATTTTCAGCTTCTTACCACGAACACGCACATATATACGCAAACATTCACATTGTATATCATCTAGTATCTTATTCATACATCATCATCAACTTAATTCATCTTTGAACACCCGGCATTATTTTGTAATTCATGCTAACTTGTGGCATATGATGAAATTATAGTAAATAAACATTGGTTAACTTTACTGAAGTCCGTTTATTTTGGAAAATAGATGGGAGGCAGTACAGTAAGAAGACTCTCTCCTGGCAATGAGTTATTTCGTATTTGATCTGAACGATGTCTTTAAATCCCGAATTAGACGTGCTAGATGAAGGGGATAACGAACAAACAGACGCCGCCACCGGTGATACGCAGCAAGACGATCATAGTGATACTGATCAACGTGATAGTATTATCAGAAGAGAAAAACGAGTCATTACTTTGACAGAGAAAGGAAAGGAACTATTTGAAACTAACCGACGAGCATTTCAACTAAAACTTAGTGTAATTCACAATGACATTCAGCTGTTGTCGAGAAACATTGAGGTCCATTCAAATAATTTAAAATCACTAGAAGAGTTGAAGGACGAATTTGTTCACACTACATCAAAATATGACCATATGTGCAGAGAATATCTGAATTTTCTCGCTAGAACTAACACTGCTCAGTGCATAGAGGAAGCAGCAAATGTATCCGCAGAAATATCTAACTTTACAAGGAAGGTCGAAACAGACTTAAAAAGGATGAATGAATATATCAATGAACTACGTCAACAAACGGGATCTGGAAAAAATTCAACTCGCTCATCGAAAAGCAAAACTTCTCTACGGCGTCTTCGGCCGTCGCCAAAGCCAAAGCCAAAGCCGAAGTGAGAAAGTGAGAGCGGAATTCGCTGAAAAGGAGACACAACTACTTAAAGAAAAAGCCCTTTTAGAAGGAGAAACAGGCGATCGAAACAGCTAAGGCGGAACGTAGAAAGGCAGACTTAGAAGCAGATTTGGATTTACTTAATTTTAAGAAGGAAGCTGCAGCCGTTGAAGCAGAAGCCGAAGCACTGCAATCGGAATTTGATGAAAGCATGTCTCAAGTATTGTCCGATAAACCACCACTTGATGCAAAAATTAGAACAGCTTCGTTTATCAGTCACGTTCAACAACAAAACCGTGAGATTGAGGGCAAGTCTCGTTCTGCAGTGAATAACATGAATTCGAATACACCAGCTCCACCCAAATTAAATCCACATGCAAGTGAGTTCGTTCCTCAAATAAATTCGCATAAGGACCACCATGTTCAATATGAAAGTAGCACAAACTTCCGAGAAAATACTAATCACGAAATCACGAATTATGGAGAGAAGGGAATGGCAGCTGATTTCACTCGTTTTCTGTTAAAGCGTTATCTACTGATGTCGAGATTTAACATATTTAACGACAAACCTGAGTTTTATCCTTCTTGGAAAGATAGCTTTAGGAAGATAATTAGCGAAATTCAGGCGAATCCTACTGCGGAAATGGACCTTCTGGTAAAATGGACTGGACCACAGTCACAAACACATGTCCAAAGCATAAAATCTTCGAACACAAACAACCCATCAAGGGCTCTTAAGCTTATCTGGGAGAGATTGGATGAACGCTTCGGAAGTCCGGAACTTATAGACAGCGCACTTAAAAAGAAGCTGGCTGCCTTTCCACGGATTACGGAGAGAGACTTCTCGAAACTGTACGACTTATCCGACATCTTATCAGAAATCTCATCAGTAAAGGAAAACGAAGATTATGGTTTGCTTTTCTCCTATTTCGATTCTTCCATAGGCGTGTCACCTATTGTCGCTAAGCTTCCACATCAGCTACAGGAGAGATGGACAAGGACTGCGGTTAATTACAACAGTAGACATAAAACAATTTACCCACCGTTCCATGTATTTGCACAGTTTATTCATGAGGAAAGTAGAGGAAAGAATAACCCTAGCTTTTTATATGAAACACCGTCAAACCTAATGCATGCAAAAGAGAAACCTGCCGGGAAGGCTAGAACACTTGATGTTAGAGTGAGAAAAGTTGAATCGACCGAAACTATAACCAAGGCAGACTCATTTAGCATAGACCCCAGTATTAAGTGTCCGATTCACGGAACTAGGCACACACTGAATGACTGCAGGACATTCAAGGCGAAACCAATTCATGAGCGGAGGCGTTTCCTGAAGCAAAATAAGATATGTTTTAAATGTTGCCTATCAACAAACCATGTACAACGTAATTGCCAAAATACGATCAAGTGTAGTGATTGTGGAAGGTCTGACCATACATCGGCCTTGCATATAAAGAACAGATCTGATACAGATGGTGATGCGCTGCCAAGTCATGGCGGGGAGCCTAGGACTAACATACATGCAGTAAATCATAATAGTGATCCTGTTAGACCTATGTGCACACAGATATGCTCTGATAAGTTTGGGGGAAAATCGTGTGGAAAGATTGTATTGGTAAAAGCATATTTGAGTGAGAACCCTGGTAGAAAGATAAAGTTATATGCAATGCTGGACGACCAGTCAAATAGAACTTTAGGACAATCGCAACTTTTTGATTTTTTCGTAGCTACAAGTATTTGCGAGTATGTACTATCCACTTGTTCCGGAAAGTCTCAAACTTCCGAGAGAAGGCTAAGCAATCTTGTAGTAGAGTCTCTAGATGAACGTACTCAACTAAGATTACCCGACGTCTTAGAATGCGATCAGATACCAGATATTCCAGACGAAATTCCCACTCGAGAGGTAGCGATTTATCATCCTCATCTAAACGATCTTATCGACTTTATTCCACCGTTGGACAATGATAGCAAGATCCTACTCTTAGTGGGACGTGACATGATAGAAGCACACCATGCCCAAGATCAACGAATAGGTCCAACGAATGCACCTTACGCGCAAAAGCTTCCACTAGGTTGGACTATAATTGGGGAGACATGTTTAGGAAAAGTACATATTCCAGACGAAGCTCGTGTAAAGAAGACCTACTTACTCAATCCTGACAGGGTGTCGATATTTCCACCGTGCACTAACGAATTGAAAATTGAAGAAGTATCACACTTTGAAATGCCAAACTCTGAATACGATCAAATAGGAGGTGACATTTTTGTACGTACCAAAGACGACAATAAACCGGGGTTATCTCGTGATGATCGAGAATTTTTGGCTATCATGGACAGGGAATTTTGTAGAGATCCAGGTGGTAACTGGTCAGCGCCATTACCATTCCAACAATCGTCTACAACTTCCGAACAACAAGATTCAGGCATGGAAACGAGCTAAAAGTTTGGATATTAATTTACGCAAAGATCCAGAAAAACGAGAACATTTCTTCTCCTTTATGAAAGACATATTAGAAAGGGGTCACGCCGAAATTGCCCCAGATATTAATGACCATAAGGAGCAGTGGTATTTACCCATCTTCGGGGTGTATCACCCTAAGAAGCCCGGAAAGCTGCGTGCTGTATTTGACTCATCGGCAAAATTTGATGGTGTGTCACTCAATGACGTTCTTCTTAGCGGCCCTGACTTGACCAACAGTTTGATAGGAGTTCTGCTCCGCTTCAGGAGAGAACGTGTAGCTGTAATGGCTGACATAGAACAAATGTTTTATTGTTTTAAAGTGCACGAAAAAGATAGAGATTATCTTAGATTTCTCTGGTATACAGACAACGATTTTAGCAAACCACTAACTGTGTACCGCATGACTGTACACGTATTCGGTAATAGCCCCAGCCCAGCCATTGCGACGTACGGTCTTCGAAAAACGGCCAAGGAAGGAGAATCCGAGTATGGAGAAGATATGACAGACTTCGTGTCAAAGAATTTTTATGTGGACGATGGATTAACCTGTCAACCAACTATAAGCGATGCCATTGACATAGTGAAGCGAACTCAGTCAGCACTTAAGTCAATAGGAAAACTGCGTCTTCACAAGATATCATCAAATGAAGAGGAAGTTATGAACTCCTTTGATAATAATGATCTTGCAAAAGAACTAAAGGATTTAGACTTCGATTCAGGTTCTTTGCCGATTCAACGTAGTCTCGGAATGAATTGGGACTTGAAATCAGATTGTTTTACGTACAAGATAGATAGAGACATGAAACCGTACACCCGTCGGGGTCTGTTATTAACTACCAATAGTATTTATGACCCTCTAGGATTCTTGGCACCTGTTACGATTCGTGGCAAATTACTTCTGCGATCATTAATGATAGAGAAAATCTCGTGGGACGAAGAATTGACTTAGGAACGCTACGAAGAATGGGAAAGCTGGAGAACTTCGTTGTTCAACTTGGAGAATTTGCAGATTCCACGAATGTTTTCACCCACTTCGTTTAGTGTAGCTGAAAAGAAAATGATTCATGTTTATTCCGATGCGTCAGAAAAGGCAATTGCAGCCGTTTGCTACCTACAACTTGAATCAAAAAACGATACAAATGACAAGAAACTTGGATTTATAATGGGAAAGGCCAAAGTTGCACCTAGTCACGGCCACACAGTACCAAGGCTAGAACTATGTGGGGCATTACTGGCCACAGAAATCGCACAGATTGCTGCAGACAATTTAAATATTCCACTGACAGACATACGCTTTTATACGGATAGCAGAGTTGTACTAGGTTACATTTATAACTCAACTCGTCGATTTTACACTTACGTTAGCAATCGAATTGCGAAAATTCATCAGGTTTCTGAACCGAACCAGTGGTCATATATTCATACAGAAAGCAACCCAGCAGATCTTGCGACACGATCTATACCATCTGAGAAACTTCAAGATAGCATTTGGACCCGAAATAGTGAATAAGAAAACATTAAGTGACATGAATGTAGCAGCTTTAGGCTCGCATCGATTCGGAAGGTTCGGGAACTGAAAATCACTTATTCGTTCAATCGTTTTATTGAAACTTTTTCTGACTAAAAGGTCAAGAGGAATTGACGATATGAAATGTTCATTTAAAGACGCCGAAAGACTAGTTATCAGGACCGTACAACATGAAGTCTACTTAGACGAAATTGTCAGTTTGAAAAACTGCAAACCACTTCGTAAAGACAGTACGCTGATACAATTGAACCCTTTCATTGATGAATATGATATGTGTTGGAGGACGCATCGGTCTGGCCAACATAAGTGCGGACGAACGGAATCCGATTATTCTACCAAGCAGACACTGGATTGCTACTCTTATCATTCGTTTTTATCACGAAAAAACTCAGCATCAGGGACGTCACTTTACATCTGGAGCTGTGAGGTCTAGTGGTTACTGGATAGTTGGAGAAAAACGTCTTATTTCTTCAATACTGCACAATTGTGTTACTTGCCGAAAACATCGGAGGCCTACCGAACAACAGAAGATGGCAGATTTGCCGAAGGATCGTGTGCAACCTGATCCACCGTTCACATCTGTAGGCATCGATACATTTGGCCCATGGTCAGTGGTAACTCGCCGCACCAGAGGCGGTATAGCCAATTCAAAACGCTGGGCCATTATATTCACTTGCATGGCCACAAGAGGTGTGCACATAGAGGTGGTGGAAGAAATGAGCGCGTCATCGTTTATAATTGCGTTCAAACGATTTGTCTCGAATGGAGGGCATGTTAAGATTATAAGATCTGATAGAGGTACAAATTTTATAGGCGCCACTGATCACCTGGGTATAAATGCAATAAACGTTGAAGACGGACCTGTCGGAAGTTACATGTATAACAATGGGATTGAATGGCGTTTCAATTCGCCACATTCCTCCCATATGGGCGGATCATGGGAGAGGTTAATTCGAATTTGCAGATCTATATTAGATTCAATGATCTCGGAACTACCTGGAAGAGAATTGTCTCATGAAGATTTGGTTACATTCATGGCCGAGGTGTCGGCAATAATCAATTCAAGACCACTTACGATAATTTCAACTGATGCCGAGGAACCGTTTCCATTAACGCCTTCATTGTTGATTACTCAAAAACCTAGCGTGCTTATTCCAAAGGATGTGTCATTCGATTGTAAAGATATGTATCATTTTCAATGGAAGCGAGTCCAGCTTCTTGCCGATATTTTCTGGCAACGTTGGCGAAGGGAGTATTTGCAATCTCTTCAAAAGAGACAAAAGTGGACAGAGTTTCAGTGCAACTTGGGAGAGGGAGACATTGTGTTACTTAAAGATAAACAAGCTCACCGCATGGACTGGCCGATGGGCATTGTTACAAAAATATTCCCAAGCGCAGACAATTTAGTGCGTAAGTGTGAGATAAGAACTGTGCGCACTGGAGACGGGAAAAATAAAACTAAAGTGTCAAACCTTGTAAGACCCATAACTGAACTCGTACTCCTCCTTTCAGAAACAGAATATAAAAAAGTGACATCTTAGATATGCCAGACGGGGAGTGTGCCGACTTTCTCCTAAACTATTGTTGACTGGCATAAATTGACGTATTTCCCTCCCCCTCTGTCATGTCTGTACTAGCTAACCTTTCTGTTTTTTTGTAAACGTGTCATTTCAAGATTTTTTGCAGTGTTTTGTTCAAACCACTAATTAGATCGAATATTCGCCAGAAACGGGCACAGTGTATGTATTTTAAACATTATTTTTTCAAACATGTAAAACTTGACTTGTGTATGTTTTGCATCTACTAAGTTACTTAGTGTAATGATAAGAAGTAATGACTCTTAACACGTGGAGTTAGGACCGCCTTCTAACTGATTGACAGTTATCTTTGTAAAGCTTGAAATTTTATCTCTGGGACATTACTGTTTGTAATCATGTAGATGTTAGTCGTGTTTAATAAATATAATTATATTATAACACCCTATCGAACTCGTTACATGGTGTCAGGTGTGTGAACGCATGAATGTTCAATTTGTTGTTTGCCGAACAAAGAAGCAAAAACATGGAACATTTAAAACAACCGCCCGAGTTTAACTTTTCAAGTGACGGGAATATGTCCGAAAGATGGAAAAAATGGCGTCAGACCATGGAACTTTACTTAGACGTTGCTATGTCCGCAGCAGATGAAAAGGACAAATGTAGAACACTTTTGTATGTCATTGGACAAGATGGGCGAGATATCTTTAATACGTTCACAATACCGGGAGATGACAAGGACAAAATCAATCCTTTACTTCTAAAATTCGAAAACTACTGTATTCCACGAAAAAATGTGACGATGGAAAGGTACAAATTCAACACAAGAATGCAGGACAAGAGTGAATCGATTGATCAGTTTATAATTGATCTAAGAAACATGTCCAAAAACTGTGCCTTTGGAGCAATTGAAGAAGAACTCATTCGTGATCGCATTGTTTGTGGAACCAATTCAGAAAGGGTGAAAGAGAGACTTTTACGTGATGATGAACTAACATTAGCAAAAGCTATAACTGTCTGCCGAACAGATGAAGAGTCGCGCAGAAACTTAAAAGCGTTTAAAGAAGAAGAAAGTATTCATGCATTACGAAGGAGACAGAAATCGCAAAACAGTCACCAGCAGAATCCGAATCCGAAAAAGAAAGAGGAATTTCAGTGTAGAAAATGCGGAGACCGACACGAAAAACGTAATTGTCCAGCATATGGTAAACGTTGCCGAAAATGCAAGCACTTGCATCATTTCGAGAAATGTTGTCGTTCGAAAAGAAAAATTCATGGATTAGAAGAACGTGAAGCGAGCGTAGATTCCGATTGTCCGGATGATTTCTTTGTCGGAAGTATAACAGAAAATAGGAAAACGGAAATTCTTGGAAATGAATGCTACACAACCTACAAAGTTCAAGGTAGGAACATCAAATTTAAAATTGACACAGGTGCCCAAGTTAACATTTTGCCGACCAAGATCTATGAAAAATTATCGCATGTCAAATTGTTTCACACGCATACAACACTTACGAGCTATTCAGGTGATAAATTGAAAGTTAAAGGCAAATGTCAATTAATTCTACAAGATAAGCGCATTGAATTCTTTGTAACTGATACAGAACAATGTCCGCTTCTTGGGTTCAAAGCGTCAAAAGATTTAGGGTTAATTCAGGTCATCATGACTGTTAATTCTGTCAAAGATCCGATCAAAAGCTATCCGAAAGTTTTTAATGGTTTAGGTTGTCTTGAGAAGCCCTACCACATTGAAATAGATAAAAGTGTACCTCCCGTGATTAATGCACCTAGAAACGTACCAGCTGCATTAAGAGCAAAACTGAAAGACACTTTAAAAGATATGGAGGAAAAAGGCGTAATTAGAAAGGTCGATGAACCCACTGATTGGGTCAATTCTTTGGTCGTTGTTAAGAAACCAAAATCTGACAAACTTAGAATATGTTTAGATCCGCGGGACTTAAACAAAGCTATAAAGAGGGAACAGTTTCAACTACCCACGATTGAAGACATTACCACGAGAATGTCAGGTGCGAAAGTTTTCAGTAAATTAGATGCGAATTCCGGGTACTGGCAAATTCCGTTAGATGAAGAAAGCCAGTTGTTAACTACTTTCAATAGTCCGTTTGGTCGTCATTGCTTTCTTAGAATGGCTTTTGGACTCCGAAGTGCCCAAGAGGTCTATCAAAAACGTATCGCACAAATATTCGAAAGTCTACCTGGGGTAGAGACTGACATTGATGACATTATTGTATGGGGCAAAAATGAGCAGGAGCACGATGAAAGACTCCAATCCGTGTTACGAAAATGCGAGGAAGTTGGGTTAACGTTGAATTCTGAAAAGTGTCAGTTCAGAATGAATCAAGTTACGTATATCGGTCACACGTTGGGAGCCGATGGTGTCAGACCCGATCCGTTGAAAATCAAGTGCATTACAAACATGCCAGCACCTACCGACAAAAAAGGTGTACAGGGACTGTTAGGTACTGTTAATTACATCAGTAAATTCGTGCCGAATATGTCGTCTGTTACGGAACCGATCAGACAACTTCTCAAAGATGATATTCAGTTCGTATGGCGTGATGAGCAGAAAATCGCGTTCGAGCGTATCAAAGATGTTCTTACAAAAGATCCAGTACTTGCATATTTTGACGTTTCAAAACCGGTCAAAGTAAGCTGCGATTCGTCACAGTCAGCGTTAGGCGCTGTTCTCATGCAAGATGATAAACCAGTTGCATTTGCATCTAGATCGTTGACCGACACAGAAAAAAGATATGCTAATATAGAACGTGAATTACTTAGCATAGTGTTTGGTCTTGAGCGTTTCAACCAATACACATATGGAAAACACGTAGAAATAGAATCTGATCACAAACCGATTGAGGTCATTGTCCGTAAACCGTTAGCGAACACCCCACCTAGACTGCAAAGAATGCTTCTAAGATTACAGAAATATGACTTTTCCGTAACGTACAAGCCTGGGAAGCAAATGATTATCCCAGACATGTTGTCACGTGCATACATCAAAGATGAAAGTTCCGATAATGACATTTGTGAAGATGTTGAATGCTTCATAAACATGGTCGTTAAATCTATGCCTGTATCAGACAGCAAGATGAATGAGATTAGAGATCAAACCGATAAAGATGAAACGTTAAATAAAGTCCGAAAATTAGTGTGTGATGGATGGCCAGAAAGAAAATCTGATATTCCACAAGAAATTTCTGAATATTGGAATGTGAGATTCGAACTATCCGAAAATGAAGGTATACTTTTGAAAGATGAGAAAATCGTTATTCCGTCAACTATGAGAGCTGAAATGCTACGTAGATTACATGCATCACATAGTGGTATCGAGAAAACCCGAAAATTAGCGAGAAATTTCATCTATTGGCCTGGACTCAACAGTCAAATTTCAGACATGATACTAAAATGTGGAATTTGCAATGAGCATAAGAATTCAAAGCAAAAAGAACCATTGATGCCGACTGAAGTGCCAGAGTTACCGTGGCATACCGTTGGTACAGATCTATTTCACTGGAACAAATCCGATTATCTAATCGTTGTAGACTATCTGTCAAGATATTTTGAAATAGCTAAACTTGACAACATTAGTGCGAAATCGGTAATAACACATATGAAATCAATATTCGCTCGTCATGGAGTACCATCTGTAGTACGAAGCGATTGTGGTATCAATACACATCTGCCGAATTCAAAGAATTTTCGAAATCATGGGGATTCGATCATGTAACATCAAGTCCGTATCATCAACAATCGAATGGACTAGCTGAGAAATACGTTGGAATAGTGAAAAGCTTACTGAACAAATCCCTAGCCGATGGGAAGGATCCGTACATTGCATTGTTGGATTATAGAAACACACCAATCAATGATGTTAATTCTCCGTCTCAAATTCTAATGAGTAGAAAACTGAGAACAAACATTCCCGCAACCAAGAACCAACTAAATCCAAAATGTGCCGATCTGAAAACAACTCGTTCAAAAATGACAAACAATCGTAACAAGCAAAAATATTACTATGATCGAAATGCTAAAAGTCAGAATCAGTTCAAAGAGGGACAGTCAGTTAGATACCAAGAAAGTGGAAAGTGGAAAAAGGCGATGATAACTAAAAAATGTGACACTCCGAGATCGTATATACTGGAAAATGAACATGGACATTCATATCGTAGAAACTCAAAAAACATCCGAAACAGCAATGAAAACTTTGAATTTAATAAGTTTGATGAAGAAACAGATGACATTGAACTATCGAAAACAAATGACATTGAACTATCGAAACAAGACAAGGAGACTACTACCGATTCGAATCATCTCTATACAACCCGTAGTGGAAGACAAGTTAGACCGCCGATTAGATTCCAGGATTATGTGTGTAAATAATCTGCGTTGTGCCGTAGGGTCAGAATAATACCCTATACGCAGATAGTTAGGTGTTAGGAAGGCAGGGCAGTCTACCCTGACCTTAGTAGGATTACAGTAATGTTACTTCTTGTATTATATTAAAATAATCAGTTTATTGTTTAAACTTTATTTGGCTTTTATTTATTTCAAAATTTTATTTTGGAATAGACTATAGATCTACTTTATTTTCAATACACTAAATTTCTTATGGCTGATTATTTTGGTTGGTTTGTAACATAACTGTTAAGTTAGTTTGACATCTGTTTGTGTAAATATTTTCATGCTTTTCTACTTTAATGACTTCGTCTTTATAAACACAAATTGACATTTCACAGAACTTTTCATAGTCAATCATTTTTATGTTTTTCTTCAGAGGGGGTTGTAATGATAAGAAGTAATGACTCTTAACACGTGCAGTTAGGACCGCCTTCTAACTGATTGACAGTTATCTTTGTAAAGCTTGAAATTGTATCTCTGGGACATTACTGTTTGTAATCATGTAGATGTTAGTCGTGTTTAATAAATATAATTATCATTATGGATTAATTATTATAACACCCTATCGAACTCGTTACACTTAGAAATAATCTGATAATTTTGAGATTGGAATGTACATTGTGTTGGATTTGTAGGTCAAGGAAACTTATTAATTCGTGTTTACTGTACTGATAAGCAATAAGTAATACATAGATAAAAGATCGTATATTTAAGTGCATTTCACATACCTAATTGCAAAAATACACATTTCATACAGTTAAATTAATATTATAAGGACTAATCATTTTCGTAATTTTTTTAATGTATGGAGCGCCATTAGTGTCATTTATTTTTCTTTTCTTAAACTTAAATTGGTTCTATATTGAGATTTTTTTGGTATTTTCAGCTTCTTACCACGAACACGCACATATATACGCAAACATTCACATTGTATATCATCTAGTATCTTATTCATACATCATCATCTACTTAATTCATCTTTGAACACCCGGCATTATTTTGTAATTCATGCTAACTTGTGTCATATGATGGAATTATAGCGAGAATCGCAGATGCGAGCTATACGGTTACATGCGTGTGTGTAAAAAAGTCACGTGATCCATATGAACAAATCCATTTCAGATGGTAGCTGAGCTATCCGAAGAAAATATTGTAGACGAACGAAAAAATATATAATATAAAAGTAGACAAAAATAATTTTGACATCGATAAAATCAAAGTGTTTATTTTTTAAATTACTACAAAAATGCCAGTCAATTTTTTTTCAATCTGAACGCTATATTTGAAATTGAGTTTTGTGACGTCACCAACACATTAGATAAGACGTCACGTCATCAATGGAATGTAGAGGCAATGTAAGGGGGCTATGAAGTAACGATATGAACAGTGAGCGATGCTCGCATTTAGGCTGCGCCTACATTCATATTAGTAAATAAACATTCATTTGGTTAACTTTACTGTAGTCCGTTTATTTTGGAAAATAGATGGGAGGCAGTACACTATGTGTGTACTACAACGGACGCCCAAGAACAATAATGATATATATTTGATTTACTATCAACATGCATATAAAATGATTTTTAATTTGGATTTAATAAAGAAATCGATTAAAATTTCTTCTCTACGTCTTTTTTACACTCTACAGAAAAGCCCGCAAAAATCCAGCGTGTTAATATGCGTTATAATTTGCGCTATGCTTCAAATAAAAATAGTTAACATTTTTGTACAAGTTGTTTGATATAAAATTTTACAATTACAGCTCATTGCTCTCTTTCTTAATACATACATTGCACTATAAAATAATTACATAAACATATAGACGACAAAATCTAATAATAATAGTAAACAATTTAAAATGTAAATTGCCAATTTACCACACTTTTCCGAGCACCCAGTTTAATTAGTTTTTGACTAATCAAGAAACTAATTACGATCACTTGACTTGCTTTTTCGAATTCGAGTCAAACCGCCCGATTGTCAAAACGCCCCCTACCAAAATGCCCCCATTTTCCAAAACGCCCCCACCAAAATGCCCCATTTCCCAAAACACCCCCACAAAAACGCCCCGATTTTCCAAAACGTTCCAAAACGCTCCAAATTAAAAAATGTAAACTAAAAAGAAAAAAACACTAAGTTAAATTGAATAATTTTATTGACGATAAAAATATAAACTTGTGCAAGCATTACCGAATGTGTTAATAGTCAGATGGAGAATATACATGTATAGCATACAAAATATATACATTTATGGAATACAAGTCAAATCGCCCCCGTCAAAAACGCCCACACTTTTTGCAATATCGCCCCCACTGTAAAATCTCTCCGTGTAAAAACGCCCACACATTTAGCAAGATCGCCCCACTTACAAAAATCGCATATTTTCTTTTTTCCTTTGATTTTGTTATTATCTCAGTTAAGATAAGTGATAAATTTGTGCTGTTTCTTGGGTCTTTTGTTTGTTTGTTATGTATGTTTAAAGTTTTTAATCGTTCTTCTTATTATAGGAAAAGACGAAGACACGACAACAACAATTACATTTTTTTATATTTTAGCAGAAAACAAGATAACAATGTGTGCAAACAATACATTATGCAACATATTTTTTTAATTTGCACTAGTAAACATGAGCTAGATAAACACATATTTGACAAATGTTCATTGTATAGTCTATTCTTAACTTAACTGGTGTGTTGATGGCACTGCACAGCTGTATAGCAATCTGTTGGTGCTTATTTCTTTGGCGTTGTACTGGTCCCAAAGTGCAAATATCTGGGTCTGGGTAGTGCGGGCACGTTTTCTCTGCAAGCAAGGCAACTTGCTTTCAGATACCATCTTGGCTTCAGAAAACGGGGGCGTTTTGGAAAATGGGGGCGTTTTGGTTGGGGGCGTTTTGACCTGCACCCGCTTTTTCGAGAGGTTAAGTGTCTTAAGGTCAAAGGGTAAAAAGTGAATATAATACCAACTGCAAATAAAAAAATCAAAGTTCAGACTGCACTGCATGAAGGAAAGATTCTTTGCAAGTATTAAATAGGATCACTGCGACGTGTTTGATTATAACACAAGTAAAAACTTCATTGGCATCTGCATCAACGGGTAATAAAACAAACCAAATCCTAAATATCGTTACAACCAAAATATAATGAATAAAATATGATAAATATAATATAGTAAATAAAATATCAGATGTAAAATGGCAATATGTGACAAAGATTCCTTTTAAATTTCATCAAAATCCATTCAGCGATGATGGTACAGAAGAATAAGAGATGGGTACCCCCAAGTGTAACGAATAAAAAGAAAGACACCGCCATCACTATATACGGTATCCCACATTTTCAAGTGGGGCATACAAATACAATCCTACATTTAATAAATATTTAAGGACCTATTTTAAACAGTGGTGTATAGATATATAAGTCTAGAGAATTATGCAGCGATACATTTGAAGGTATTTCTATCATAAATAAATAAATATATTAATATATATGTCAAATTACCGGTTATAATGTTGGCATATAACTTTACATATATGTAAATATCTCCATATGAATATAGGTGATGACATAAGCTTCTAAAAGATTTAATCTTAAATAATTTCTTTCTGGAAGACTCGGGGGCTTCAGTGGCCGAGTGGTTAAGGTAGTTAGTCATCTACTATTGATCACATGTCTGTCAACACTTTAGTTGCAGTTTTGAGTCTTACTGCTGCTAGGATGTGCTCAACTTGAATCTTGATTGACAATTATTAAAAGCTTCCTACAACCTTGCTTCCTCCCAAAATGAAAACAGGACAACCCAATATAGCTAAAAAAATTGCTGAAAGTGGCATTAAACACCATTCAAACAAACAAAAAAATATTTTAGGACTGCATGAGGCAATATTATATCTCTGTAATCGGAATGCATGTAAACCAGTTTCAGTTTTAAATTTAATCAGTGTTAGCTCATACTCAAACTTTTAGACACAACCACATGGAGTGCTTTTCTGCTTGCATTTACAACAAATTTTTCAATAGTGCAATATTGTACCATTTTATTACGAAAATCTAATAAAACATTCCCACTCTACATATTCCATACTATGCCCTTGTGGTTTACATGTCCTTGACCTTTGCTACAGAATCCAGACACGATTTTGCATCAGGCTTAGTAACATTTATTGCCTGGAACTTTGTTGTATTTTTGATTTTTCAACAAGGGTCTTACGCTGTTTACAAATGATCGCCAGCTTTCGGGACGTTCTATGGCATTCGCGCGAAAACCGCAAACGACATTACCCGAACCTACAATAATCGCTTGTTCCTGTCCGTTGTTATTTCAATCTAATTAAAATTATATTTTTCACTTGCTCCCCCCTTTTTGCTATGGTCGCTGCGTGTAGATCTAACAACATCCCATTACAGGTCACGTCAGGGTTCATATGCATAGATTTTCCGTTAGCCAATCAGAATCGTGCCTAGAAAATCTTAGGGTATACATTCGGAACATCGGCAAATCGGGATTTTTCATTCGACGCCAAAGTGTACCAAATGTATTACAATACGTCAACAAGATTGTTACCGGATATGTAAACAAACCAAATCGAAGCAAATTTTCTTACAAATATGGAATCTACTGAATAAACAACGTTGCAACAGGTACATACGATTAAAATCTCAATGTGGTTTTTATTTGTGGAGTTTCATTCGTGCAAATCGAAGCTACACCAGCCCATTTCACCAGCCGTACCAGGACCAGGTGGAACGTGAAATCGGACGGAAGCATTTTTACACACTGGAATCGGGCTGAAATGCTTTGTATTATTAAAAATGAAGGAAGATGTCCCCAGTTACAAAACTAATTGACAGCCTCCAATTTAAATTTAAACTGTCACCAACTCGGTGCTGCACAAATGATATCTATAAATCTGTCTTTGATATTGTGATATTTTCAGAAATCTGAAATGAATTTGTTGATAATGTTAATTTATACATGTATTAAGTGACTTGAATAACTATATAACTATTTTATTTGTAGCATTGATTTTCACACACCTTTTTTGGACAAATAATTTTTAGAACAAAAAATCCACAACTTTGTTTTACAAATGAGATGGCGTTTCATGAGTGGTGATCAATGTACCTTAAATTTTTTCTGACACTCACGAGTCATGAATGTCAATCAAAACTGGAGCAATAGGAAATAATATGATTAATAATTCATGTCTACTAGTAGTTTATTCAGTTTATTGATAGTTTTTTGTCAAATGTTTAATATTAATTCCCCCTATCAATCTCCTAGCCACGTTAGTTACATGTTTTATATACTAGTACTATTTTACTGATACCATGACCATGTTGTATGTTCATCGTATGGGTCCCGGGTCGTTTCGCCCCGAATCCTGTTCGCACCCCGAGTCGTTTCGCCCCGATTCCCGTTCGCCCCGGGTCGTTTCGCCCCGATAATAAATTTAAGTGAGTCGTTTCGCCCCGAAATTCAAACTGGGAGTAGTATTGCATTATAATTAATAGTGTATGGTGTTGGCTTCTTTGTTTTTATTTTCTGCTTGTTTTATGACAAAAAACACTTCAAAATTTTTCCAATATTTTATTACTTAAATTACAATGAATATATATATAAGGACACAAATATACATATGCATGTCAAACAACAACTACAACAAATAACAAATATTTGAATGAGCACTAGTAAGCCTAGCAAGTAAATGTCTTCTCACTGGTCGTTCACACCGTATAATGTACCAATGGCCTTCAGGAAGTGGGTTGTCGTAATTTCGTTTTCCATGTATCTGTCCCAAAGAGTATTTACTTTCTGCTGAAGCTGTGTGTATTTGGGGTTGATGTCCCGTTCCAAATCATCTGCTGTGACACTTGTACGAAACGACCCGAGGCGAACGGGAATCGGGGCGAAACGACCCGGATTCATCGTATGCAATTCCCCTCCCCCTTTTTCGTGTTAAAAAAATTCGCTCCTTATTGTGAAAAAAGTTCATATTTTCGTATATAATTTACGTACTGACCTTTCTATGCGTTCGTTCAATTTTGAACTTCTGTTTAATTGATTCTCCGCAAGCAACATCAACAGCAGACCAACATCTCTCAAATAGCGCGATGACGATTTGTTCATCTTTTTCTTCATTGGAATGTAAATGATACATATTGAAGTGGAAAGAATTTCCCTAACGCTTTAGGAAGAACGGCAACGCAACCATTTCCTTCTCTAAACAATCCAACATCATTCTTTGAGTTCTCGAGTACTAAAATAGTTTGTAAAACATTTCAGACCGCAAAAATGCATCGGACATCGCCATTTTGACACTAAAGCCTAGTGTAATATACAAACCAGTATTTGATTGGTCGAATCACTCAACTCGAACTAAAATTTGATTGGACGATCAAAATTAAAAATGTTGACCCCTGACGTGACCTGTAATGCGATGTTGTTAGATCTTACAACGCAGCGACCTATAACAAAAAGGGGGGAGCAAGTGAAAGATTTAATTTTAATTAGATTGGTGGAAACCCTGACCTTTAGCAATAACACTTGTAAATCTTTACAATTAAGGATTGTTTCGTGCACATCATGCAAGCAGTAAGACCAGCTGTTGACACGGCGTAGATCCGTGCATCCACGGGCAATAGACTCAATGTGCTGAAAATAGCTTACCTTGTATAGATGAGCTAATACGTGAATGTTGAAGTTACATCAATAGATTTAATATCAGTGAACGATACGCAACAACCGATCAAATCACTCACTTCCAATTTATGTGACTGATGGATGTTTCGTGACAAAGTGAGCAAAATTTCAAGTCGTGACAGGTGCGAAATAATTACCAATAAAATAATTCCCAATAACTGAACATCAAGAAATCGCTCTCTAAACAATGGAACTGTGATTTCAGCATCTTTAAAATTTTAATGCATTAACAAATGTAGGATACTCTTTGCCATTATATTCTCATAAAGTAAGTCAAAAGATATAAATATAAGAACAATCCTGTACCACATCATGAAAATTTCGTTGCTCCTGTGACAAACTTTGTTTATGTAGAGTTACAGTTCACCGCGGTGTCAGTCAATCAATGGAGATCAATCTGAACGGATTTGATACCAAATATCAGAACTAATAACTCAATACCAATATTTGAAACTGGAATTTCCTTGAAATTAAATTGATAAAAGCGTTTTTTTTTTATATTCACAAAGCTTCAAATGTGAAATCAAACTATACCATGTATACGAGACTTTACTGCATGATCCTGTATTATATCATCTAACAAGCACCCCCAGTTTCTCCCCAATTTACGAAACCTCGTGTGACAATTATTGATTTTCCATGTATATTGTAATTCAACAAACTTACATACAATATTCAAATTGCATCCGTGATGTTAGGTAGGTAAATAATAAATTAATGTAATTGTACAAAACAAACACTTGTCATCAACATTAGATAAAATATTGTTTATAAACGACGCAATTTGTTGTTTAACGTGCACTGGCTTGGTAAAAATCTATATCACAAATCGAACTGTTCTTTCCACTTTTGCAGTTCAGAAAGGGTTACGGAACTTCCCCCGCACACAACAACGAGGGCCAACTTCACAAGACCTATTTCACCATCCTCTTGTAGTTTTTGAATAACTTTGCTATATACAGCGGCTAAAGTAGCACCACATGCAGGTTCAACAAGCATTCGATGATCGTCTGCAAATTTAAGGCACGCGTTTACGGCTTCCTTGTCTTCGACAACCGCCGAAATAACTTTATGTTTGGAGTAATATTCGAACGTTTTTGTACTAACAGTGCAAGCACCCAGACATTTAGCAACACTGGTGATTCCTGGTAGGGTCACCAGTTTACCGGCTTTGACTGCACAGTTTAAGCTGTCTGCGCCAATAGTTTCCATGACTAGTAAAGGAACGTCGTTCCAGCCTTCCTTCCACATCCCTTGCAGTATTCCGTTCATTAACCCCCCACCACCACAGCAGGTTACGACTAAATCTGGGATAGACTTCAACTGACAAGCAGCCTCCATGATTAAAGATTCATGTCCCTCCCACACGTCAGGGTCATCAAATGGATGAATATATACACATCCTGGGGCTTCGGCCATTTCTAATGCAAACTTATTGCTTTCATCCCACATACTACCATGGTATAGCACCTCTGCTCCGAAATTATCTCTTAATTTATCGGCGACGAACTGTGGTGTGCTCTCTGGAAGAACTATTGTGGCAGTCAACCCTAGCTGTTGAGCGGCATAAGCTGCAGCAAGACCCCCGTTGCCACCAGATGCGCAAATAATACGTGTACATCCATCCGACTTTGCCTTTTGACATCGATTACCAACTCCACGTATTTTAAAGGATCCAGGAACCTGCAAATTCTCCAATTTTAGATAGACAGAAAATCCAGCTACTTTTGACATTGGCGGACTGAACACTGTGGGTGTTTGTAAATGTAATTTCGACTCCACCAAGTGTGTTTGTAAATCCATATTTAAGAAATACTAAGTCTAGCGATCAAAGGTCTGTCCTTGTGTACTAGATATCTACCACGTTGTGGTATTGACATTAAAGGCGTGAATAAAAGTTAAATGTTTGACGGTAGTTCCTTTGAAGAGTTTACGGATTCGCGTTTTCCGTTTGAATGTGTTTGTTGTTTTCCCCCCGTTTCATTTTGTTTTTTGCGTGTGTTAATAAAACATATTAAAAAATAATAAGTTTTAATAAATTTATTTATTTATTTATTTATTTATTTATTTATTTATTTATTTATTTATTTATTTATTTATTTATTTATTTATTTATTTATTTATTTATTTATTTATTTATTTATTTATTTATTTAAAATCAGTTTCTGTGCGATGCAATATGTCCAATCAAGATGAAACTTTGGGAACATGTTAAGGGTGACCTGAAGTTTTGGGCGACTTGTGTGCACAGGCACTTAGGGTCAGGATATTTTTTTTAATGGAATATATATAATAAAGAAAAATTATGTATAATAAAGAAAAATTTATTATTTTTCTTAGGTCAATATTTCACCATAAGACATGTCAGACGTAGTTACCAAATGAGTGAACACACATTGTAAACTCATTTATTGGTTTTTTTTTCCATTAAAAAAATTATCCTTACCGCTATTGCAAAATGGCCGCCATCCGAACACCACCCCCCCCCCCCCCCTAAAACGCAAAAATTTAAACGTCATCCAATTTCGATGAAATTTGGTACACAGGTAGCTTATGGTCCCCTGAGTGTGCCACTACCTTAATTTTCACTAAAATTTTTGTCCGACTGCCGGCTTCAAAACGGCGGCCATGAAAAAGTCGACATTTTCCGATTTCTAGGCATATTTTATGTACTGATTCCAATGGGAATTTTGGGCGACTTCTGTGTTAACATCCCAACACAAAAATCTCAAGTCAGGTCACCAGTCGCACAAGGCCCGTACGTAGCATCACTGATGTATAAACCATTTTAAATACAGTTTAATTACGGCTGTTTATTCATACATCATTCGTGTAATAATTAAGACTAAATGACTTATGATTGTTTAATAAAACAATTCACGGAAGTGTGCAAATGATTTAATATTTAACTAGTTTAACGTCACTGTTCTAGGATTAATGACATATGTAAATATTGTTACAGAGTTTGAGTGCCACCGATCAGAATCGGACATAAAATTCAGAGTCTGAAATCAAACCGTGAAGATTCATGCACCAAAAGAAGTATTATTGGACATGCACATGTAGAACCCATCCTATCATCATTCAGATTGAGATTGTATTAAGCCGTATCTGAAGCGATACGTTATATTATGTATTCTAATACACGTCCTGCTTTCGCTATGTAAACAAAGCCGTGTTAAATTCCAATAAATTTAGTTCGCAAATGCTCAAGTTAATTTTGGTTGCAGTCGTTTAAATTTTATTTAAAAAAACAGCCATTCACTTCACTGTACAGATTCTCGTATTTGTCATAATCAGAATCGAAATAATTCATGGATACCATACTTTATTGTCGTTTTAACATGGGTGGGCATTATATTAATGATATTTTAACCCTCGCTGTCGCTCGGGGCAAAATATTCAAGAATATAATGCCCACCCATGTTAAAACGACAATAAAGTATGGTATCCATGAATTATTTCTTAATTACAGTCATTGTATCACGATTTCAATTCGTCAGTGGTCTCCGATCACAAGAAAATTTCCCCAATTTCCGATTTCTAATCTTGGCTTTGCATTGACACAAACAGGCTTATATAACCTTCCCCCCACTTAAGCATGTATGCACAAGATTACGAGGAATGACCTTTGATGTTTGAATAGCCCACCCCTTTCCACAAATGAACTGTTTTATAAATATCCAGCCATCTCATGATGTGTTAAACAGTTTTTGTCACCCGCCACAACGCGACGGAGGGACTTAGTAATGGTCTGCGTCCGTTCGTCCGTCCGTAACACTTGTGGACACAACTCCTCTGAAACCGGTTGACGGATTGCTTTGATATTTGGTAGGATTCATTATGATGGGTAGATGTGCATATTATGCGGTCATTTTGATGTCAATTTTGTAGGAGTTATGGGACTTTGACCGTTTCAGCAAAATAATACAATGGCGCATCCCCTCTGAAACCAATTGATGGATTGCTTTGATATTTGGTAGGATTAATCGTTATGATGGGTAGATGTGCATACTATAAAGTCATTTTGATTTGTCAAATTGTGTAGGAGTTATGGGACATTGACCGTTTCAGCAAAATAAAACAATGGTAGATCTTGTAGACGCATCTCCTCTGAAACCGCTTAACGGATTTTGATATTTAGTAGTATTGTTTGTTATGATGGGTAGATGTGCATACTTGACCGTCATTTTGATTTGTCAAATTTTGAAGGAGTTATGGAACTATTTCAGCAATAAAATACAATGGTGGATCTTGTGGATGAATCTCTGAAACCGTTCAATGGATTGCTTTGATATTTAATAGGATTAATTGTTGTGATGTGTAGATGTGCACTACCACCATTTTGATTTGTCAAATTTTGTAGGAATTATGGGACTTTGACCATTTTAGCAATATTGAACAATATTGAAAGCAAATTTTATCAAGCACTCACTTGAGTTTCACATTCTGATGAAGTTTTTTCATGTAGTTGCTTAGCTCTTCCCAAATACATGTCAAAACAATTCACATATTACATGCTTATTATTTTGTCCCAAAACTAAATGTATTACAATTTTTTTTTCCATTTTATTTCCTCACCCTCTTAGGCAATTCGATACTGCAGCGGCAGGAAACATGTGGCAACGTGCAGCAACTAGCCCTTGTTTTTATAGTGACATATGATCTATATGAAATACACAATCAATGCATTTTATGACAAAACTAGTGTGGGTTTAAAACAACTGTTAACCTTGATATAACAGCTTGCATCATCACATCCATGGTCTCTGAACCCGGTACTTGGGAGACTGTTTAATCCATTCTGATCATTTATGGAGCTATTGTATTATAAGAATAAAGCCTGCTATAGTTTATTGATAAGAAAACAAATATCAACATACAGTTTGTTTATCACATAACAGAGGTAAATCAGCTTGTATTATCCAATTAAATTTCAGAGGTTTTTTTGTCATTTTCTACATGTATTCAGCAGATATTCATGGATTTCAAACACTTTTGTCAACATGCACAATTAAAGTCTTATAGGTTGATCCTTGTATACCTGATACAAATCATGAGGTTGTTTAAAAATAAATTATAAATATAATTTAAAAATATTTAGATTGGTTGATTCCTAACCTGATTTTGTAAACTAGTACTTCTACTGCCACAAGGTAGATAACTAAAGAAATTATAATAGAATTTATTATAAATTCAAGACCATTTCACATAAGATGCTGAAAATTTACAAAGAATCAATAATGTGTTCAAGATCTTCAGTGACAGCAATACCAATGTGGATTCAGAACCAGCCTTTTTCTAGTATAAATAACTATTATAAACAGGTTCTGCATGATTTTGGGAAAATCTAACATTACTGTTCAAGCATCTCTCATAACCAATAGTGGCCTCTGTTGAATCAGTGACAGCTTAATCAATCAACATAGACATTAACTGACAAGCATCTCACATAACCAATAGTGGCCTCTGTTGAATCAGTGACAGCTTAATCAACCAACATAGACATTAACTGACAAGCATCTCTCATAACCAATAGTGGCCTCTGTTGAATCAGTGACAGCTTAATCAACCAACACAGACATTAACTGACAAGCATCTCTCATAACCAATAGTGGCCTCTGTTGAATCAGTGACAGCTTAATCAATCAACATAGACATTAACTGACAAGCATCTCACATAACCAATAGTGGCCTCTGTTGAATCAGTGACAGCTTAATCAATCAACATAGACATTAACTGACAAGCATCTCACATAACCAATAGTGGCCTCTGTTGAATCAGTGACAGCTTAATCAATCAACATAGACATTAACTGACAAGCATCTCACATAACCAATAGTGGCCTCTGTTGAATCAGTGACAGCTTAATCAATCAACATAGACATTAACTGACAAGCATCTCACATAACCAATAGTGGCCTCTGTTGAATCAGTGACAGCTTAATCAATCAACATAGACATTAACTGACAAGCATCTCACATAACCAATAGTGGCCTCTGTTGAATCAGTGACAGCTTAATCAATCAACATAGACATTAACTGACAAGCATCTCACATAACCAATAGTGGCCTCTGTTGAATCAGTGACAGCTTAATCAATCAACATAGACATTAACTGACAAGCATCTCTCATAACCAATAGTGGCCTCTGTTGAATCAGTGACAGCTTAATCAATCAACATAGACATTAACTGACAAGCATCTCTCATAACCAATAGTGGCCTCTGTTGAATCAGTGACAGCTTAATCAATCAACATAGACATTAACTGACATGCAAATACATATTTAAAGTTAACACAAGCAATACTCTTATTTCCCAGAAATCCTTTGACCACAAGCCCTATATATTAAGAATTTATATCTATAAGCAAACTTTGACGAAAAATATCAAAAGGTATAGAGTGCTATGTAAAGGTATGCATTCTTTTGTTCAGAAAGTCGGAGGAATATATAAAACACTGAAATACACATGCTGGTTAAGCCAACAAATTACCCAAATTTACCAATTGTATACAATTTAAAAACATGGTTAAAATGAACCAATTGTTTTAAAAGCATAACTATTTACAATATACAATTTTTATATCCACTATTTTTTCCATAGATCAATTTTTAGCAGTAAAACAGCATGATTGTCGATGCTTGCATGCCTATATCTATTTGAACAGTGAATGAAAGCAGACATAAGATTCAGGATACAGGACAGTAACATAAGGTCAAATTGTAGGCCATATGTTGTTTTCACAATGACCAATGTTTTAAGTATTTTCAAACCAGAATGTTTCTAAAAATCTACAATATTTGGCTGAAACATATTTATATGAAACTATTGTTCATTACATAAATTGTTTGAAAGGCATAAATCCTTTCGATTTCTCATGCTTCCACCCATATATTTCTGTTCATGGAAACAGTTCTTTAAATTGACAGGATGTTACTGGCTCTAAAGCATGATGATATGGAAAATGTGGAATAATAAAGTACATGTACAAGTAAAAATGTATAGGTAAACAAGACATTAACAGACAACATATATATATGAATCAACAAAACAACTATGACACATGCTCCCGACTATTGTGTAAATGTCTTATCATAGACTCTATATACATATTTTTGTTACAAGTTTTATATATAGTAAAGATATAATCATAAAAATAAAATCCACATATAAGGACTTTTATTACAACACCATGTTAAAGGAGTATATGTGAAAAGCACTTTTTCTGACCCACCACCCATGTGTTAGCATATGTTTTCTCCAACCTCCCAGAGTACGGGTATAGGTTCCCAGCACTTTTTTTTGACCCACGACCCATGTGTTAGCATGTGTTTTCTCCAACCTCCCAGAGTATGGGTATAGGTTACCAGCACTTTTTCTGACCCACCACCCATGTGTTAGCATGTGTTTTCTCCAACCTCCCAGAGTATGAGTATAGGTTACCAGCACTTTTTCTGACCCACCACCCATGTGTTAGCATGTGTTTTCTCCAACCTCCCAGAGTATGGGTATAGGTTACCAGCACTTTTTCTGACCCACCACCTATGTGTTAGCATGTGTTTTCTCCAACCTCCCAGAGTATGGGTATAGGTTCCCAGCACTTTTTCTGACCCACCACCCATGTGTTAGCATGTGTTTTCTCCAACCTCCCAGAGTATGGGTATAGGTTCCCAGCACTTTTTCTGACCCACCACCCATGTGTTAGCATATGTTTTCTCCAACCTCCCAGAGTATGAGTATAGGTTACCAGCACTTTTTCTGACCCACCACCCATGTGTTAGCATGTGTTTTCTCCAACCTCCCAGAGTATGGGTATAGGTTACCAGCACTTTTTCTGACCCACCACCTATGTGTTAGCATGTGTTTTCTCCAACCTCCCAGAGTATGGGTATAGGTTCCCAGCACTTTTTCTGAATAAATATCAATAGGAAAGGGGTAAAAATACCCAGCACTTTTTCTGACCCACCACTCATTATATATGGGAAGAAGTGCCCTGCACTTTCTTGGACCAACCTACCATGGTATGGGGCAAAGGTACCCATTAACATGACTGACCAATCACCCATGCTCAAGGGGTAGCGATACCCATCCCTTTTTCTTACCCACAACCCATGGTATAGTGGTTATACAGCACTCTTCTTACCTCCACTCATTGTACAGGGTTAGAGATATACAGCATATTTTATCTGACACACCATCCACAATACAGTGGAATTAGTCCACAGGAATAAAACATACACAGCATTCAATCTAACCTACCACCTATGGAATATCATTACAAAGTATGTTGTGCTGGTATGTATTTTGTATTAGGAAATTCCTGATATTTCCTTATAAACAACTAAATGACAAAAAACAGGAAATTATATTAAGTATGTGTGCAAACAAAAAAATAATAAGACAGTCATGAAAAATCAGTTTCAAATAAGCAAAGAGTCCGAATATAATCATATTGTTATAACAATACTTGGTATACATACACTTTACGTAATCCAAATTAAAATACAAAATTAATGTTTAAAAAATCAAAGAATGTGTCCTTGGGACACAGATGCCCATGCTAAATGAAGTCCCAAACAGGAAGTAGCTGTCCGACAGGTCTGAAAGTTGCTTAGGACGTACAACTTGTGATACTGAACCACCCTGCCAAATTTCCAATTGTTCTCATATACAGTTTCTGAGAAAAGCTTGACGGAAATTTGTAAGGACGGACGGACATGAGTAAAAGTTAATGCCTCCCGACATGTCGTCTTGGGGCATAAAAAATCATACAGTTAACATAAAAACAAGAAATTACAAATACACTATCCCAATACATTGACCTGAACTTGAGCATGTTTAATATAATAGCACGGGTTATAATACTTTGTACAAAGAAGTTTTGTTTAACTGTTTGGTTTAACAAGAAATTGCACAAATAGAATCACAGTATACTTTACCTGAATTTGAGTATTTGTTTAAACAAAATAGCAGGCTTCCAAATGCTTTGCATAAAAAAAGTTAAAATGAGTCCAATAGATTTGTGTATTGTTGATTAACCCATTGTATGGTATAAGTGTATACAAACTTGGTAGCTGGATTAAACAATTTGGTAGCAAAAAATGTCTTTTTTCCAGGATTATCTAGATTTATCACTTTTTGGGGACTAGAATATTTTGAGCAATGTGTGATTTAAGTGATATAAATAAACAAAAATACAAAAACAAAGTTATTTTTATGTAGATGCATTACATGGCAGTAATGGCTTACATTAGCTACTATTTGTCATGATAAAACATGGACAATATGAATATAAAAAGTTGTGTAACAAAATGATTTAAGGCCTCAAGCCAAATAAAAAGTCCCTTCCCACATTTCCATCGAGGCACCCATACCTCAAACCTAATTTATGTTTATTTGCAATGTTACTAGAATGATGATATCAAATTGGATCAGAATAGGTTGTCAAGTTTTATACATTTATAGCTTTTAACTGGGACCATGTGCCTTCATTGTGTTTTAAACTGCTAAACATGTAAGAAAGTTATATAAAAAATACTACTTGATGTATTAGGTGCTGTATAAAATCCATTAACACTAACAAGTTAAATGGAATATCTTAGTAGATATAATAATTATGGTAGAATTTCCATTTATATACTAGCTCAGACAAATTTTACAAGTTAATTTAAAACAAAAGTTTAAGTTCATATGAAATTTTTCCTTTAAATCAATTGATTGTTACAAATTAAAAAAACCCCATCTACATGTATATCATATGACACCTAAGAAATATATTTGTCAAGGATCAACTTTCATACTGACCCTACATAAAATATACATGAAGAAAAGACAGAACCTTATAGATTTCATACACAAAAGAATGAAATAACGCCTTAAGAAAATGGGAAAATACAACAACTAATATTCCTAAACAGAATCTTTTTGAAAATAAATATATATAATACTTAGCAGACTAACATTGAAAACACCATATACATACTGTACCATGCCATCTAACACCACATGCTGTTTTGTGGGAAATTATTGCATAACTGGTTCCTATTTATTTGCTATTTTTGCATACTGGTTCAGGGTACCAGTTCAACATTTATTCAACAATTTCTCAACAATAACATTGATATAGATATATCAGCCTACTAATACTGTTCACAGCAGTTAATATTTGATAATATTTCATGAGTGTATTGATCAACAGAGATCTTAAGGCAATATTAACATAGCTTGTTGAAAGTTGTGTACATTCGTATCACTACGAGATGTGTAGCGTCAAGTTGTGATGCTGAACGTATGCAACTGTCAAACCCTGATACAGAGAGTTGTACCTACACTTAAATGTATGTAAAAAGTTTATCTACAATTAAGAAGCATAAAAAACGCAGAACAAAACTGAATGTTCAAAAATTTAATATTCAACGAATAATTTTTACATAAAAAATTCCCTAACATCACATATATTATGACATGACATTTAATTAATAGAAATAAACATTCACCATTGCTGTCATATATAATCATTCATTATGATGTCAAAAAGTAGTTCCAACAAAAGTACCTCATATCACCTATATAGACGATACAAGGTTTGTATCAGCCAGCTTTTACCAATTGCTAATTTTTCAGATTTCTATAAATACATACTTAATTTAAGATAAATACCAGTAGCTATATAAGCCAACCAATGTTTGACCAGAAGCATTAATAAACAAGTATAAAAAAATACAATGTAGCAGTCAAATAAGTTACAGAATTATAATTGGGACCATTGGGTTTATAAATATTGCTGCCATGCTATAATATTCATTGAGCAATAAAACATTACCGGGGTATTTATACTTTGCTTTGAAGTCTGCCTTGGTATACAGACTGTTATCAAGAGACAGGGAATCAAAACAAAAACACACACTTGACAGTAACATAAGGATTTTCACAACACAAGACTTAATATATTAAAAACTAAAAAATTGACACTAAAATTTCCTAATTCTAACCACAGGAATTATGACCCCATATCATTTGGGGCGAAATATGGCCAGATAACAAAAAAAATAATTGTCACGAACATAGTGAGCGAATAAGTCTAACACAAACATAAACAAATTCCTACCCTCTACCTTTGTTCTTAAGTTTCGGGGTTGCAAAAATATGTCTCTTTTAATGGAATTGATGTCACAATCTTGAAGAATAAATGTCCGTGAGTACCCACAAGCATGCTGGCAGTGAAATTTTCCAAAGTAAACTTAACAACAAAGGTAGGTGGTAGGAATTATTTATGTTTGCATTAGACTCCTGCGCTCACTTAGTTCGAGACAATTTTTTTTTTTGTTTCCTCGTCATATTTCGGCCCAAATGATATGGGGTCAAATTCCTGTGTTATATTTATAGAATTAAAATTTCAGATATCCAGATCTTATTACATCCCATTACAATAGAAATCCTACACATCTGTACATTATGACACTCTGGTCTGAAGGTTATACTTCTGTACAGATCATTAGGAGATCCTGGTCTGGAGGTTATACTTCTGTGGTTGGAGGAAATATGTAATGATACATTGTACAATGTCTTCTAACTCGTGCTGAGTTGACACTTTGTCCAATCTAAAACAAAAAAGTTATCATAATAAAATCATCTCCCTGTTATAAGGTGACTCTCACCAGAGGCGTCATCACATAACATTATATTGTGCCTGTAAACACCCCCCCCCCAACCCATCTTCGAGGAGGGGTATAATTAAAAACATCCAAAATTCTCAATATAATTAAAATGTAATCTTTCACTTGCTCCCCCCTTTTTGTTATTGTCGCTGTGAAGAGCTTACATTTGATTGGTTAATGTGTTTGGGGATGCCCAAATTTTTCATTAGATAATATTTTTATATCAAAAGTTCAATCTGAGATGACCTGTCAGCAGACAGCCAATCAGAATTCGCTTCTGTCTATTTCTGTGAGAAAATACAGTTTTCAGATATTCAATTGTACCAGAATATGGTTACTTTTGTCTGCTGCACAGTTTTAGGAACATACTATACCTCTATGTACATTGTGAAAAATTTCAGACAGTTCAAGTCGTTGTATTTGTTTTTTTTAAATTATTATATCGTAGATTGACAGTTTTTATATTTTTAGCTGTCAGAATGAAATGTGAAATTTTGGTACATGAGACAACAAACCATAAAAACAGTACACCAAGTTAAAAAAACATTGAAATAAATGTCTTTACAATATACACATTTTGCAATAATAATTGCAGCCTTTGAATACTGTCCATTTGAAAAATTTCAACATGAGATAACATAGGGACCTCTTTGTTGTTGGTTGATATGTTCTCATGTTGATATTTTTTGTATCTACCCAATTTAAAAGCTCTAAATGCACAATGATGTATGTATGCACAAGTCTTTTATGTCAAAAACATAAGTCATACTGGGACCTACCCTTTTTGTGGGTCTGGTTTATGTTCCGTGTAATATTTTATTTTAGGCTCTGTACCACTGGTTCGCAGTGTAGCAACACATCCATTCTCAAAGGTGAAGGTTACCATATGACTAGACTTGCTGACTGGCAGTGTCTGAAAATTATAAAATCAATCATTTATATTTCATTGGAAGATTATTTGGGAGGTGGGCTTTATATTAAACATCACCCCTGCAGAATTCGGATTTAACCAGCCATAAATGTTGTTTTAAGTAATATTAGGCCTAAGTCTTACTGATTCATAAGAACAGTTGAATGTAAATACCAAATAAAACAAAACTTTCCTAAATTTTCTTAAACAAATGCCAAAGAAAAATTTTGCCTTGCATAAATAAGGTAACCTTAAAGACAACCTACACTGCATGTACTTTGGTTGCCTACTTGCAGTAACTTGTAGTAATTTTCTAAACTACAGAACAACTGGAGCCCACAGATCCATCAGTTCTATAGATAGATTATCAATCTTTAACAATTGGCATGTAGATTTGCAAGTTTGGGCCCGACGGCAAGTAAGATGTGCTTGACTTAAACCTTAACTGAGAAGGACTGACAGTTTTCATGCTGTTTGCTGGGGTTCTCATCAACTCTGGCTTTCTACACCAATAAAAAGTGGATGTCATGAAAGAGCTAAATATAACTGAGTGGTTTAAATGGCATTCAAAGATACTAAGTATTTAAAGATCTTATTTAAACAATTACCATATGATCAATATATGGACTAATCCAAGTCATCCCAAGACCCCCATATCAGCCTGAGACAGAGATAAAGGCATATGGGTGGAGGAATGAGGCCCTGGAAGATATGAATTAGCCCATATATTATTCTTTTAATCATATACTTTTGACAATTAGGAAAGGTACAAATAAGTTTATTTATTTTTGCAACAAATAAAAAATTACACATCTAATTCCTCTGTGTATTCAACTGCAACAAACCATTCAGGCTCAACCATTATAGACATTGCGGCAGACATACAGGAAGTAAGGTGAATGAAGAGACCTGATAAGGAATTTTTGTTGAGCAGCATCAAATATGGGGTATCAAATTAAGGGGTTCAAATAGGGGTTGGTCATTTCTAGACATAAACAATATACAGTCAACCCTCTTTACAACGACCATGTTAGTTTCCCGCGATTATTGACGTTAAACTGAATTTGCTGTTATAATGAATTTGTATTTTTTGTACTTTGATTATCTCCCTTTTTTATTTGCATCTATTGAAAATCGTTCAAGTCTGCTCAATATCCAAGCTTAATAACAAAAATTATTAAATGCTTGTTTTCTTGCCGATATTTAATTAAAAACCGTTTTTTTTTTTTTAAACAAAATTAATTGTAAGTTATGATTATTTACATTAGACCGATTTTCTGTAATTATCCTATTTCTGATGTGCCACTTCAATCTTAACACACTTGTAATTAAGCCAATAATTTTCTGAAATATTTGAAGATTTAAATATTAAATAGCCTTTGACACCTTTTTAATGAAGCAATATCCCTATTATCGATTAGTTTTGTAACGGAAATGTCACACAAGGTTAATTACGCAATAGCAACAGGTGTTCAACTGTGCAATTAACCATTAGAAAAATAAATTCTCTGGACAAAGATAATCTTTCACAGATAAATCTTGATAATTTGTCGTTGTAACGAATTATTTTATGCTATCTTTGGTATATTTGTTACCGACAGACGCAGTCGGAATATGAAACCGAATATGTCGTTGTATCGAGCATAAACAACACGTGGGCACGTTTGTTCCCACTGAAATCCTGTCGGATTACGAATATTCCTTGAAATCGAATGTCGTTGTAACGAGGGTTCACTGTATTAAAAAATCCTATTATTAAGCAATAAGTATATCTATTAAGAAAGATTCTCCCATACTGCTTTGTTGTCTGGTTTACTGTTGTCATATCCTACAGTCAGATCTCCCACATACTTACTGGTTTGTTGTCTGGTTTACTGTTGTCATATCCTACAGTTAGATCTCTCACATACTTACTGGTTTGTTGTCTGGTTTACTGTTGTCATATCCTACAGTCAGATCTCTCACATACTTGATTTTGTATGGACCACAGGTATCAGGGTGCTGTAACCACAAAAAGACATAAATATATCAATAATAAACCTACTCTGGATAAATTTTTTGTTTGCCTGTTTCCTTCAGTAATTATGTTTTTAATATTTGGTATCTTCACTTTCACCTTCTCTTAGAATATATATGATCAATATAATAATAAGGATTATTTAATGGCTCAGAAATATGCCATTCCGCTGAGTTTGTCTAGTAAAATTGCCGCTGGACCAGCAGTCTATTTATTTGTGTCTGACAAATTGACCCGCAAATAAATTTAATAAGAAGCAGTCCGATGATTATTTGTTTTGCGCCAGACCCTTTAATTCTAATCGAGCATTCTTATTGATCAAAACATTGTTCTAAATATATAAACTGGTGTCATACAAAATTAAGACTGGTATCCCCTTTTGATCTACTAATGCAAAGTCATTGTGATAAAGATTAGGAAGACTGTTTTGAATTTCAGAATGAGTTTTAGAATTTGTAAAAAAAGTTGAATATAACAGAGATTAATATCATTCTAATCCTACACAGAAATTCTAAATGTATTAAAACTAATGTATTAATGTATTATTAAACAGGTTTCCTTATAAACAGGTTTCCTTATGTGTGGATCAATATTTCACGATTATAACTGACAATTAGTAGAATGGATTTGATTGAAAACCTCAACAGAAAAATTGAATTTCTCGTACTATAGCCATCAAACTCAAATGTTATTAATATATTGAGATTCTCTTTAAAATCTTTAATCTTTATATGATTAATAAAATCTTGCAATTTATGATCTGACACAAAGACTTTATAACTTAGCTTAATAACTGAATTTTTCACACAAGCTGTATTGCATTATTCAAAATTTCAGTCAGGTACAAATGTGTTCGGTCAAGCAGGCGGACCTGTGTGGCCTGACAAAATGTCTGGTACATCATTTACAACTTTTGTGAAGGCCATATTCAAATATAAAAAATGTACCCACAGTGAGGAATTTCCAGTACTTTTTTGGTGTCAAGTCTGCAGTATTGCAATCTTAAGAAATAATCATACATTTCTTTCACACTTATTTTAATACAATATTCTTGATTTTTGTTGTAAGTTGTAACATTACATTTATGTGTATGTACATGTATGGACTGCTCTTAATCAGCTTGCTCTTGATCTTTCCTGAGATTTGTATGACTGTCCAACATCCGAAAGGACAAAAAAAAATGTGGAAAAGACTTAAAGTCCAGAAAATAATTCTGGTATTACACTTTTTTCTAAACTTTTTTCCGTGCTGAGAAAAGGTATTTTCATCAAACAGGATGTCTGGAAAATATTTAACTACCTTCAGGACTGTGCTCTTTGGAATTTATCTGCAGAAAGCCTCGCACTCTCCAAAAACGAATCTCAGACTATATGTTCCAATGTGTTGACATACTAATTCTGTTACTCTCTTAAAAATTGTAAATAACTAACTTAGAATTATCTGTGAAAAACAGGCCTCCTCAGAACCCATTCATTGAGACCTAAATACACTCTTCCTTTACAGAGCCATTGAAGTTTCTTAACACTTTAGTTAAGACCTGACAATACACTAACTTTCCCAAACCAATCCTCCCAAGAACCCTTTAGTTAAGACCTGACTATACTCTACCTTTCCAGAGCCATTAAAATTTCTGAGATCCTCAAACAACTGGTTTATTACATTTGGATCATGGCAGATAAAATAAGAATTCAAACTTAAATGGTAGCCATATCTGAAATGAAAAAATATAAACACTATAGTTCAGCTACATGCTTTTTATATATACTAAATCCTAAGAACAGCCAAAATAATGAATATATAGCAAAACTTGTTCTGAAATATGTGTGTGCAATTTACCAAGACAAGTACAACTTTTTAATTACACAGAATAATTATGTCAAAGTAGTATGTAATCATGGACACCTGCCATTACAGGTACAGATGATGTGCTACTGTACACCATAATATCACCACATACTCTGGTCCTATAATTAAACATGGTTGAAATTGGTTCCAAAATCTTTTCAGTCATATGTCAAATATACTGGCAACCAATTTTGAGTTGAGAGGGCATGATATGAAGTTGAGAAATGAAAAGTGGATAAATAGATAGATATTAAAAACCTACTTTTGATAAATATTATCGAGTTGCTTGTGTAATGTCAGACCTTGTTCATACAAGTAGGTAGCTAATTCTGAGGCCACCATTGCGGCACTGACACCATCTTTGTCCAGAACATTGGAGCCACACATGAAACCTACAATGGGCCATTAATAAAATAGAATTCTATGCGCAGACATTAAAAATAAAATACATAAATTAATGAATCAGTCATTGTAAATACAATTTAATAATAAACCAAAGTCAGCAATTTAAGTTACGTTATAGAAATCTAATGATACTAAGGAGTTATGCATTTACGTTCAAATTTCACTTTAATCTAAACCAAAATAAAATACTAGCTTTTGATAATGCTAATACATTGGATTAAAAATGTGCAGTAATGTCGCCCCACTCAGAAATACTATTAGGACTTCTAGATGACAAGTCCTGGCACTTTAACTTTAATTTCACCCAACCAGGTCCTTGGGGACCGCACGGTCAAGATAAAGTCCCACTCAGAAATACTATTAGGACTTCTAGATGACAAGTCCTGGCACTTTAACTTTAATATCACCCAACCAGGTCATTGGGGACTGCAGGGTCAACATAAAGTCAACTACTATTGATCACACTGTGTGGGTTCGACCCTTACTGCAGTTACGGTAAGCTTAACTACAACCTTAATTGACAAGGATTGCCAGTTTTCCTGCGGAAGGTCTGGATTCTTACCTGGTACTCCAGCACTGACAAGGATTGCCAGTTTTCCTGCGGAAGGTCTGGATTCTTACCTGGTACTCCAGCTTCCTCCTTAGTATAAACCAGATACCATGATATAGCTGAAAGCGGCATTACACCCCATTCAAACAAACAAAAACATCACCTGGGATCTAACCTGAGACCTTTACCACTCAAAGACAACTTGATACGTACAACTATTGAGGTAAGATATTTGTCTTCATATCATTTTTAAAACAACATGTGCATAGTTCTGTAAAACAAACAATGAGTTTCACAGCCTAGAAAAATGGGCTCCATGACATAAGATTGGTAGCCTGATAGTATCCCCAGTCAAGTTGTTTCTCTCTTAGGCATACCACAATAAGGGAGATAGAACAAAAACTGGTCAGGTCAGAGTCCATATAATGGGATTACTTGTCTTACTGCAGATTGTTTCTCCAGTTTGTTATCACTATACAACTCCAGCCTTGCTTGTTGATCTAGTATAAAGTAGACATAATAGGATTATAATCCAAAAATATTCTTGTTCTTCTCATGCTAAAAACTTGGCATTAAACAATATGCACAAATTCTGATCCACATTTGTTAGTTATAAAATGATGTGTGAAAATATAGCTCTGATCAAGAGTTTTAACCTACCTATGGCCTCCTCAAAGGCGAATAAAACAATCTTCCCTTCATGTAAAACTGTATCCGACCTGTTGCCCATCCATTTGAAACCTGTAAGAGTTTCCTGTAAAAATGGCATAGCAAAATGTAATCGTCTTGAACATTACAATACAGACCACACCATCTGAGTCATACAAGTGGTCTAATAATGAGGGTGGTCTTCTTGAGGGGATACAATTTATACAGCTTTGTTGCTTAATATTTCAGTCTTATTATATAGATAGAGATGAAACATAGAATTTTCCAAGTGACAGAAATCATGGTAAAGCACATGTGAAAATTATCGTTTGTTTTCACTCTCTGGTTTTTTCCCGCCAAAATGATCAAAACACGAAAGCTAAAATAATTGTTCACTAATAGACCGGAACCTGCTAGAACAATATCCTATAACATGTCATTTAGCTTGACAATATCCTTATTTGTTATTTCAGAATGAAATATTAGTTAGCTGGCGTCCTGATCCAGATAAGGGCGGCCATGTTGCAGTTGGTTTTTCTACTATACAGATATTCATCCGCCGTTCATAAAATTTAGGATTAAGCATTAAAATTTTACGAAAACAATTTTGATCTATATAATAAATAGGATAATCAATTGGGCATCGTGAATATCCAAAATATGATCAATCATGCAGCATAAAGCATCAGATTAAACTCGTGCGCGGAACAAGTTTTGCGCACCGGTTTAATCAGATGTGTTATGCGGCACTCGTGATCATATTTTGGATATTCACTCCGCCCAATTAATTATCCTATAATTATTTTTTCTTTTAAGCCGAAATCAACAATATCCTACAAGCTTTCCCTTTTTTTTGTATTCAGGTCAAAAACCGTCCTTTGACATGCTTTCGACATTTTGTTTACATTTAATTTTCCTTTAATTGTTTTTAAATATAAATTGATAAAACTAAATTCAAATAAGGTGAATCATTAAATAAAATAGAGAAAGTTTTTAATTAATAAAATGATCATTAATTTTTGAACAGTGCACAAAAGAGGTAATTACCCTTTGGTTATCTTAAAATTGTTTGCTAAACAACTGAAGGTTATGCTTTGTGTGACTTACTAATAATTACATATACACATGAAAACATATCATAATTGAATAAGTAACAAAACATCTAAATAATGAAAAAAGACATATCAAGGTTCATTTGTTCTCTATTCAAAAGACTTTAAAATAAAATAACCAGTATCTTTATTATTTAAAAATATTCCACTTTCCGTCTAAATCACGGTCACATATTCGCATACTCAGCAACGTAAACAGTGAATCCTTTAAACGAAATCTACTGTAAAAAATCCTGCTTATACAATATTCCGATTGTAATAAATATGTTTGCAAAATATCCTGCTTTTATTTCTCTAAACAAATGATATGTATTGGTGTTTTAACAAAATTACCTTCTGTTGAAGGGATAGACAGCGAAAGACATTTTGATTGTCTTTTACATACCTTTGTAATTTGTTTTAACTACCTTTTGTATTATTAGGGTCTGATCGTCCTGAGGATGGAATGACTTGGAAACGAATTGTCCAGGGACAGATTGGTTTGGGGACAGATCGTCAATAAATCTGTTTACCAGTGTTGAATTGGTTTATTACTGGTTACGATAAAACAAATCTTGTTTTATTCGAGACTTCCGAAATAAACAACTGATCAGTGAAAATGGTCAGTAGCGAGGGCAATTTTAAGATGTTGTGTCAAAAATATGTGGTTGCTGGTTGCGCATGATGAGTGGTGTTCACGAGAGATAATTTTATGTTAGAAACACTTAATGCATTAGGATTGTTGCCAGTTAAACCTTGTGATTGCAGGAGCAATCGTGTAAGAGGGGGACTACTGTACCCGAAATGTATTGTTATAAAAGTCATGCAAGTGATATTTGATTGCATTAAATTCACAGGCAATTTACAATCCATCAGAAACTTTTGGACCAAACAAAATTGGGGGTCTCAGTGGATGAAAAAAATGTCTATCATTTACTATTACAACATTATGAAGAAAATTCTAAAAGGACATATAATCCACACTAACTAGAGTATACAGTAGTAGGTGAAGCTTCAAAGGTGTTTTTATCAGACAGCCATTGGTATTTTATAGATCTTTGTAGGGGTATTATTTTTACGTGTAAATGTTGTTTTTTCAATGGTGTGAGCGTAAATTTGAAAAATGATCTAAGTCTATATTTACCTCAAAATTAAATCCTTCATATTTGGCTATTGTTTCCAATATTTTTGATGACACTGTACTGGACAACATGTAAACATCTGATGCTAAATATAAACAAAAAGTTTAGAATTTACACATTGTAATTTAAAATGCCTTTATATTATTGTGTTGCCTATTGACACAGTACACTGAGAGCAGCGGGCCTCAGTGGCCAAAAGGTTAAGTATTTATTCATCTACTATTTATCATGTTGCCTGTCAACATTTGATCATTACTGCGGGCTGCCTGCAAGACTCCAGTGTTAACTGACAAGGATTGCCAGTTTTCCTGCTGAAGGTTGGGAGTTTTCTAAGGGTACTTTGTTTAATTCCTCCCCAATACAAACTGGATGCCATGATATAGCTGAATATTGTTGAAAGTTACGTTAAACTACAAACAAACAAACAAACACTGCAAATAAAACACTGTAATTAGATAACCACCTGATGACCAATAAAGCTATTTATGATTTGTCTTTGATGACGTGATGTTTAGTATCAAAACTACAAACATTCATACAGTTATTAGATACTTTTTATTTCTAGAAAATATGAATCCTAAAATACCTGGGAAATCTGGATGTTTCAGTCTGAAGGAATGCCAGCTCCACCATCCCAACAAAGCTCCAGTTTCATTCCCAGAGAAAATATGCCATTTACCACTATAACAGATAAAACAGCATAATTACTGCCATGCTGCATTTCAGATCTATTAAGAAATTGTAATACAAACAAATATTATAGCATAAAAACTAGATACAAACTAATATAAATAAATTTTCAGTTAAGTATTTGGTTAATAGTTCAACAGAAAACAAATTTAAAGTACATAGAGACCAACACCCTGCTGGAATATTTAAAACTTACAGTCCCAGCATTGGTTAAAAACATGTTTTGTTTAAATGCTTGTTTAAAACACTATTGTTTTTATTTAATTTTTGGAAAGGATTGACTTTAATATTTGGTCTATAGACATAAACTCAATGTACATTGTGCACTTCAGATATAATCTGTACAATGTATAATGTATGCGAAGTAAACTAAGGTGTCTCTATGTCAGGCAATTGTGTTTTATCACAACTAGCTATTTAAAGAGGAAGAGGTGAACCAACACTGTGTAAGTTGATCTTTAGTTGACGCTAATTAGAAGTGGATACCTGTAGGTATGCAGGGTCGTCCTAGTACAAGTAAAACTATTAAAGAATTGACAACAACACTTCATAGGATGCAACAGTCGATGTTTATTTTGTTCGACTAGTTTCGGCAGTTACCTGCCGCCTTCAAGACCCTAACTAGTTATTTGTCAAATTAATTCTTCATTTGTAGTTTTCATTGCTGGACTAAACTGGTAATTTTACAATACATTTTGTAATATGGAACAAATTGAACCAGAAAAAACTTTGTGCGAGACTGTAAATCATGCAGGAAGTACCGTATAGCGGGTTATTTTAGCGGGGTGCAAATTTTGGCGTGTTTTAGCGGTCAAACTAAAATCGCCAAAATAAAAACTGCTAAAATTTTAGAAACTCAGGTAAAATGTTTTATAGACGATCGGTATTGCAAATTTAATCAATAACATGGTCATTTGTCAAATATTGGTATTACCTAAGATTGTGTTAATTAATAAACTATTCATTAATGTCCTACGGCTAATTTGGTCAATATCTGTGCAAAATGTCTTAAATTATTTTGACTAATCAACAAATCTATTCATCTGTTTTACCTGTGTTTAAAGATCAAAGGCCTGATTGTGATCTAGTTGTCAAATTGACACCCTCGATTAACTGTCATTTAAACCGTTAAATAAACATGCGGATAAGCACTACATCAAACCACACAATTAATAAATCTGTCATAATTACGAAATGTGATTTTACCTGTATATACAAAATTAAAATTATCAATTATAACTTATAGAAAATTGGTAGATTTGTAAAAAAATTTGTTTAAAAACATTGGAAACTAAACATTGAACAAGATAAAAATCGTTTTTATTTCAGATTTTCTTCCTCCTCAGATTATTTATTCATCCTGTATATAAGTTTCCATCCGTAATTAAGTTTCTGTCTTTGTACATGAAATATAGCCTGTTTCCGTCCCCTTCCTATGTAGTCACCTTGTTTATTTACGTTCTAATTGCAAAAGACACAAAACCATGTTTGTCCGGGATTGCTAGACCGCCAAATTTTTTTCTATGGTTTTGCCCATTCGCCAAAATTAAAACCACCAAATTTTTTGCGATACATTTTGACCTAAAAAACGCCAAATTTTACACCCACTAAAATAACCCCCTATACGGAAATTCATAGCAGAAAGTGGTTACAATGCTTGATTATCACAATCATTTTTTTAAGTTGCTCATAATATAGCTGTAAAAAAGGTTGAGGCAACATTTTCTGTTAATAATTCAAGCAAGACCAAGAAAATTTAAAATACAAATCAAAATATATCAATCTGTATCTGACACCAATTTTAAAATACATTTAGACCCACGTGTTTTTTTTTTCTTCCATGAATCATATTTAGGGTCTACATTATTTTTAGCACCACTCGAGTTATTGTCAATACAGTAGAACTTTGATAACTCAAACTCGCTGGGGTCGCCAAAAAAAGTTCGAGCTATCAGTAGTTCGAGCCACCGAAGTTAGACAACTTCCGGAAATGTATCTGTTTTTGTTTATATATCGCTCGTTAATTTCCTACACGCATAATGAATGATTTTGGAACTAAAATTTGTTTTGAATGCATGTAGAAGTTTATTTCATGAATTTTAACACAAATAAAGTTATTTAGGTGTTATAATTTGTGAAATTCGAAATTTCATCATCAGTTACTATTTACTTCCATTGATTGTGCAAAAAACCAGTTTGTACACACGGCATATCTGCCATCGCAGTTAAAATATAAATAAATAATGTCCACAGTATTTATTGCCGACACGTTTTTGTAAATTATCTTAGCTTAACAATTTGTTTTTAAATATCAATTAAACTGCAAATGTCAACAAAAGTCAAAAATGATTTTTTACTTGGAATGCATGTGTTTTCGTTTTGATTTTATAATCCGCTTGATATTGTTAATATTTTTAATTACTAAACAATTCACGTCTATTTGCATGTTAAATCACCAGTCATGACATAATTGTTATCTGCTATTTTGTTTAAATTGACATATTTGTACTAATTGTTATGGCTTCTGTTATCGACGTCTTTTTTACCCAAGTTAAATACTCGCACCTACACTTATAATTTTAGTTCGAGTAATTGATGGTGACTTACATAAATTTACTATCAAAGGGACCTATAACTGAGTTCGAGTTTTCCAGAAATCGGTTTTCGAAAAACCGGGGTTTTTTGTACAAACATATATAGAAATAAATAACGGGCCTTTAAACAGTTTCAGAAATCAATGGTGTTCGAGCCATCCAAGTTCGAGCTACCAAAGTTTGATGGTATATAGGATTAGATAATTGCCTATTTTGTAGAGGTAATAAAATAGTAAAATAAAATGTTAACTATTTGTGTTGTGGGACAACCTGTTGCTGCCACTTGTAAAAGTAACAGAATAAATAAAAATTTCGTACTGTCAAGTATTAATAAAATAATAAAATTTAAAGAAAAACAAGTCCTCACTCATCCTCTATGAAGGCTATGCCACAATATTTGGCAGTTACTTTAAAAGGAACAACCTTTTACCTGTCAAGTTGTTCATACTCCTCCTCTTTGAAGGCCATGCCACAATTTTCAACAGTGAATTTGTAAGGAACAACCATTTACCTGTCAAGTCTTTCAGCAACAGCCAATCTGTCTGCATCAGGATCATTGGCTAATATTACAGTACTGTTATTGGCATTAGCCGTATCCATGGAGAGGGACTGTATTAAACAGAAAAATGTTTACTGTTGACAAGACAAAACTGTTTAATATTTCACCAAAAAAACAAAAACATGTGGATTGTGTTTGTGTGAGCTGTGTTAAAATGAGAGTGTATTTAATGTTTACAAATTTGCACATAACTGTTGAACAAAATAACATTTTTAAAAACCAGACAGAAAAACTGATCAAAGGGAGATTACTCTAACAATACATAATTTCATTACAATTGCAATATGCACATTACATACTTACTATGTTTTTTAATGTAAATATGTTCACATTTTTTGTTTATTGTTATGTTATTGTACTAACATACCCCATGAGGGGTCTTTAGTGAAATAAAATGTCTTATGTCTTATGTCTTATGCAATAGAGCTGCAAGTAGTTTATTCTCTTGATGAAGATATGGTATGGAAAAAATGAGCTTGTCAAGTAATAATGGAACAGAGACAGAGTATTGTGTGATACTTACCAATGCACCCTCTCCTTCCTCTGGGTTGGGATACCTGACTGTGGGGAATTCAGGGTCTGGCATCACCTGTCAAAATAAGAGACAGTATTGTGTTCAATAATTGAGCCATTTGTAGCTATATATTATTCATAACAAAACCAATGCATTGTTTATGTGCTGATGTTTACTTGAAAATTCAATAAATTAGAATTAATGAAGCACAAACAATGTGATTGGTCACCAGTTATCAGAACCATCTTAAGATGTACAATAAATATAATTTACAACCTCAACAATATATTCAATATAATACCTTGTAATTAAAACACAAGGAATCAACATACACACACAAATGCTGAAGCTTTAAACAGAATTTAAAAATTTACAAAAAAAGAATTTTTAGTTGACATTTTTTTCATCATTTCTGTTCTTATGTATTTCTTATTTTTGTGTACAAGTTGTAATTCACTGCATATTCTAGTTATCAGGTGAGTTTTTTTTTCAATATTCACCAGCTGAGGTGAAGAAACATGCTGTTTTCTCGCTAGTGATTACATATGTCTGTCAGTATTCCACAATCTAGCCCATTAAATATTAATATTTTGTTTAGGGCTGTTCCAGTAAAACAACTGCGGGACCCAGGGACCTCAAACCAAAACAAAATATATATGGTTCAATAGAAATTGCATCTATGATCAATTGCATTACTTAATAATGTATCTGTGGGTGGGTGCAGCATAAAATCAAAGATTTTTGTTAAATTGAGCATTGAAACTCATCAAATCGATGAATCGAAACTGACTTATTTTAGCAAATGTTCTGAAAGAATGTAATCTTGCAGACTATTTTTTCCTATTTCTGGTGCTTTCGGTAATTTCAGACTTTTATGTTTAAAACCATGTAACAATCCAAAAATCTCTGTAGATAATAACAATGGGTGCTTCCTGGGATGTTGCACATGTTTGTTCCTGGCTACAAAAAAGAGCATTCATTGACTAATTCAAAGGTAAACCTCAAAGTCCAACATTATTATGATTATAGGTGTTCAAATTAGGAGGAGTTTTCACATGTTTTTTTTGGAGGAAATAGTGTTGTCACCAAAGCCAATGCCACCTGCACTTCTATCAGTGAATGTATAGTTTCTCAATTCATATTTATGGTACGGTAGGAGTAAAAAAATTTAACTTCTATACGGGTGGGTCCTCTAATTTTGAAGTGCCTTTCCCCCATCCCACGACTGTTTTTGCGAAATAAGTTCTTGGCTTGTTGGACCTAAACATAAATACTGTCGGACCAATTTAACATTTCTGTTGTAAATTTAACAAATTTGCCGGACCGGAGTTAAATTTGCCTGTTTTCTGCCGGTCAGGTCCGGCAGACCGGCACATTTCAGGAAGACTGTTTGATGGCAGTGGCTTATCATTTTACAAAATGATTTCTGTGTACAAACCTGTTCTATGACTGGTATAGGTTCAGTAAAGCCAAATGCTTTACAGGCTGCCATGACATAAGGATACCCAACACCATGCATCGCTGTGTAGGTAAACTTAACTGCAGACTTAGTATTCTTCTCCCTGTCAAAGAATTCACATCGATTCATGTTTTAGAAAATTTCAATCTTTTAAAAAAAATGTTCATTATCTTCTTTTGGCTAGTAATTTTTTCCTGTTTGTTTGTTTAAATAATGTTTAACAATTTCAGCTATTTTTCAGCTATATCATGGCATCCAGTTTTTATTGGAAGGAAGCTGGAGTACCTGGATAGAACCCTGACCTAGTAATTTTTCAGTTTTCTATTTCAATAATAATATAATTTTCACAATGCAACATTTACATAATAGAATTTGAAATATATAAACATGTCAGGAACCTAAAGGAATTAACTATCATTATAATTTCCCTTTGATCTGGTGCTATCTCTACAGCAACTCAACTATTCTGTTTTCGAAAAAGAGTAGGCTCATTGTAGCCGCTACAAAAGGCTAAATTTTCCGCACCTACCCAAAATGCCATACTTTTCCAGTGGCAGTCAAAATTGTATTCCCTGTGACCCATCCCACCCCTATTTTCCGTTGATTTTTTGTTTGTTAACTTGTTCCCCTCCTGAATATAGCTGAAATACTGCTTGCTGGACGTAAAGCAGACATCCAATCAATCAATCAATTTACAAATAACACAAGAAATAACATCCTTGTGAGAGTTCCTTTGTTACTCAACAAAAACTGATCCTAAACTACATGATATTTTCAACATCTAGCAATCATCTCCATTAAATACATTCTTAAACTACCTTTTACATTTCATTTCCAGACAGCAAAATTAATGGTAAGATACAGGTATAGATGCTTCCAGAAGAACAAGTAATCTTTTAATAAATCACAACATGTATTTTTTGTCACTGAAATATTTGTATAACTCGAGCCAAGTCCAGTAAAACAATTATACTTCATAATTTACAAAATAGGCATAAAATAAGATTCTCATTGTTCAATTTAACTGGTCAAAGCAGAATAACGGAAAAAAACATAAATGTACATCAGCCAAATAAGCCCCTGCAAAGACGGAAAACTAATTTTTTTGAAAACCTTGACTATATCATATCTTTTGTCTGACCGACACGTACCTGAAATAACACAGCTTTTTTAGATCTTCATTGTAGTGTTTTAAGATCTCGTCATAAGGATCCTTCCTAAGAGGGTTTTGTTCTACAATGGAGGCATTCCAAGACGTGACGAGAGGTGTTAAATTCTCCTCTATTGACTGTGCCACATGTTTGTCTACAGGGGAGATAATCTAAAACCGTAAAGAAAGATAATAAAGAACCTATTACTGTCACTAGCCAGTTCATGGGTGGACTTAAAAGCAAAATGTTAATTATAGATTTTTACTTATGGCACTAGCTTTACTTGAGAATTAAGTATTATAGCTGCGGCAAGCAATACATTTCCTTTTAGTTCAGTGTTTTAGGAATAGAATGTTTCATAGTCTGATAATCTGAAGTATTCTGATGTTTTTATTTTTTTTCATTCCTTTACCTGAGCACCGTTACTACCATACACTTTATATCCGTTGTCCTCCTTGGGATTGTGGGATGCCGTCACCATTATGCCACATTCTGCCTTGTAGTAAATAACACCATAGGCCTAGTATATATATTAAACAGAAATACTTGTATTGTACGGAACAACATATATATATATATATGTTTTTAAGCAATAAAAACTACAGTAAAAAAATGTATCAACAACAATTGGTAAAACTATCAGAGATGTCATGCACAACCCAGTTGCTGAACATTTTATCTCTTAAAACCCAAAAGCTATTGTTCAAATAGTTTCATAGGGCTCAAATCCTCCCCATTAGATTAAAGCCATACCTGCCAAGGTTTTATGAACTTCAATAGGAGTAGATAGAATACTATGAAACTTAAGTACAACAACCTGACCTCACCCCTTCCATGGACCTGACCTCACCCCTTCCATGGACCTGACCTCACCCCTTCCATGCAGTTTATGTGATATGTTCGGCTTTATGTTCCCCTTTTTGTAAATTTTATATGACCGATTGGATGTATTATCTTCCTGGTATTAACCAGTGTTTTCTCTATTTATGCAGAATCTATTTTAGCCCTTTTGGCAAGGATATTTTGGTTTATATGCCTAACATTCATCTTTGGTAAAACCCTGAAAGTTATCCATTTATAGTAAAGTTTGACATAGTTAAATCTTGATCTTTTGATCAATTAAGAGAAAAATCAATTTATATGAGAAAAGCATTGTTCCGACATTGTATCCACAATGTAACAAAGAGTCACTCAGTACATTTTTCTCAATTTCCATGCCACCAATCAACAAATGATTCTCATGAAGCAAAAAATATAAAAAACCACGAAAAACAGTCTGACAAAAGTTATCTTTTAGTACATAAACATGTTATTTATATTTGAGAAATATGTACAGAAAATAATATGACTCTCCCTCCTCCAACTGAAGAGAGATTATCACCCTCAATACAAAGCCCAAATGGGGTAGCCCCCTTTTCGGTCAAATTTCTAGGGAAAATACTGTTGTATTAATTTTTCCAAAACAAGCCGACTTCTAAAGGCAATTAAGACACAGAAAATAAAATAAATGTATACATACCACATAGGGAGTCGGACAGAGTTTAGAAAAAAGATAAACAGGGACCTGAGAATTAATAAACACTGTGGCCGTCAACCAAGCAAATCTACAAATAAACAGATAAACAGGGACTTGAGAATTAATAAACACTGTGGCAGTCAACCAAGCAAATCTACAAATAAACAGTGAAAAATATATCTTCATTAAACTTTTAGCAATTTTTCAGCACAAATATATCATGTCACTGAATTTTTATTGGGAAATCAAGCCAGGGTACCTGGATTTAACTGACTTGTCAATTATTGGGAAATCAAGCCAGGATACCTGGTTTTAACTGACTTGTCAATTATTGGGATATCAAGCCAGGGTACCTGGTTTTAACTGACTTGTCAATTATATATTGGGAAATCAAGCCAGGGTACCTGGTTTTAACTGACCTGTCAATTATTGGGAAATCAAGCCAGGATACCTGGTTTTAACTGACTTGTCAATTATTGGGATATCAAGCCAGGGTACCTGGTTTTAACTGACTTGTCAATTATTGGGAAATCAAGCCAGGATACCTGGTTTTAACTGACTTGTCAATTATTGGGAAATCAAGCCAGGATACCTGGTTTTAACTGACTTGTCAATTATTGGGAAATCAAGCCAGGATACCTGGTTTTAACTGACTTGTCAATTATTGGGAAATCAAGCCAGGATACCTGGTTTTAACTGACTTGTCAATTATTGGGAAATCAAGCCAGGATACCTGGTTTTAACTGACTGGTCAATTATTGGGAAATCAAGCCAGGGTACCTGGTTTTAACTGACTTGTCAATTAAGTCCTAAAAGCTTGGAAAATGAACACAAATTTAAGCATTTTGCAGTTCTGTGTTTGACTAAAATTTTATTCTAGTCATGAGTACATTATTAGAGTCATGCTTTATTAAATGTATTTAGTTTATGCAATCGACAGTTTAGCTATACCTGTCACCTGTGGGAGATGTTCTATGAATTTAATTCAACTGCCACAAATTTCTGGTTGTAAAATCCAAAAATGACACTCTCCATTCGAATGTATTTTTTCTGGAAAAGTCCAGGGTGCCGTTTCATAAAGCGATCGTTAGCTTAACGTGCACGTTATCCCATTTAAATTGCATTTGATAATGAGCATGTTAATTAGCGATCGCTTTATGAAACGGCACCCAGACATGTACCAATAAATACAAAAATCTGTTTATTTACATAGCTTGTAAGAATTAGATATGGAAGGAGTTTTTTCATATCACATCAATCGTCAGATATTACTGAACTCTCACCTTTCACTATTGTGTCGTCCGTCATATCCAATTACTACTCCGTTACTTTTTACAGACGGGCTACTTTTGAGTAAATACCGACAAAGTCCCTGAAACACAATACCATAGTGTTATTAATTGGGTGTTTTTATATTTGACCTGTATTCAGGGGTTGAAAATTCCTAAAGCCCGATGCCCGGGGCTTAAAAAACTGAAACCTCGGGCTTGCCGATTTTCTATGAAAAAAGCCCGTCGGGCTCGATCTTTCTTCAAAAAATAAAATGTTGTTTTTATTTTCAATGTTTCTTAAAGTATATAACGTCAAAACTGTCCTATAAATACTCATAAATCTATTTTCTAAAACAAATCGATTTAAGATTATAGATCTCAATCTTATCGGCGCTTTAGCAATGTTGATCAATAACAATTCAAGTTTTTTTTCCTTTCCCTGTACAAAATAAACCCCAATTAATTTTGGTTACGAATTTGAGAAATGTCGTCGTTAAACTTTAATTTTCAGGGCTCAACACTGGGCGAAGTGGACGACTTTGTCTCCCTACTGTACTGGGACCTGAAGTTGCCCTACGGCGCCTCAAAAACGAAATCGACGTTGCCCGGTTATTTCCCTCAAGTTCACCGTTCTAAGATACTTGTATATGATCTGGTCCAAATAATTAATCTCTAGACTACAAATTTAGCAGTAAATGGGTAATTCCAATAAAAACGGAAAACAATATGCGTATTTAACATTATTTCAGTGGATTCACGTCTTTCAACTGGATTACGCGCCATTTGTTTATTTACCGGATATGACTAATTACCGGAAGTGAACAACGAAGAAAAGTAAAGTACAACGGCCCATACTGAAAAAACGTATTTTTTTCATAAACAAACACTTTAAATTGGTTTCAAACTCAGTTCTTTCAAAGTGTATTGTATTTTAACAATTTTCTTTGATAAATATGTGAGCTGCACTTGAAAGAATAAAGATGTATAGTAATTATTGACATTTCATCTATCTTCTTTTAATTAAAAATTTTGCTCAGATAAACGGCATGGCATGTTCATAGCAAACTGTTAGAAATATATGTATACAAGAACTTGAGGAATGATGTTTATGTCTCAACCTATACAAATATTTTTAGTTGACCTATTTATATTTGTGAATACCTTGTATGACTACAAGTACTGAAGTAGATAGAAAATGGGCACTATAACTGTTGCTTTTTTTCATTGATTTTATAATGATAAAGGTTATGTGCTATTTGATATTGCATACCACGAATAATAATGAAAAAGAAAGAAGAAAAAACAATCTAAGTGTGTTATGGTTTAAAAACACTAGAGAAATAATCCTGGAAATCCACAATTATAAAATGTAAATAATGAAAAATGTAGGTAAATACTGCGAAAATTAATTATTTGTACAGTCCTCTTGACTTCTCGCTAATGTCTTCTTAAAGTCTCTCTATCAGGGCCTCACTTCTCCCTACTTTTTAGAGCATGGTGACCCCTGAACTTTACGGTTAAGAAAAAGCAAAAAATTAAAGTGAACGACGAGTCAGAAGCATCGTAAGACCAAACGGGGTCAAATAATGATCTAATCCCCCACAAAATAAAGACCTCACATATAGACAAACGGGAAAGAACATCACGTCTATAATTTTTAGGGCTTGGTTAATTAATGTTGGGGCTTAGGGTTTCAAAGTTAAAAAAGCCCAGGGCTTAAGCTTGCCCAAAAAAATTTTCAACCCCTGTGTATTATGTCCAAGAGAAGCTGCATTGGGTCCAGGATAGCTGTATTAGCCTGAGGCAACGCGGAGGTCTAATACAATTATTCGAGGCCCAATACTGCTTTCCAAGGATATAATACATGTAGAATATGAAAACACACATTTAATGACACTTTTATTAACCAGTTGACTAAGTTGAGTAAATTTCAGTACCATTTTATCATTGACCAATATAGCTATACTCGATCATATTCGGCTTCTCATGGACATAATTAAGGATTAATATGAACAACCCAATTTCACATGTATTTTACACAACTGGTTAATAAAAGTAAAAGAATGCAATTTTTCTACTGCCATGCAATGATCCACCAACCAGAAGTATTACACAACATATCTGATCACCTCTGAAAAATTGCAGGTTTTGATATTTGAGCTAACATCTTGGTATAATGCTTTTTACAAATTATGAACACCTATTAAGGGATATAATAAATTATTCTTCTACCTGGTTGAAGTGGCAAAATCAGAATGGCTTCGTACTTATCATGCTTATATTTAAGTCCAATACGACTGTAAACATTGCAAAGGATAATTACTGCCCAATAGTCTGGTCTAATAACTCCTATACTGCCCTTTAGATCATTGGATATTTTACTTTCACATTAGTCTCCATAACAATTTAACAAAAATTACAAATACTGCATACTGTGACATATGGCAGCAGTGTTTATATTTTTTCCTCAAGGGGAGATAACCCAATCACAAAGATGTACTCTTCCATCAACTAGAGGCTCCCAGGAGCCTGTATCGCTGACCTGAACCCTTTTCTATCCAGCTTTTCTTTGCTATAAGGAATTGCCCAACACTTCTGCAAAAGTCATTAATGTTGACCTTTTAAGGGAAATAATTCCTATAAGGAGGAGCTTTTGATGCTTAGAGGGAGAAGGGAGGTTCACTTCAAATTTGCTGTACCTATTACACTTTTTTAACTATCAGTCGAAAACTCTCTTGACTCCCCCCATCCCCCCCATTTTCTATTTTAAGCTAACGTAGCTATATAGGTAGTCAGGTGTCATGATTTGCACAATTTTGGTAGAGGACGTCCTAAAGATGATGTGTGCAATGTTTCAAAGCAGTCCTTTAATGGGTTTAAGAGGAGAAGATTTTTTAAAATCAAGTAAAATTGATTAAAAAAATGTTCAAGGAGAATAATTCCTAAACGGTTCATCAGACAATCTTGACCCTAAGTCATTTTTGTAGCCCTCATAGAGCAGAACAAATAAGCAATACTAACTTTTTCTCTAGTTCAAATAATTTTCAAGATTTTAAGGCAAAAATGTCAAAAATAATCAATTTTGACAATTAAAAGGCAATAACTCCTATAAGGAGTCCTCATACAACTTCAACCCAATGGAGTGTTTCGTAGAGCTTTTGATGCCGATGCAGGCATCTTTCTTCGGTTTTCCTGTATCTGTTATACTTTTTGAACTATAAGCCAAAAACTGTATTTTAACCCCCCCCCCCATTCTATTTTTAGCCATGGTGTCCATGTTGTTTAATCTGCAGCCATGGTTGGTGCAAACTTGGTTAAGGACATTTGACGGATGATGTGTACAAAGTTTCAAAGCAGTACTTTCAGTGGTTTCAGGAGAAGATTTAAAAAAATCAATTAAAACCAATTAAAATAAACAGTTCAAGGGGAATAACTCTTAAACGGTTAATCAGACAATCTTGACCCTGAGGCAATTTTGTAGCCCTCATAGAGCAGAACAATTAAGCAATACTAACTTTTTCTCTAGTTCTAATAATTTTCAAGATTTTGAGGCAAAAATGGCTAAAATCAACAATTTCGACAATTAAAGGGCAATAACTCCTATAAGGAGTCATCATACAACTTCAACCCAATGGAGTGTTTCGTAGAGCTTTTGATGCAGATGAAGGCAAGTCTCTTCGGTTTTCCTGTATCTGTTACACTTTTTTAAATATAAGCCAAAAACTGTATTTTACCGCCCCCCCCCCCCCTCCCCATCCAATTTTTAGCCATGGTGGCCATATTGGTTAATCTGCAGCCATGGTTGGTGCAAACTTGGTTGAGGACATTTGACGGATGATGTGTACAAAGTTTCAAAGCAGTACTTTCAGTTGTTTCAGAGGAGAAGATTTTAAAAAATCAATTAAAACCGATAAAAAAAACAGTTCAAGGGGAATAACTCTTAAACGGTTAATCAGACAATCTTGACCCTAAGTCATTTTTGTAGCCCTCATAAAGCAGAACAAAATTAAGCAATACTAACTTTTTCTCTAGTTCTAATAATTTTCAAGATTTTGAGGCAAAAATGGCTTAAATCAACAATTTCGACAATTAAAGGGCAATAACTCCTATAAGGAGTCATCATACAACTTCAACCCAATGGAGTGTTTCGTAGAGCTTTTGATGCAGATGAAGGCAAGTCTCTTCGGTTTTCCTGTATCTGTTACACTTTTTTAAATATAAGCCAAAAACTGTATTTTACCGCCCCCCCCTCCCCATCCAATTTTTAGCCATGGTGGCCATATTGGTTAATCTGCAGCCATGGTTGGTGCAAACTTGGTTGAGGACATTTGACGGATGATGTGTACAAAGTTTCAAAGCAGTACTTTCAGTTGTTTCAGAGGAGAAGATTTTAAAAAATCAATTAAAACCGATAAAAAAAACAGTTCAAGGGGAATAACTCTTAAACGGTTAATCAGACAATCTTGACCCTAAGTCATTTTTGTAGCCCTCATAGAGCAGAACAATTAAGCAATGCTAACTTTTTCTCTAGTTCTAATAATTTTCAAGATTTTGAGGCAAAAATGGCAAAAATCATAAATTTTGACAATTAAAGGGCAATAACTCCTACAAGCAGTCATCATACAACTTTGACCCAATGGAGTGTTTTGTAGAGCTTTAGATGCTGAAGAAGGAAGGTCTCTTCGGTTTTCGTGTATCTGTTATACTAGTACTTTTTGAACTATAAGCAAAAAACTGTATTTTGACCCCTCTGTTCTATTTTTAGCCATGGCGGCCATGTTGGTTGGTCTGAGGCCATGATTTGGGCAAACTTGGTAGAGGGCATTTTACTGATGATGTATGCAAAGTTTCAAAGCAATCCCTTCAGTGGTTTTTGAGGAGAAGATTTTTGAAGAAAAGTTAACGACGATGACGACGACGGACGCCAAGTGATGGCAATAGCTCACCTGACCCTCCCTTCGGGTCAGGTGAGCGAATAAAAAGGGAGATAGGATCAGAGTGACAGGGATAAAAAGATGTAGGTGTATTACCAACAGATAAAATATTTTACTGGCATTTCCAGAAAAGAACTGCTTTTCTGGACACTTAACTGATTGTCCTGTGAACTATGTGATAAACAAATCAAATATAAAGTTCATTAATATACAAAAATAAATTTGCAGCATTTGGCTTTACAAGTCCTCAGAGGAGACAATGATATCATTAAACAGAAATAAAGATAAAGTATTCAGAATTCATACTTGAAGTTGTAGCCTGTATAATCAAATATTCATGATGCCAGATTATCTCCCAAAAAAGTCATAAATCCTACAATGTTAATCAGTCTTTTGTTACCTGAGTGGTTTGTATAATGGTAAGATCATTCATCATAGAAAACCCAGCAGCCATTCTGGTTCTTAGTCCTGTTGATGGAATAAAAAATTAAATTTCTGGCATGTTTTGTAAAAATTGTTCGTGTTTATGTTTGTTTATTGGTGTTTGTATTGTTATAGATTATCCATTGTTATAATAAAACCAAATAAAGTAATACAATGTTGACTTTATTTAAGTTCATTATCATACATGTAAATGATATGCTCATAATAAAACACAAATTTAAAACAAAACAGCACATGTGGATTAAGTCCTTTACGCCTGTCTACCGTGGAAACAGAGGTTGGTCTTCTCTGCTCTCTATTTCGACTTTTTTCTGTTTCTTAAACATATGATTGCAAGTAAAATGTATTGAAAATAAGCAGATAAGTTCATTACTTTTACAAATACGACATCATAATAAGGTGGACCTTCATGAGTTGTTGTGTAAAGATTTAAGAAATAATTGGGACACAAATACATATATACTGATTTTACCACCGGTTTGCCCTTTATGTCAAATAAATGTGGGAATAAAGGGCAACCCCTTTGTAAAATCAGTATATATTCTTGCCCCCAATGAATTATTTCTAATAGGTCATATATATTAACTTTTTTTAACATCATAATCTTTGAGTTGCAGGACTTATTGGCCATTTTGACTTTGACTTTGTTAAAATAGCTAAAATATCTTACTATGACTTTGCCATAAAGAGTGTTGATCGTTTATGATGTTGATTAGGAATATATAATTGTTTTACACCTGGTGTCGACTCAAAGTGTTTCCTGCACATCATATTAGAATAGACAGTAAACAGCACTGAGGGATACATAACGATTTTATTCTCTTGAAACACTAACTATTTCACGATGTGGCTGCAGGGGCCAATAGTACAGTGTTAAAAGACAAATAAAAATAAAATATCCTGAGGTGTGGTTTAACAACTGTTTTAATATGCAAAACAAATTTTGAAATAACATATGATGGTACGTAAAAATCAAGATGAAGTAAAGTGATCAGAAATTTCATTGTAGAGAAAACCGAGTGAAAGTAATCACTAAACTATAAGAGAGAATAATCAATAATGACATATGGTCAATATCATTACAATTCAACTACCATGCTACAAGAGAAACACATACTAGACATGCTAGAAAAACCTGCACAGTTATATAATCAAAGATGACAGATTACAAGCCAAATAGAACTCAATTGCAGGGTAACCAACTTTTTTTCAAAAGGGGGGGGGGGGGGTGGGGTTGTTGTTGTTGATCTCTGTCTCTTGCTGAGAGATTGTGGCTGAGAGATTGTGAGAAACTTCATAATTATTCCACGTCATACCACATCAAGTTTAGTCAGATAACATGTATATGTTGTAGTTAGTGCCATGTTTAAAATTCGATATTTAAAGTTTTATTATACATGTATCTAAAACTTGTGCAAAATATAGATTACACAACAAATAAAATATAGAAATTTACTACAATCATGCTGTGTGTCATTGTTTTTAATAAATAACAAACCAAATTGTGTTTATATTCTTTAAGAAACATCAAATTGGTCAAATTACCGGTAATTAACTATTAACAAACCTGCAGTTCCAAACTCCATTCTTTTAAGGAGTCTTTTCTTTAGTTCTTCTGTGTTCTTTTCTTTGACCAGGTGTAAGATTTCTGATCTTGTTGCTTCATTCTGAAAGTTTATCAGGATATGCACTTAAACTTTAATTGAAAAATGAATGTACATGTAGCAGTGTAGTATGTATACATAGACAAATTAAGTGAAAGGTAAAAAAAAATATAATTAAAACTTAGAAAACTAGCAGCCTGTATAAAATAAGTTTTCATACATAGTATCACTGATAAAAGGAAACCTTTATTATCCAAAAACAGAACTTGGTTATTAAATTAATAAAAAAATATTTCACAATAAAGGTAAATATCTCAATTCAGTTTATTCTCATTTTTGTTATTTTGGACAATGCATGCAGCTCAGTGTACCCTATACAACTCGAAAGATAGTTATACATTCAATTTCAAAAATGTTCTTTGGTCTGTTCAAAACTATTCTAATATACTGTTGCATAACAATTAACAAAAAATAACCTGTTACTGTTCGAGGCAGAAAAAACAGACTTATCCTGTAATCATCTTATCAAAGGTACTTAAATGGATTATTACATTAAATATACATTTTTGAAATAGACTGGTAGACACTAACAGCTGTCAGCATACCATCTCCTTGAAGCATAGGATTTATTTACAAAATTTGTGAATCTTTCTTCATATATTTATAAAGCATCATATAAAACTGTAAAGATGCCAAACAATTACAGTCTAATAGGTTCTTTCATACGTTTTTGTGAAAGACCAGTTGATCTTTCACGAGTGATAGAAATTTTATGTCTTTTCGCGAGTGGAGCGCAGCGGAACAAGCCAAAAGACATAAAAATTTCTATCACGAATGAAAGATCACACGAACTTTCCCAAAAACGTATGAAAGTACCTATTTCTTCCGTAAACCAACAACTTTCACATCGGTATAACCTATAGACTCTCCATTGTTTTAGACTCCATTGTCTCTGACGTCCAATCAGAAAGTCGGAAACAAGAACGTCAAACAAGAACGTTGTTTTGCTTCCATAGAAACGTTCTTGTTTCTGGCGTTTTGATTGGATGACACAGCAAGTACAGATGTGTGCGCATGAGCTCATCTGTACTGGGTCATCTGTACCAGAAATTGGCCATTTACGGAAAATACCACATCTCTTTTTAAAGTGTATAGAGTGCTCCATTAAACAACCACATAAATGTAATGATCAAGATAAGACTTATAAAGTCTGTCATGCAAATTACTAATTACGTTTACACGTCTTTAATCTATATAAAAAGTACTGTAAGTGTATTTATAAACAAAACTACATATATATAATCATCTAAAAATAATGATAATCTTCTGCAAAAACCTAATTATGCACTAGACATTTGCTAGATAATATATTATTACAAAACTGGATATGATTATAAAACTCATACTACATAACTAAAAGTGAAACATGGCTTAAATTTAATGCAATTACATTACGTTAATCTCTTTGCATCTCACAGCTGTGACACTTAAGAATAATGTCAAAAATTATACCATGGGAGATAATCCAGTGATTTTCCAGAACTAGTTAGGGTCCATTATCAAAACATATTCTTTTTCTAATATTTTAAACAACATAACCAGTCAGCATGGTCAGTTTCACTAATCATCAATATTTAAAATTTTTGACATATTTACTGAACGAAACCTTGAATTGGAAAAGAATACTTTTCATGTTTATGTATTGTCTTACAAAACTAAAAAAATATGTCTTGATGAGAATTAGTTTTAAGGAAAGAAATCAGATTAAAGGGACTCGTGATTGACTGAGTAATGGCGATAAAAATAAACCCCACAAACCCCAGCAGAGTGCTGACATCAATTGATGACTTTTATTGTAAATAGTAGTGGCAGTTATAGTCTACTTTGGGCAGTAATATAAACAACTGACAACCGTACATGTAACTTGTCAAGTATACATGTAGAACATATCTCTCCCAATTTTTAACAATCCAATTAATCAAGGAGTTGTATGGTAAAAAGAGTGAGCATCTCTGACATGGACAATTGCATAGACAGAAATATGAAAATATCTGTAGCAGTGTATGCCAAGATCATTGTTAATTAACCCCCAAGCCAACCCACCTTTTCCACATAAATTGTCAAGTTTGCAATGCCAAAGGTAAGATGTCTTGAACAAAATGACAATACAAAAATATTTAACAACTAGTAAGTAAATTCATACTCATTTTTAATGAAATAAAAAGTATCGCAAGCTTCGATCTCCACTCTAAACATTGAGTTACCGTTTTTGTTACAATGAGTGAAAATAATATGCATGTCTATACTGTATGACTGACATGTGATTAATGTGCGCTGTTACTGTTAGTAAAAATGTAAATTTTCTGATTTATTATAAATTTGTCATGCATAATGTCCATAATTATATAGTCTTACTTTATCCCACTCTAGCCATTCTTTTAACCTTTTATTTAACTCATCGTCAGCAGTTTCGAGCATTGTGCTATTACAATCCATTTTCCCAAATATTCTCGAAGTTTTTTAGCAGACAGTTTGTTTGCTTGCTTGAAGGCCGAAATGGGAGATAATTCTGATTTAATTTTCTATTTATAGAAATTCTGTACAAAACGAACTGTTACTAGTTGGGGCCAGAATAAACTTAATTTTTGCCCAATGAATGAAATCGGTCCGAGATTAATATTAACATATTCTTTTGTAAAATCAGAGGAACAGTAATGTCAAATACAAATAAACAACGTCCAGAATAGACTTACAGCCGCAATAATGATTGCTGGAATCAATCAATCAATCAATCAATCAATCAATCAATCAATCAATCAATCAACTTTTCTAACCGAGTGGTATAGATCTACGATTTCCGTGTACAATATACCAGAAAAGCTAGACAGAATGGGAGGATACAAAAACATAGTATTGGTATATCAACAACATCATTCAGCATCTTAGGTTGCTAAAGAATACTCGCCTTTTTCATTTAATATCTTATTTTAAACAGACAAACGCATAATTTAAAAAAAATATATATATGTTGTTCTTTAAAAGCGACGACAGCAAGCATGTAAACTTAAAGCATATCCACTATCAATTTTCATAACATCTATAGCATGTGAAACAAACCAACTACCAGGAACCAGTTCTGAAACCTAAACTTCTTAAGGTTAACTAGGTACTGGTTCCAAGATGTGATTAAACGTGCGCGTCCTTACGTGACCTATTTGTTTGTTTGTTTGAATGTTGTTTAATACCACTTTCAGCAATTATTCAGCTTATCATGGCTTACAGTTTTTATTCGGGGAGGGAGCCAGATAGACCAAATATTATAGCCGTTATATATAATCCGATGTTAGTTTTGGTGATTTGTCGGTTAACGGCAGAATTTAGTGCCATTACTCGTAATGTAGCAAATAACATTTTTTAACTTGAAATTTCTTTTTTCGTCTTTGAAAGTGCACGTGGAACATGCGATATTGATCTTTTTCCGTGTATGGCTATTGTGACCTTATTTGAGAAAAATCGTGCTAATTTGAATACTGTAACAACCATTCAGTAGTAGGAATCCAGTAATTTACATATACGACCTTCCCAAGATGCAACACAAAATTTTCGGTGTTCTCAATGTTTTTCATGTAGTAAACGAAATTGAACAGACACGAATTTCAAAAAATCCTTAACGCACAGGTGGATTTTATAAACTGCAATAATTATCATAACGTATCAATAATAATCGATCTTAAACACGAAATCGATGAAAAAAATGGTGACACTATCGAAAGATATCAAGATTGACCATGCCTATTTACAAATGCAACTACATTTGGACATCAAAGTGCCGATAGTGATTCACTCTCGCTCTGCTACATTACGTTTGATGGGACTAAATTCGTACCCTCGCCAAAAGCGGTACGATTATTCGTTCTAGGAGCCAGAGTACACGGAGAAAATTTTCGAACTTCGGTAGGAAAATTAGCAGTTTTGTCAGTTAAGATTGGAGTCGATTACACCTTGCCGGAGTGACGGACTCCGGCGAACCCGCAATCTCAGTCTTGATAGACAATGTTATTAATAGTAGACGAATTTCCTTAACCACGCGGACCATAGTAAGGAACGAGCTTGTATATTGCTTTTATATATTTTTTTCAAGAAAGGTTATACGCATTGTACCTGCTACAAAAGCTCGATTCTCCGTCCTTACAGGTTTGTTAGCATTTTACAGGTGTTTGGCTCATAAAGGTGACAAGTTTGCAAGCATTTTACAGGTGTTCAGATCACAGAAGTGAAAGTTTTGTTAGTATTTAACGGTGTTCGGCTCACAAAGGTGACAGGATTGTTAGCATTTTACAGGTGTTCAGATCATAGAAGGTGACAGGTTTGTTAGCATTTTACATGTGTTCAGATCACAGAAGTGAAAGGTTTGTTAGTATTTTACAGGTGTTCGGCTCATAAAGGTGACGGGATTGTTAGCATTTTACAGGTGTTCAGATCACAGAAGTGAAAGGTTTGTTAGTATTTTACAGGTGTTTGGCTAATAAAGGTGACGGGATTGTTAGCATTTTACAGGTGTTCAGATCACAGAAGTGAAAGGTTTGTTAGTATTTTACAGGTGTTTGGCTAATAAAGGTGACGGGATTGTTAGCATTTTACAGGTGTTCAGATCACAGAAGTGAAAGGTTTGTTAGTATTTTACAGGTGTTTGGCTAATAAAGGTGACGGGATTGTTAGCATTTTACAGGTGTTCAGATCACAGAAGTGAAAGGTTTGTTAGTATTTTACAGGTGTTTGGCTAATAAAGGTGACGGGATTGTTAGCATTTTACAGGTGTTCAGATCACAGAAGTGAAAGGTTTGTTAGTATTTTACAGGTGTTTGGCTAATAAAGGTGACGGGATTGTTAGCATTTTACAGGTGTTCAGATCATAGAAGTGAAAGGTTTGTTAGTATTTTACAGGTGTTTGGCTAATAAAGGTTACAGGATTGTTAGCATTTTACAGGTGTTCAGATCACAGAAGTGAAAGGTTTGTTAGTATTTTACAGGTGTTCGGCTCATAAAGGTGACGGGATTGTTAGCATTTTACAGGTGTTCAGATCACAGAAGTGAAAGGTTTGTTAGTATTTTACAGGTGTTTGGCTAATAAAGGTGACGGGATTGTTAGCATTTTACAGGTGTTCAGATCACAGAAGTGAAAGGTTTGTTAGTATTTAACGGTGTTTGGCTAATAAAGGTGACGGGATTGTTAGCATTTTACAGGTGTTCAGATCATAGAAGGTGACAGGATTGTTAGCATTTTACAGGTGTTTGGCTAATAAAGGTGACGGGATTGTTAGCATTTTACAGGTGTTCAGATCACAGAAGTGAAAGGTTTGTTAGTATTTAACGGTGTTTGGCTAATATTTATAAGTGACAGGTTTGTTAGCATTTTACAGGTGTTCAGATCACAGAAGTGAAAGGTTTGTTAGTATTTAACGGTGTTCGCCTCACAGCATTTTACTGGTGTTCGGCTCATAGGGGTGACAGTTTTGTAAGCATTTTGCAGGTGTTCGGCTCACAATGGTGATATGTTTGTGAGCATTTTACAGGTGTTCTGCTAACAAAGGTGACAGGGTTTTTAGCATTTTTTATATAGGTGTTCGGTTCACAGATGTGACAATTGTTTTAGGATGCTATAGGTATTCGGCTGACAAAGGTGACTGCGTTTTAGTATCTTACAGGTGTGTAGCTAACAAGGTGACATGGTTTTTAGCGTTTTAAGGGTGTTCGGCTGACAGAGGGGACAGGTTTGTAAAAATTTTACAGGTGTTTGACTAACAGGGGTCACAGTAAGTGATACTGTAACCGATTCTGACAAGTCGTAGACAATGTACGCAACAATAGGTTTACATAAAAATTGTTTCTTTTTCCTTTTTGGCATGACCGATCTGGTGCAAATTGAAAACAAACACACACAAATAAAAAAATAATTGGAAGACAATATATTTTTGTATAATTGTAACATTTATTTAGTATTTAAAGGTGGCAGACGTCCATTTTTAACAGACGTGTTCATCCCAATGTACTTTTGTCTGTTAGATCTATATGGCGCTGTACCGCGCATGTGTGTCTGCTTTTTACCACTGTTAGCTTTAGAGATATGTTTATTTGTGTCCGTATCATGCTTGATATTTCCCGTGCTCCTTTGGTCGTCATCATCCAGATCAGAAAACTCAAGGTCATCACAGGACATATCGTTACTACTCACGACATTAGTTTTTGATACATCTAAATGTTCGTTCTTGTCACTATCGATGGTGTCAGTCAAGCGATGTTCAAAATGGTTGTTTATTTTGAAAACTGTAATGTCGTTATCACTATCACTATTGTTGTCTTTGGTGGCAAGAATTGCAGACTTATTCTCTGTGTCATGTTTTAACGGCAATACTTCGTTTTCTGAACGAGAATGTTCAGTTTTGTTTATTTCATCTACCAAGGTGTCTAAAGAATCCCGACTGCCGGTTGCTAACGTGTCCATGCTACTTCCGGTTTCGAGCTTATCATTTGATTCCAGTGTGTCAATAGTGTCCAAGCTCTCAAGACTCCGACGTTTTGATGGCAATATTCTACGGAACTTATTCTCGTTTTCAGGATCAAATGCACTATTATCAACTCCTTTCCGTTCGATATTTTTAGTCTTTTTCGGTGGTTTGGGCGGCTTTGAACTTCTTTTATCTTTTTTCCTTTTTTTCTTTTTAGGTTTTTCGGGAGGAGGGGAAAGTTCTGTTGTAAGGAATGTTCTAAGATCAATTTCACTTCCGTCAGGACTATTTTCGTTACTTGATTGTGTTATTATCATAATATCGCTATTGACAGTTCGCGCTGAATTAATTGGTGGTAATTCTTTTTTCATTGTGCAAGACTCGACTTCCAAAAATGAATTTATTCGACTGGGGTTTTTACTTTGAATTTCATTTCCCAATGAATCTGACAAATAATTGTTTTCACCCAATTCAAGTTTTAAATCTTGGTATTCTTCCGTTTGTGTCATGTAATATCGGCTTATATCAGACTGTGCTAGTCTCTTTGTGTCAAAGTACATTTCAGCCCCTCCAAAACTGCGTTTGATTTGTTGTGGGTCAGAATGGACGTTTTTTCTATCTAATTCTTCAGTAAAGGAAGATGTTTGTGTCCTTGTTTTGTTTACGGATTCATTAAAAGTGTCGTTATCTTTAGACGATAAGCCATAGTTGTCTGTATGTTCACATTCAGTATAAGTATAGTCATCTTCCTTACTTTTCCCGCATTTTAAACTTTTCTTTTCCATAATAAGCTTGTGTCTGTCTATACTTGGACCCTGGAACTCCGGACCCGCCTCATCAATAGGTTTCGTTCTAAATATTTCTTTATAATAATCTGTAAACACAATACAGTAGTTTTAGTGACAAGTTATTGCTTCTTTTCCTGTACACTAAGCCCCCCACCACACACACACACACTTTTTACAACAGATTGATCAAATTTAAACTGGGTCAATCTTCTCCATTACCAGTAAGGTTTATACTTACGAGTTACGCACATTGAAATTAATATTTAATACGAATATTCGATTACCGCGCTTCGAGACATTTAGTTTCAAGTATTGATGAACAAGACAACATAAAACAATATTTTTCCGAAATTGGAAAGTGTTCACAAGCGTGTAACAAATGCAACATGTGCATAAGTACAAATAATCTCTGTAAATGTTCGTCCTGAATACAGCTGAAACGCTGCTCGCTGGACCTAAGGAAAACAATTAATCCCCTATAAACTTGTATCCTCTGAACATTAGCTCTTTGATTCCTCACTCCACAAAGATTTAAAAAGTGTGCAACAAAGAATGCATAAATATTGAAAACGCAATAAATATAAAATGTACCTCTGAAAAGCTTGGCTCTTTGATTCCGGACTCCACCAAGGGTTCCATGAAGGAACATCTCCTCGGCATCAAACTTTAATTCAAAGTCTTTATACTTGGCACGCCGGTGAAGCTAAAAATGTTACAAACAAAAGTAGTAAATAAACATGACGTGAAGATTGATTATATAGTTGTTTAAGTGTTTATAACACAATTGCTGAGAATTTCCCTTTTTACGCTGTTTTGAAGCATGATAGAAACATGAGGCTAAAACGATGCATTAAGTGACTAAAATGCTGAAAAGTTCTAACTGTAAAATTGTCCATAAAAGGATCAAAGACTTTCTGTAGAAAGAGGCTGTTTTAATTAAACCCCTGTTTTTATAGATGTTTTAAGCAAGAATAATTTGTCTAAAGTGTGAAGCATTACTTTAGATATTACTATATTATATCACCACTCGTAAAAGAGGGGGCTATATTGCAATCACCTTGTCCGTCCGTCTGTCCGTCCGGGGGAAACTTTTGTAACAGATTTCTCGGCTTTATATATACTAAAGGGATAGATTTCAAATTTGGTGCACAGCTTTAGCATGAGTTGTACCGTGCCTCCCCTTTCCAGGTCAGTCAGTTATCTACTTCCTGTTTTTCCGAGCCAAAAAATGGTCGAGTGCGGGTATACTTAGCAGGACTTGTGCTGGTCAATGTGTCCATGTTGGACTAACAATTTCAGTGGAACTGCTTGGCCTCAAAATCCCTTTGTGATACCCCCAAACTGTAGCAGAGTCTGTATCCGCCATTGAACTTAAAGCGATGAACATACTATGTAGAGCTTTTCTTTTTTTAATGTTATTCCATGGTTTTTTTTCAACTGTCAATCAATTTATTTATGTTTGCTTGTTGTGCTTTCATAAACTCATCTCCCCATTCTGATATTAATTAGTTTTGTGTATTTAGGGCGTACGCCACTTTGTGGACCAAGTTCAGCTATATCATAGCGTCCAGAGTTGGACAAAGGTTAGCTAGATCATGGTGTCTAGTCTCCATTTGAGGAGAACGCTTCTGCAATTTTTATTGTTGTCAATTAAGGTTCACGTTGAGCGTACTTTAGCTGATTCACAACTAAAATTTTGGCAAATAATTAAAAGTCAGTTTGTAGTGTTTAAAGTGCTCAACTCTATTATGGCGTCAAGTTTTATTGTAGGAAGACGCAGATTACAACTAGTAGTTCTTATCAATAAATGTTGGAGTCGACCACGCCTAGCTTGAACATACAACCTCATTTGTACTATAGATATATAGATACTGCCTATGGTTATATTATGTCTTTTTCAACCATATATGCGGACTGTTTTGGAGTATTTATACTGCAAATCACAGTTCTTACTCAATATGCGGACTGTTTTGGAGTATTTATACTGCAAATCACAGTTCTAACTCACTTTGTATATTCCCGCCTGTACAGACCATATCGGGAAACAAACGATACAGCAGACGATATTTTCTGCATCTGTTAAATTGGCCGGTTCCTCGCCGTTAGTTATAACCAGTTTGGCGCCAACAGCTTCACATTTTGTCATGGTAATTCTTCGACACCAACGTTCTACACAGCCATTGAGGTTAATCTACAGATGGTTCGAAAATAAAATTTGTTAGACATTTAAATGTTTTGAAAGTAAACCTTATAATAGTACAAAGATTTTATTGTTGTTTGTGAAAAATGTATTAACAGATCACATCTAACACTTGGAAAATTCAGTAATTGAGTGGCGGATCCAAGAGCAGGGAAGAGGTGTCACGTAACTTTTGATAAGAAATTGTAAAATGATATGCAGAATTAGATTTTTTTAAGTTGACGATGCTTTTCATTTAAAAAAAATTGGTTTAGATATCCTAAAATCTCCTTGGACCATTCGCGCCCCTAACACTAATTTCTGGAGCCGCGCCTGTAATGGACTAGAATGCAACGGACTATTGTTCAAATTTAGTCAAATTTAAGGAAAACAAATGTACTCTAAGCTAGTTTTATATTCTAACCCCTTTAAAAAATATCCTAACGCTTAAAAGGCACCGTCTATGCGAGCACAATACACCATTGTCTGCCGGATGTGGTGATCAGCCCCGTTAAATCGAAATGTCCTAATCATATAGCCTCAAATCAATCTGGACTTCAGTCGAGATCGACAATATCCATCGACATTATTCAAATGAGGTTAGTTGAACTAGGTTTAAATAGAGAAAAGTATTTAAGTTAAGATGACCTTTTGTGAAAGTCAAAACAGTTCATTGATCATTGATAGTTGTTTAATGAATCAAAGAACTGCTTTAACAAAGGAAATGATTTAAACAAACATTGGTCTAGTTTTAGTACTCTTACTAATAGATAACTGTAATCGTGGATGTAAAAGGGATTGTTTGCTCTTATATGTTTCCAGAAACGTTGTTGTTTATTTCATATCAAAGGGAGACGTCATTGTTAAATAATGGCCCACAACATGCAGCGGATACTGACAAAATAAACACAGTTTTTAACTAGAGAATTTTAAATACATGTATACATATATATAACTATGACCTCTCAACTATTGGTCCTTTTTTTTTTGTTTGTTTAAATGGCGTTCTAACATCAGTTTCTGTGGCGAAAACACTTGATCTTCGGCAAAGAAACTAGCAATCCTTGTCAAGGTTTCAGTCGATTACATCCATAGCACTGTAAGGCTTGTCAAGGTTTCAGTCGATTACATCTATAGCACTGTAAGGCTCGAACCCATAACCTCAGTATTGACAGGGTATTGAATTACAGAAGGTGACTAACTACCGCAACCACTCGGCTCCAACTGTTATTTAAAACACTCATTAATGAGTATTAATGAGTGTTTTAAATAACAGCTGGAGCAGAGTACTAGTAATTGTTGTTCTTCGTCAAACACTGTTTAAAGGTCTTCTGTGGACGAGTGGTTAGGGTAGTCGGTCATCTACCATTGATCACGTGCCTGTCAACGCTGAGGTTGTGGGCTCGAGCCTTGCTCAACTCCAACCTTATTTGACAAGTTTTCCTGTAGAAGGTCGTGGTTTTACCGGAAATTCCGGGTTCCTGCCACAATAAAAACTGAACGCCTGCAAAGTTGTTAAAAGTGGTGTTAAACTTCAGTCAAACAATCGCTTTTTGTTAGTTCTTTTGTTCTCAGTATATACCACTTTGTTTTAAATAACAACAAATACCTCGAGACAAAATTTCTTCCCCTGTTGCATTTCATTTATGCATCTCATTATGATGGCATGTATTGCATCACTGTGTCCCATGGTAGGATCCAGCATAATCAGACAGGGAGCTGTGGCAGAATAAAAACGTTGTTGAGAACAAGATCAATGTTGCCTTAATATAAGAAAATAATAATTGTTTTTGCTTGATGTTAATTTGTTTTTGAATAAATAGCGGACTTGTATTTTCAAGCTCGGCAAAAATATAATATGAACAATAATTGATTCTGTCTAATTAAAGTTATAAGCAGAGCTAGTAATCACTGATTGAGCGATTGCGTATCAAGTAATGTTCAGCTGTAATAGGCACAAAACATGATCACATGACCCTCATAACCTTAGCTGATTTCGTAATGGCAACAGACACCCATTTTTTCCGGACCATTAAAATACATCTATTCATCTACCTACCTCGGTCACTCTTTCCAAATCGTGATGCCTTCCTGACCAAAGTTACACCAAATACTGATACTCTCTCTATTAACCAAACCCTCACTTGCTCCAAGTCTCGTATGGATTCAACATTAACAACCCTGCCAATACATGTAAATGTAACCGCAGTCATAAAAACGTGGACAGTAAGGATCAGACATTTACAAAAGTAAGTATTCTTATTCTGTATTCTGAATGGTTTCATTGGCTTAAACTGATAACAAGTAGTTTATTATGTTAAACATTATTTGTACAAATGCGATGGGCTCAAAAGACTGCAAAAGTATCTTAAAAGTATTGTTAAAAAAGTTTCGTTATAACATCTATTTCCTTTGTGACCATTGTTACTAACTTATTGGATATGTATGTGGTTTTTTTAAAAAAAATGTCATCAAAGATACCAAGCTTAAATAGAATTTACAAGGCTAGACGCCCTTTTCGTAAGACTCATGCATCAGTGGCGCTAAAACCTAATTAATATTAAAAATCCAAATGATTAAATGCTTCACAAACACTAACGTGTATTTGATACAAGACTCAATTTTAGCTTTTATAAACATACGTTGCGACTTATTATAACGATGGAAAAATTATATACGTCCATCTTAATACAAGCAGTTGTATTATCCTTTAAACTTTAAACATATATAATAACAGAATTTGTTGACGACGAATTACGAATACATGTTTAAAGAAAAAATTCAATGTGTCAGTATACATACCAAGCTTTACCGTTTTCACTTATATCTCCAAATGTAGGTTTATTTGTTTTACTTGCATGAAAAAATACATTAACTTCGTCTGGATCATAAGTTATCTGCCCATTCCTTTCAAGATAAAACAAGTCGTTCAGCTTTCGTGGATTTTCAGCAAACTCATCCCAAGGAATAATCACCAAACCACTATAATTTACGTTATATTCTTTCATTTGACTAGACATATCTTTGTACCTCGGCTTCGACTCGCGTAAAATGAGCTCTTCTGTCTCCTTATATTTATTTCTCGGGTCTTCGTTATCAATAATAGTTGAGGTTGAGGTTATATAACCAAGATCCACCGATCTGCGTAGGGACACTCCTTCCTCCGCCTGATCTACTGGCACACAGTTTGGATTGGCAGCTTCCATTGTAACAGTTCCAAAATAACCATTTGCCATCACGTTTGATGAAGGCAGGAAAGGTGGAACTGGGGTTTCTTTTCCCGTCGCCATGACAACAGCTGTTCCGAAATTTTTTGCTTGTTTCTGACTATTTTGTTTTGTCAGTGTCCGAAACGTATTTTCTATTAAATTTATATATATTTTCTAAATCCGGAAATAATTATAATAATATTCACATATTGCTATTGAAATTTATATTTATTAAGAATTGTATGACACATGTACAAATAAGTACCAATTCCAGTGATATCCATTACACGTGTAAAAACGTGTTCATTTTAATTTCTAGATAAATGAGAATTTATTCCATGTTGTCTTAAGATTCCACATAAGAGTACGTCTAGTCAATGATTGCACTTATTATTTAGAACCATGCAATACACAATAACTCATTTGTTTAATGGAAGCCGATTAAGTTTATAAAAGAACAATAGAACAATTCCGTTTCCTTTGAATGATTATGAACATTATTGTTCCAAGTTATTTAGGGGTATTTAAATTATTAGAACCGTGCCACACACTTTCATACTTCACACATAGCTTAATTTGTAAGCTTTTTTATATGTTAGTTTATATAGGAAGGCTTTTTAAAAGGTTGAACAGGGGTCATTGTTGTCTTATCCGCGGTATAAATAGATTTGATAGCTGCATAATAATTTAAAATTAAGGTCAATCTATACTATTGTATTGCATTCAAAAGTTTAAATGTAGTTAACCGCCAGGGGATATTTAAATTGGAATAAAATACAACACGTGGCACTAGTTCAACAGTGATATCCTATGTATACTACCCATCTTCCCAACCCTCCTCCGTCTCACTCTTCCCAACCTCCTCCGTCCCACTCTTCTCAACCCTCCTCCGTCCCACTCTTCTCAACCCTCCTCCGTCCTATTCTTCCCAACCCTCCTCCGTCTCACTCTTCCCAACCTCCTCCGTCCCACTCTTCTCAACCCTCCTCCGTCCCACTCTTCTCAACCCTCCTCCGTCCCACTCTTCTCAACCCTCCTCCGTCCTACACTTCTCAACCCTCCTCCGTCCTATTCTTCCCAACCCTCCTCCGTCTCACTCTTCCCAACCTCCTCCGTCCCACTCTTCTCAACCCTCCTCCGTCCCACTCTTCTCAACCCTCCTCCGTCCCACTCTTCTCAACCCTCCTCCGTCCTACACTTCTCAACCCTCCTCCGTCCCACTCTTCTCAACCCTCCTCCGTCCCACTCTTCTCAACCCTCCTCCGTCCCACTCTTCTCAACCCTCCTCCGTCCCACTCTTCTCAACCCTCCTCCGTCCCACTCTTCTCAACCCTCCTCCGTCCCACTCTTCTCAACCCTCCTCCGTCCCACTCTTCCCAACCCTACTCCGTCCCACTCTTCCCAACCCTCCTCTGTCCCACTCTTCTCAACCCTCCTCCGTCCAACTCTACTCAACCCTCCTCCGTCCCACTCTTCCCAACCCTACTCCGTCCCACTCTTCCCAACCCTCCTCTGTCCCACTCTTCTCAACCCTCCTCCGTCCAACTCTACTCAACCCTCCTCCTTCCTAGGAACCAGAAATAAAGGATCTATTATTACTTTTTATAAAAATAAAATATTGGTCACAGAACACAATAAAGGAATAAAATGTAAAAGATAAGCAGGTGTTTTCGTTGGTCGTGCAAACATACAAGGCTCGTGTTCATTCGTGTTACTTGATGAATTTTTTGAAAGGTCTACTATTGGTTCAGAATAAATACAATAAAAGGGGAATAACTCAAAATTGTCTTGATAACTATTTACTTGTTATGGTTTCATACCTGAGATAGTAAATTCAACCAGTTAAGCTTGCATTATTTATCTTGAATTTATAAAGAAACGTAAAATATACTACACCTGATTATAAATTTATTGAACAAATAAAAGCAAAATGAATAGATTTATTCCTCGTACACCTGTACATTTGCAGTTGTTTGATCGATTTTCAGAACAGGTAAATGATTTCATAAATAAATAACTTGTTGAAACTTGTCGCAGGAATACTAATATTGTTGTGTATATAAACAAAGAAGATTGTCTGTTGTTGAGGTCAGTTTTGATTTATTTCATATAAGTTTTCTTGATATATCATCATTTACAGCAAAAAATGCCATATATATTAGAACGAGTATTTAAAAATTAATACAACAAATTAAAAATTGTTTTTGATCTGCATGTGTCTGGGACTAGAGTAATGGACATGGTTTAAAATGGTAAACCTTATCTGATTAAACTGCATTTTGCTAACACGAAATACAAACTCTTCACTTCGCTAAATGAGAAATACAAAAGTCTATACGTGACGTCTTTATTTATTTGGATGTTGTTATTTACGTAGGACCACAGGGGCGTGTAAATTATTTGATGACATCATAAAATTTCGATAAATGATTAATGAATATTGATAAGATTGATTTTTATTCGTTTCATAGGTTGAAAATTACAAGCAGTTTTCATAATTCTGTATCAAAACTATCGAAATAAAATGCATGCATTTCGTTACAATGAAATTTATTTAAAATAGAAAAAAGGCGGAAATTACATCAATGTATCGGTAATATAAACTTTTTTAAAAAGGTCAACATAAATATGAATATTCATCAAATGATGTAAAATTGATGACGCCCCCATGTTGCCAATACACATCAAAATGTTTACAACACAACCCTATTATGTCTTTGTCAGAAAGTTTACATACAGTAGATGAGTCACGTGTTTTTAAATGTATATACAAAAATTAAATACCCCGAGTTCGTATTTTGGTGCAGTTTATTAACGTATAGCTTTGGTTTTCAATTTCCTCAAAATACTTTAGTAGGTAAGTAATGTCATTTCAATTCATTTTTGTAATGTGATATTATTATTAATTTGTATTAAATTTCGTGAATTTTTCGATACCGCACATCCACGAATTTATATGCAGACTCAAATATCAAACTCTAATATAAGATATAAGTGAAAAAATGATTCCGCAAATTTATGAACGTTTGGAAAAAAATCTCCTAAAAAATTTGTTATAATGATGGGTATAGGAACCAAAAGACATTAATTTTATTTTTTCTTGAAATGACGCGTTCAATATTAAAGCTGGCAAAACGACACTAATATAAGAAAATTACTACAGCAAAAAGGGCAGATTACCAAAAAAGATTAAAACTTCACTTGACCATGTTGATTTTGAAATCAATTGATTTTTTGAACGTTTAGTGTGTGTTTAAGTCTTGATTTAACATAAGTCGTATTTTTTTAATCGTCATCATATCTGGCATCTTGCCACCATTGTTCGATCTGAGCTTGTGATCTTGCCACCATTGTTCGATCTGAGCTTGTGATCTTCCCAGATAGCAACACTACGTTGGCCCAACGTTGGCCTTTTGTTGGCATGGTTGGTAAATGGTTGGCGTTGGCGTTCTAACATCGGCCCAACGTTGGCCCATCGTAAGGTGACCAACTGTTGGCTTGCCAACATCGACCCAACGTTGGCCCATCGTAAGGTGACCAACTGTTGGCTTTCCAACATCGACCCAATGTTGGCCCATCGTAAGGTGACCAACTGTTGGCTTGCCAACATCGACCTAACGTTGGCCCATCGTAAGGTGACCAACTGTTGGCTTTCCAACATCGACCCAACATAAAATGTCCACACACAAAAATTAATGCTCAATTAAATTAAACAATGTAAATGGAAATGTATGACATAAAAAGTGCAGTTAATAATCAAATATGAGTGCATTTAGATCAGTACCTTATATAACCTTGCTAATTAATTAATTCAACACATGTGGACATCTGGGATATATATTTATAGTTAAATCTGATGATATTTAAATTGTTAGAACAATTAGTGTGCAGATTAGACGCGGGGCATTAGTATCCTATTTCAGATAAATTTCCCGCTAATCCATAGCATCATCTGTGTCAGGAATTCACATCGGTCGCCATTTTGGACAGTTTGGAATATTTTATTTAACACAAAATAGAATGTAAGTACATGAATTTATTAGTTTAAATTCTCAGTTTTTATTATTAACCATGTAATTTTTAAGCTAAAATATTCAGTTTTTTTTATTAATGAACAATTTATGTTATTTAACTGCATCCTACTTTTCCACATGCTTATTTTGTTTTGTTTATTTTTCAACTTGTGTTTATAATATTTCGTAACATAATGCAAATATAAAACATATAAGTCTTGTAAAAAATATTCCAGAAAGTATACACGGAAGAATTAACACATTTATTTTATTTATATACTACAGTGTACTAGTATTCCTGAATAAATAATCGAGGCCCATGTTACAGAATAGGGTAGGCGCACAATGAAGAATATGTGCACGCTAGAAAGGAACAGGGATAAAAGATCCTACAGTAACAGTTAAGTTTTTAGACTGTATATACGTTTTTATGTGCTTTGTTGATGAATCGTTTATATAAAAAATTACAACAATAACAAAAACAAAATGACAAATAAAAATACAATATTGAAGGTATTTTTATGACAAAAATATATTTTACATTCTATGTTCCATTTTTTTCAGGGTATGTGAGGAAGAAGGGACTAAGTGTTCAGCTAGTGACAGTCATATTGACAATGTATTTTAGGACTGGTTAAAAATCGCAAGAGATATACATGTAGAGTGCAGTTAGAAAAAGTCTTTCGTAAAAAAGAGAAGAGAAGCTGCTGATAAAGTTGAATTGTAATAAAGCGGATCATAACTTTAATGTTCTTGTAATTGACAACCAACCAAAATATACCAATTATTTACAAATTAAAACAAATTTCAGTGTTTTATAGCAGAGATCACCGATCCTTTGACTTGATTAAAAGATGATAAGTACAAAATAAGCAATTTTGAGCTATTGACTGAGAAAATCCCACACAAACTTGTTGGTAAGATGTTGGCAAACTGCCTACTTAGCAGGCAAAATCAAGTTGGGCCAACGTTGGCCCAACCTCAATTCACACACAAGCATGTTGGCAAGATGTTGGCAGTGTGCAGTCTAAGTTGGCTATGTCTCGTTGGGCCAACGATGGCCCAACCAGTTGGCCCAACGTAGGGCCGATGAGCAAAATTACGTTGGGCCAACGTAGTCTGCCAACGTTGGCCCAACGAAGTTGCCATCATTAACCCAACGTTGGCCCAACGTGTGATTGCTATCTGGGTTAATCGTGATTCAGTTCTAAATACAGCTGATTACTAATGAATATGTTTTGTACAAATAAAAATAACGGTACAAAATAGTCTTGTTCTTATCAAATCAGGAAAATTAAACAGTAATTTGACATCTTTGGACTAGTATTTTTAAAACAAAAGAAGATGGTAAAATATAGAAGATATGTTCTTGAGGGGGTGGGTGGAGATCGTAATATGCGTACGTAAAAGCTTGTTTTGACCAGTGAGTGAATGTCACGCTTATTGGACGTCATGTTCTTCCGTAAATGACAGATTTCTGGTACAGATGACCCAGTACAGATGAGCTCACGCGCACGCATCTGTACTTGCTGCGTCATCCAATCAACAACACCAGAAACAAGAACGTTGTTATGGAAGCATAACAACGTTCTTCTATGACGTTCTTGTTTCCGCCGTTCTGATTGGACGTCAGAGACAATGGAGTCTACAACAATGGAGAGTCTATATGTTATAGCGATGTGAAAGTTGTTGGTTTACGGAAGAAATAGGTACTTTCATACGTTTTTGGGAAAGTCCGTTTGAACTTTCACTCGTGATAGAAATTTTTATGTCTTTTGGCTCGTTGCGCTGCGCTCCACTCGCGAAAAGACATACAATTTCTATCACTCGTGAAAGATCAACCGGTCTTTCCAAAAACGTATGAAAGAACCTATTAATCTTTTTTGTGGGCCTAAATAAGTAGAACGTTGTACGTGCTAAATAAACATGCAAAATTTCGAAACTAACTCTATATATTCTGGTTCTTGTAGTTGTATATAATTTGTGCCCATTTATCCATTTTCCATAACTAGTTTATTATTTGCTAATTATTCTCTGTACTAAGAGAGACTGACGTTAAGCAGCCATTTACTAAACAATGTACTATTCAATTGAAATCTTTAAGTGTAAACAGTATGTAAAATTGTATCACATAATTTAAAAATAAACGCAAATATAACATTTCAACAAAAGGACCAGAAAGACAAAATGCTTATTAAAATCTTGCGGCTTCGAGTCTCACAGCGGGCATTGTTCGCTCGACTCGAATCGTAATTGACAAGGATTGCCATGTTTTCTTACCGAAGGTCGGGGTTTTTCCCGTGTACTTCGGCTCCTTCCGCCAATAAAAAGTGGACGCCATAGTATTCCTGTACTGACGTCACGATAAATGTATTTGGTGTCTTCGCTGGCCGCTTTCAAAATATTGTAATTTTATTTCTGTTGTTTAAAGCACAAACAAAATATATAATTAAATTTCTTTCAATTATTTCAAATAGTATACATAATACATTGACATTTAATGTACCTTATCAAATTAAATCTCATTTCAGCAATGGCAACTTCCGGTGAAGAACCAACGGAAAACGGACCGAAGAGAAGTTTAATTGTCGACGAAGCTGCATTTGAGGAACAATTTCTAAGATGCCATATATGTAATGAAAAATACAGTCAATCTGAGAGAGTGCCCAAATCTCTGCCATGCAACCACACGTTTTGTCTGCCATGTCTCAAATCGGTCTTTGATCATCATCATCAGAATTCGAGACGGCAGACGATGGCGTGGATGGACGATAATTTTGAAGGAGTGCTTAAATGTCCAGAATGCCGAGTAGAAATATTTCTCAGCAGAGCAGAAATAAGTGCCTTGCCTTCGGATCATCGCGTTATTCAAATGATGGACTTCTTGTCACGTGTTACAACCAAGTCTCAGAACGTCTGCTCAAAACATGACAACCAACCACTGAATTTTTTCTGTAAGAAATGTCTCGCCCCAGTTTGTAGGGACTGTACAGTCTTAGACCACAAAGAAGGTCAGGATCATGTTATCGTTGACGTCACAGAGGCATTGTCCGAAAACAGAGAGGAATTCGACGAAATGAACAACAAAAATAAAGGCATGTTGGATAAAATGAAGGGAAGAACAGACTCGCTTGCAAATGCATCTAAACAACTTGACCTTTTGGAAAGAAAGCTAAGGTCAACGATCAAAGACACGTTTATTGAATACAGACTTTTACTGGAGCGTAGACAGGAGGCGCTTATCAAAATATTGCGTGAGAGCATTCATGAGCAGAAACAGAAAATAAATACGCGGTTTGTTGATATATGTACGCAAGGATCACAGCTTCAGAAACTTTACGACACATTTACAAAAGCCAGGTCAAACAATGATATCCGACAATTGTTTACAGTTCAGCAACAACTGAAGGAAAAAGAAACAGAATTCACTTGCACTGCAGAAGCAAATGACGATGAACTTTTCATAACTAGTAAATTCGACGTCCCTAATGAGTGTTCGTTTTTAGCAGAAATGAGTGGTCTTGGAGAAGTTACAACTGTTAAAGATCTGGAACTTAAAAAACCAGTTCCAGCACACCAGCTTGTTTTGCTAGATAGCTTGGACACACAGCGTATTAATCCAGCTCTATATCTACCGGAATGTGACGACAACGAACCGGAACATGAAACCGAGGACGAGACCAATGATGACGACCGCCATGTTATACCGGAAGAAATTTCTGCAAGCATCAGGCGACGTTTATTGCAAGGATCAGAACAAGAGCCAGACCAAAGTGACGAAGATTATATAAACCAACTGCGTGAACAACGCGAACAGCTGGCGTCCTCGTATCTTATGAGAATCGCGTCTAGACTAAATGAAAGTGCTGCAGAAATGGCGGTTGCATTGTCCCAACAGCCCACCCAATCAGATCCCAGAACATCCAGCAGCCAGTCGCGAGGAAGCAGTAGCAGCAGTTCCTCTAGAGTACGCCGTCCCCAACCTCCCGTCCGAGTTGTAAGACATCCCCAGCCGACACCACCACGCGAATCGCGTGATGGTGGAATGTATGCGTCGTCACGCTACACAAACTCTGATAACCGATAAGAAATAAAAATCATTAAAAGAAGTAAAAATCAGGAATGATTGTCAAATTGTACATTAAAAAAATAAACACTTTGTTCGTAATTAAATTAATGTTATACGAGAATCGGTTTTGCCGATAATGTGAATATGTCATTTACAATTTTAGTCGTTATATTGAAAACAAATGTTGATACAAACTAAATGTGATTAAATTTTATTAAATATTTTATGTCATATCGTCTTTGCTGTCCTGAAAGAACCACACTGCAACTAGGTAAAGGCGATCAACTAAATATAGAATTCAAGTGAAAGGCCACACTTGAGAGGTTGTCAGACATGGCTCCATAATTCCCGCTTACACCCTCCCCCTTTTTGTGTCTTCACTTCTCTGTTTCCCTATTTGTCATTTCCGGATCCCGCCAATACTCCCTCGCTGCATTCTGCCACCTTTTAATCTGTTAATCATCAATACACATACACTTTTACATTTTGTTATTTTATTTTTTTTCTTTGGGGGAGGGGAGGGTTGAGATTGTTCTGATCTTTGCAATAAACGTCGTTGGATACTTGGCGGACATAATTAATCAATATTTTGTGTCCATAGGCGTGCACATAAATTAGAATTCTCTATATTGTATTACACCATCAAAACGCACCATTTCAGAAGGGGCAGGATCATAAATGATCACAAAATCTGGACATCATCGTAAAAGCAATAATAAATCGTTTTCAGTTAGTTTATTTCTTATATCTCGTTAATACCAATAAGATAACATATTTAGTTTGCATTTTCAGAAAGAAAAATACATCTCTACATCAGATATTTTACAGTACTGTAAAAAGTACGGGAAAATGTACAATTTAAAAAAATACTTATATAACCTTTACGCAGAAAGATCATGAAATACTCCAGCAGGACCTGAAAAACCTTAAAATATGGGCACAAAATTGGGGAAAGAAATTCAACTCCACAAAATGTTCATAACAGGAGACTACGTTCCATCTCTCCAGGATATGTAACTTATATGCTAAAAGACCTCAATCTTGAAGGAAATAAATCCGTCTAACCCTCTTCTTTAAAATTGCAAAGGGGGGGGGGGGGCTGGTACCAGCACACCCTCCCCATAACTATTTGACACCTAACAAACAAGCCAGACAAATTAAAACTAAACCTTATACTGCCCACAACACAAAAAACATAATTTCCAAATATGTATGCAATAATAACAGGGGTTACCAATAACCATTTGCTAACTCTTACCAATACAGGAATTCATTCTTTGTAAGAACTGTCTTATATAATGGAACCACATGGACAGTGATATTGTTAACTCTGCCAGTATCCGGGCATTTACATCTGCCTTGACCAAGTGCGACTAATACAACCATCTCTCTCCCGCTGCAGTTTCACCGTTACTGGTATCTAGCAGTGTACTACATACAGATACAGATATAGAACAAAATTCCTGTCAGACGGAACCTCATGTTTATTCCAGAAGTTGGTGGGTATTTACCGTAAATGTCGTATTTGCTTTAAATCAATGCATTTGTTTATGAAAGCTATTTCTTTCTGAATCATTATTTATGACAAATCGTTTGTATATTGTGGATTTCTTTAGTCAATAGCAATATTTGTGAAGTTTTACCAATAACGACATCAATAGATTTTACGTTGCGCAAAGGGAAGCATGATATAAAATACAACTAACGAACTTCCATAAATAAACAGTATTGTTAAATCAAAGACCAAGACAAAAAGCTTTATTTATAGTTGGTACATAACAATAACAAACGCAAGCTCTACAGTTTTTAAAAACCGACATATACTCACTCAAAAAAGAAACGCAACATAAAAACAATGGGAATTTTACTTCATCATATTATTTTAACAATATATCATATAAATAATTGATCCAGAAATGTAAAAATTGGCACACTTCTTGTTCATGAGTTCTTTTACCATGGAATATAATATTTTGTCGCATATTGTCAATAAATCACGCAAAAATGTCAGTATCTGTTGTGCCCAACATTTGCTTTGAAACACAACCCATACTGTTCTTTGGATGGATTCAATTAAACATTTAGTACGAACACGCGGTATCCTTTGCCACTTATACTGAAGTGCCTGCTCTAATTGTTGCAGATTTCGCGGCGGTGGTTGTCTTTGGCGCACGCGCCGATCCAGTTCATCCCACAGATGTTCTATTGGGTTGACACCCGGAGATCGTGATGGCCATCGGATCACATTTACATTCTGTTGCTCTAAAAACTCTACTGTTACACGTGCTGTATGTGGTCGGGCATTGTCGTGTTGAAAATTTCCTATTTGAATGTCAATTACGGGCAATAAATGCGGCCGTATAATTTCATCTCTATACCTAACAGCGTTAAAATTACCTTGGATATGTATCAGCTGTGTGTTCCTGGCGTAAGAGATAGCGGCCCACATCATAACACTGCCTGCGCTGAAATTGTCTCTTTCTACAACACAGTTTTGCGCAAAACATTCATTTCGGCGCCTGTACACTCGTATACGACCATCTCACTTTTCCAGCTGAAAACGTAACTCATTGCTGAACCACACCCTTCTCCAGTTCTGTAAATTCCATACACGAACGGATGTACACCGTCAAACCCTTGCTCGGCGGTGTTGGCGTCTCAGTGTTGCTCAGACGTAAGGTCTTTCTGCCCGCAATCCACGAGGGCGTAACCGAATGCGTAGTGTCTGTGGTGATATACGGGCAACCCAGGGACGTTTACAGCTGTTTCTGTTGCAGCACCAGTCCTGTTCCGTAGATGGAATAATCTAAAGTAACGATCCTGCGATCAAGTTGTAACACGCGGACGCCCTGAACGTAGACGGTCTACTCGTTGCACCAAGCTGCTGGTAGCGTCTCGAAAGGCGTGAAATTGTGCTACGATGAACATTGTACGTTCTGGCAACAGCATTCTGTGATTCCCCGGCCTCGATTCAACCGATAGCGGTAATTCCGGGTAGCAGCATCTCACCTTGGCATAGCGTCACCTTATCAGAATTTTATTTTACTAATGCAGGAAATGCAAGAAAAGAAATAGCGGGGTTTTATACCGATTGTATGAGTTAATAAAAATACCCATGATTTGCACGTGAAAGTCGACACTGTATTTAGCAATGCGTAAATCATAGTGTGTTCCACATTTCGACCGAAGTCGTTCACGGGTGGATGAACTTAAAAAAATGATTTGAAAAAATTTATCCGATGTTGTGTTTCTTTTTTTAGTGTGTATATCAACAGAGACACAATATTAAATTACATATGTACATACACGTTTAAACATAATACATACAAACCATATATATACGTTCCTTGCACAAACACAATGTCTATATATTTGTTAAGTCGATATAAAAAGTTTAACTTAAAATGGACGATGACAACAATATTGGAAACGATCTAAATATATGGCGTAAACCAGTTTTTACATTAGCTGCTGATGAAGGATGGTTAGAAAGGACAATTTTGTCACACGAGAGGATTAAAAATATCAACTTACCGTCAAAACAGTGGACAGGCCATTGTTGGAGAGCGGACACTGTTATTGATAAAATTCTATGTGGCATAAAGAAATATGCACAACTTTACGAAGGACTGATTATTCATCACTATGTAAATCAAGGAAGTTCTAGAGAAGGCTTGAAAGTTAACGATGCTCTCGAATTTGACTGTCTCCTTATATTTGAAATATGTGACATGATGAACCAAGAATGTCATGTATTTGACAAGGATGGCGAGAAAATTCTTGGACTGGTAAAAGTAGAAGTTACCAATGGAGAATTTTTATGCCAAACCTACCCTTGGTTGCACAGCATGAGAATTTTAGAGAAACCCGGCTATCCCACAGATACGTTTTATTTTAATACTAAAAACTTGCAAGAGTATGTATTTAAATCAATAATAGATAAAACACGTTCCGAGATAAACGACCAACTGCCAGTAGGTTATGAAAGCTTTGCACTTCGAAGATCCGCATATCCACCCACATTTAACATAAAAATAACTGTTGACAAAGAATTATCCTTCGTTCACGAACTGTATAGTCCGGTCCAACTGCAGAGTAGTGCAGTAAATGAATCCCTCCAGATTTTAGAATTAAACATTGACATTGTTCCTGCTATCATTATTCGTCGGGATTTAGTTCCAGATCCATATACAGTACGCTCTCCGACTGGGGTCAGCCTGTTGGAATGCCCAGTGTTTGCTGTAATGAAATGGGCAAACAAAATTTGTGAATCTAGCATTACTGGTGACTATGAATACTTATGGAGAGAATCGGCATGTGGCTATGAGAAACACATTCTAGATGTAAGTCGCAGAAATCCAAGTCAACGCTACTTAATGACAGCTTGTCGTATTGTGAAATCGTATGTGGGCTGGCTAAAAGAAAACAAAGCGCAGGAAGATCAATTGCATCGTGTAGCAGTTTCTTATTACATGAAAAACATTTGCTTTCATTGTATAGCCCTGTTAACTATTCCAAGTGAAACAAATTCTTTGTCTGGTGTACAAGAGGCTCTTGGATATTTTCTATGTTTTCTTGGATTGTGTATAGAAAACCGCAATCTACCGCATTTTTTCTATGGAAATCCATTGTTGGGGGTGCTGTTTCCGATTTGTTCCTTTTCAAGCATTGGTAAAACAAAAAATCTGTACGATACTGACACTATTAAACATGACACGTTTCTACAAGCCGAAAGGGGGTTTAAAAGCATGCTACACGATCTAAAAGGTTGTTATACGCAATTCGACCAACTTAAATCGAGCCGTGTTGGATTATTTAAAGAGTTACTTGGTCTTAAATACATATATGTACATGAAAGAAGCATGCGCGTCTGGCAAAGAACAACATTTTGTTAACCTTGGTATCTTTGACGACATTTAATTTGTACCGATTTGTGAAATGATAAAAGTGACATCTAAATTTACATTATTTTCGAAATGTTACTGAGATTTTAGACTAAAACAAAGAAAAATAAAATTAAAAGTAGGTCCTACATGTTTGATTACCAACAGCATAATTTAAACAATATACGGAGATGATGTTCAGTTGATCTTCAGTCTACCATATACCCGATTCTGTTAAGCGAGTGTTTCGTGAAGTAGACGGGAGTACAAATACCATTCGGCTAATCGTGAATATATTAAATCAGATGGAGAAATTACAGTCTTCTTGATTACAATGGGAGTCAACATAACCCAACATAATCCATTATTTTTAAGTTACTTAATAAATATTTATCAACATAACCTTATTATCTAAATGTAGGTTAATCAATTTGTATATTGGAGTTTCTTACTTTACTTCTGCTCATTTCTGTGCATCATTAATTGTCCAATAACGAACATTCACCATAAGATATTGTAACTCGGCTATTCTAATATGACGTGCTTTAAAGGCTTTGAGACAACAACTGTGGTAAACAAGAGAAGATATGGTTGAACCATATCGGGGAAACTCAATTAAAGTAAATGGAGGATTAAAACAGGAACCCATTTTGTATTGTAATATGAGAGATTATTAAAATACAAATACAAATTCAAATATAAATAATTTTATTGGCTCAAACTCATCTACAATAAATAGTGTAATGGAAAATAATATATAACATCACATGTAATGTAACGTAAATTACCGTTACATACATTAACATTACGTACATTATGTGTTACGTACAATAAAGGCACTGCATTTTAAATTATTTTGCCTTTAGGTGCTAAATATAAGTAATATATTAATGATGTTCTGAAGTGCTTTTCAATGTATTTTAGGGGGGCCTCGGTGGCCGAGTGGTCAAGGTAGTTCGTCTACTATTGATCACGTGGTCTGTCAACACTGAGATTGCGGGTTCGATTCTCACTGCAGGCAGGGTGTACTCGACTCCAATCTTAATTGACAAGGATTGCCAGTTTTCCTACCGCAGGTCGGGGGTTTTCTCCGGGTACACCGGCTTCCTCCCCCAATAAAAACTGGACGCCATGATATAGCTGAAAAATTGCTGAAAGTGGCGTTAAACACCATCAAACAAACAAACAAACAATGTATTTTAGCAGTTATGACACATTATTTAAATGTCTTTAAGTGTTTTAGCGCTCACAAACGGTGTTACGGACCTTAATTTCTTAAACGTGACGCAATAAATTTCGCTGTTTTATTCGTTGCTGACAACAATTTAAATGAAACATAGATAAGCATTTGTTATGATGATAATTGGATTCAACTTGATCTAAAACCAATAAAAGAACGTCAATAAACGTGTATTGGTCATGCTTTATAGAGAAAATAGATGTCATCAACAGTTTATATTGTTGAAAATAATTGTAGAAGTTAATAATCTCATCAATTGTTTTGCAAAATAAGACTCTTCTTCTAATTGTTTTTTTTTATTTTAAATTCTGAAAATTTTATAAAGTTCTTAGCAATCGGTTTATGCACATGAATGCTAAAATACGTTTAAAATACATTTAATTGCAAATCTTTTGAAACAATTGTAATTACAGTAAAATTAAATCAATAAAAATTGTAACTTGTCGGTGTGTTTTCTTTGATTTTCCGAGGACGCGATAACTGCCGATCTTACATTCACATTTTCCCCCACAGAACCACTTGACTATGGTCAATGTATTTTTATTGGTAAACAATATATATATGTTCTTCGAAAACTTTGCTTTTTTTATTACAGTACTCTTCTCAAAGTTGAGATATTATAATCAAGATGATTATTTCTTGCCTTTCACAATCGTTTATATTTGCATCCCTTTCAGGGGCGTAGCTGCCTATACGCGAGTACGCGGCTGAATCCACATTATTTTAAGAACAAAATTGCAATCTATCCCTGTAATCAATAAACTGTCCATTTCAGTTCTAAATAAACCACTTTAGAATTCTCCAAATTGCACCATTGTGTTTTCAAAAATATTCCGGGGTGCATACCCGGACCCCACTAGTTCTTTGTGAATCCACATTGTAACTAGTCTAGCTACGCCCCTGCCTTTACAGCATATGATAAAATTTTAAATAAAACAAATTGAAAAAAAACTATTAAACCAAATGGGATACACCTATAACATATAAATCGAACATCTCTGGATATGGGTTTAACGCATACCTTTTCTTGTTATATAATTAAATTCAGATGAGAGCAGATTTAATGTGCATTTATGATAATAGTACGAAATGTTTATTTGTTCAACACATTTACAACACGTGATTTACAATAAATGGTTATGACACATAATCACGTGCATATAATGTAATGAATACAACACTAGCCAGCTTGATCGCGTACGAATATATGAACAGAATTATATTTTTATTCAAATGCAAAGAACAAAATTATTACATTTCGCACTACAAAACATACTGTTTTTCACCTGAAAAATAGTCAAAACAATATTACAGATAGAAAGTACTTACTTCGGTAAATGCAAACATCGAACTAATTATCGCGCAATAGCTCAGTAAACCGTACCTGAAATTAGTTATAACGCCACGTGTGATACAATGCAATGATTTGAGTTATGAAAAATTGATCTATGAGCAACACGCGCTTAGGAGGGCGTATTTTTAAATGGGTGTTCCAATTACAAAACTGTAACTCCCACCGGAAAGCTATTGCATATGACGTATAAATCTTATAAACATGAAATAGCGACACGCGCTATCATTATCCGTTGCAATATATTGTGTGTTACATTGACGGAACAGCCAGTTTATGGCGGAAATGATGTTTTCAATAGGTACGAAAATATTATAAATGTGCCGTAATGGGAAACAATAGTGAATTATCTCTTCCTGAAAATTACCAGATGGCACCGCTGTTCCCGGTTCAGCGTCTCTATGTTTACAAACTGATGAATGTGCGTAACGCTATATTGACAATTGAATCTTACTGTGATAAATACGCGAATTTAACAATTTTTGAAAGAAGAATGATCAAGAATTAAAAAATAGAAATGCAAAGCTTTCTGGAATAAAAATTAGTTAATTGAAAAGTTTGTAATCTAATTAATCTTCTTTCGTAATATTACTAAAATATGGATACTGCGTTTCGAACATCGCCGTTTCATCATGTTCCTTAAGAAAACAAAACAAAAACCGATTATTTATAATAAACTAGCAATATTTCCATACAAAAATATTTTCTCTTTCAATTAGTTTATTAATAAGAAAGCATTTTTAAAAATATGGTTACAATACCAATGTTACTCCACTGCTGCTGTATGTGTCGTCAATTTCGATGTAAGAAAGGTTGAAGCAAAATATTTCTATGCCGCGAAAAAAAGACTAAAAAGTATTTCAGTGCTGATGAAATATCAATTGATCGCAAATAATGGTAAAGAATTAAGTTCCTACAGTATAAGCATGTACTGGTCAGATAGTAGTTCTCGCCATTAAAATGACAGAAGCAATTCTCGCCATTTTGGCGACTGTGCCGTTATTTTTCCATTAAAATCGACGGCAAATGCTTCATTTGATAGATTTCACTTTCTTCCATCCAAAACAAGTTACGTTTGTCATTTTTCAAATGACCATTTTTCACAAAAATTGTCGAAAGATCGGGTGAAGAGAATTACTTGCAGGCGAGAACTACTCTGTGACCAGTATATGCCCACGTACAGATAAGGATAAAGGGGGGGGTGGGTTTGCGCGAACTGTATGTCAAATCTGTTGTAAAACGATAATAAATGTATTTCTTTTTTATGGCCGCGAGAAAGATCTTTAATATTTAGTTTTGAAGAATTGTTTTTTCTTCTTTGTGAGTTTACAAACGCTGATATAACATTATAACCGGAAATAAACATGGACCTGCTACCACGGCGCCACCTGCACACGGGCGATAATTCACTAATTTTCGTAATTGTCGCCCGTGATAAAATAATACGACATAAATGGTCACCCCGTTGTTAACAATGATAAACCACAGCCTACGTGAATTATTTCTTAATTAGACCAAGATGGTAGGTAATTATTGTGGCCTCTGGGGGCGAGTGGTTACGGTACATATACTCTTCTATTGACCACCTGCTGGTCAACACAGGCTGTAGGTACCCAATGACAACCCGGTCCCTCGACAGGATACAGACTGCTGAGAAAAATTCACTTTTGCGAACATATGTTTATGTTTGGTTTTCAATTGTTCACATATATTATGGCATTCATATGTTATTGGAGACCGGTACCCAGTGAAAACATGATTGACAAAGTTGGAAAATTGACAATTTTTGTCCAAAGAGGTTTAAGTCCAGTCTAAGAATCATGTGCGATCTAACTCTTTTTAAGACTTGCAAGAAGCGCGGGCCGCTTCCTTAACTTTTGCCGGAAGGGATTTCAGGAATTAGCTAGTGCTTGCATGCGGTCGGGCTGCTCGAAGCTTAAAGCTTATGTGAGCGGCGCCTGCCATTTCCCAGGTATAGCTATTATTTAAGGGTTACACCTGTATAATAAACTAGCTTGTGTACAAAGTCTGATATTATAGGAAATAATGATGATACAGGTGTATCTCTTTAAAAGCAAACAATTCAAAGAAACGTGTGGGAAGTCTAATAATCTCTTTAGAAATTTTAATACTGACACTGTTACTTCATTATATCATTAGGTTCCTATTTATAATTAACGTAGCATTGCGTGTTATTTATACTGCTGCTTAATTATGCCATACAAATGCCTGCTTTTACTTAATTATACCCTAAGACTGCCTGCTAGTCACACCAGTGAAACGATTGTTTAAAAGAACTTTCTATATTGTTTTCGGCTCTTATTTAAAGTATAAGTAAATATTAATAAACGTATATATGTCTATACAAAAAAAAATCGCTTATAAATAAGAGGATGCAGAATCAGGAACGATTTTGTTATCGTCCGTATTTCTATGCAGTTAAAAATCCAAAATGGCGGTCAAATACGTCACACAAGTTACCCTTAATTTGAGACGACTTCAAACTACGCTTACGCAAGGAAGTGTTTTGTGGTTATGTTTCGACACTAGTAGTATAGACTGTTCCTGGTTACACTTTGAAAAGCATTCCTTTTTGCTGTTCTCAATTAATATTCCACAAGATTGGTGATTGAGAACAATTTGTGGTCGTAATTAAGCCTTATATATAGAAAATGATTTGTATGCAAATGTATATCATTTAGAACTGATAAAAAAGTTACATGATAAAACGTTACGTCGTGTAGTTTGTTTGTATTTCGTCTGGAGTAGTTCTAAGTGTATTTCCTTTGTTCAGCATCTTATCTGTAACCAAGTTATCCTGGTGATGTATGTGTGCCATTTTTTCTTCATTTGTCAGCCTCACATACACACACACACACACCCTCTCACACACTCACCCTCACCCACACACACACTCACACACACACACACTTGGGACCAAAATTATCCATACAATTCCGCACCCCTGTTTAAAGAATAGCATACAAGTGAACACATTAAAGGTTGATATCGAACGCCAAAGCTGCCTTATGAAGGCGTTTTCCATTATGTGATGATACTTTTTCATTATGATGTGATACTTTGTCATTATGTGATGATACTTTGTCATTATGTGATGATACTTTGTCATTATGTGATGTAACTGTGCCATTATGTGATGATACTTTTGTCATTATGTGATGATACTTCTTCATTATGTGATGATACTTCTTCATTATGTGATGATACTTTGTCATTATGTGATGATACTTTGTCATTATGTGATGATACTTTGTCATTATGTGATGATACTTCTTCATTATGTGATGTAACTGTGCCATTATGTGATGATACTTTGTCATTATGTGATGATACTTTGTCATTATGTGATGATACTTTGTCATTATGTGATGATACTTTGTCATTATGTGATGATACTTTGTCATATGTGATGATACTTTGTCATTATGTGATGATACTTTGTCATTATGTGATGATACTTTGTCATTATGTGATGATACTTTGTCATATGTGATGATACTTTGTCATTATGTGATGATACTTCTTCATTATGTGATGTAACTGTGCCATTATGTGATGATACTTTTGTCATTATGTGATGATACTTCTTCATTATGTGATAATACTTCATTATGTGATCAAGATTCTTTGTAAGTTTCAACAAATTCCATTCAGTGGTGTAGGAGGAGTTGCAAATAAAAGATGGGTATCCCCTTGTGTCGATGACAAAGTCCATGCTTTTCTATGGGAAACCCCAAATATCATTCCGATCAAAATGTTAAATATCTCCTGCACAATGGCACTATGTGACATGGATTCTATGTAAGTTTCATCAAATTCCATTCAGTGGTGTAGGAGGAGTTGCACATAAGAGATGGGTATCCATTTATGTCAATGACAGTCCATGTTTTTCTATGAGAAACCCAAAATATCATTCCGATCAAAATGTTAAATATCTCCTGCACAATGGCACCATGTGACATGGATTCTGTGTACGTTTCAGCAAATTCCATTCAGTGGTGTAGGAATGGGTATCCCTTATGTCCATGACAAAGTCCATGTTTTTCTATGGGAAACCCCAAATATCATTCCAATCGAAACGTTTAATATCTAGTGCACAATGGCAATATGTGACAACATTCTGTGTAAGTTTCATCAAATTCCATTCAGTGGTGTTGGAGGAGTCGCACATAAGAAATGGGTATCCCTTATGTCAATGACGGTCCGTGTTTTTCTATGGGAAACCCCAAATATCATTCCGATCAAAATACTAAATATCTCCTGCACAATGGCACTTTTGACAAGGATTCTGTGTAAGTTTCAACAAATTACATTCAGTGGTGTAGGAGAAGTTGTACATAAGAGATGAGGACCTCCTTAGGTCAATGACAATGTCCATGTTTTTCTATGGGAAACCCCAAATATCATTCCGATCAAAATGTTTAATATCTCCTGCACAATGGCACTATGTGACAAGGATTCTGTGTAAGTTTAATTAAATTCCATTCAGTGGTGTAGGATGAGTTGCACATAAGAGATAGGGACCACCTTAGGTCAATGTCAAAGTCCATGTTTTTGTATGGGAAACCCCAAATATCATTCCGATCAAAATGTTAAATATCTCCTGCACAATGGCACTATGTGACAAAGATTCTATGTAAGTTTCATCAAATTCCATTCAGTGGTGTAGTAGGAGTTGCAAAAAATAGAAAGTGTAACGGACGGACAGACGGACGGAAGGACGGACGGACGGACATCATGTCTATATACCCCCCGCTTTTCAAGCGGGGGGTATAATAAATATAATGCTATATTAAAACTACAACTGTTTCTTATTGTTGACAGGCAATTTCATGAAAAGAAATAAAAAAAATGATTAAATATGCTGTTTACACCTGAAAAACATCTGATCAAGTCCTAAAAATATGGCAGTTAAGACATTTTAAAAATATTACCCCGCAAGGTTGAATTGGTTTTAATATTCATGAACACATTTTACTGAAGCAGAAACAGCTGCGCATGATAACAGGCAATCTCATAAGACACTTTTTACCTTGACCCTGGACCTATAAAAATTATTTCAAATTACCACAATTCAAAAACTACCAAATTGATGAAATTGTGCTGAAAATTCAAACCGATCTTCACTTTATAGTCCTTAACAGCTGTGCAAAGTTAAAAAAAACTGTCAAGTTATCATCTGGAAACCGCCAAGTGTTGACCAAAAAACCCTTGAGTTGGCCTAAGTCGAAAACCACGAATTGGACTGTGCTGAAAATCGAACGTTGTCTTCATTTTATGGTATTTAATAGCTGTGCAAAGTTTAAATAAAATCTTTTGACGCGTTTTTAGTTATCATCTGTAAAACACATAGGCACGTACGGACAGACCAATGCACGGTTCGATTGAAATCTTTTAGTGTAAACAGTATGTAAAATAATATCACATAATTTAAAAATGTAAGCATGTATAACATTTCAACTAAAGGATCGGAAAGACAAATTACTTATTAAAATCTTGCGAGTTCGAGTCTCACAGCGGGCAGAGTTCGCTCAATTCTAATCGTAATTGACAAAGGTCGGGGGTTTTCTCCGGGTACTCCGCTTCTTCCCCAATCAGAACTAGACGCCATGATATAGCTGAAAAATTGCAGAAATTGGCGTTCAAAACCATTAAACAAACAAAAAATTCTTATTAAAATTCGTTTCCGTAGAAATCTTTTATGATTAGAATTCTCTAAATAACTTTGAAATCATTAGTTCGTTTACTCTACTACTAAGTATTCCTGTACTAACGTCATGTTGAATGTGGTTGGTGTCTTCGCTGTCCTTTTTCAAAGTATTATAAGTTTTTATCTGTTGTTTAAAACAGAAACAAAAATATAAATAAATTTCTTTCAATTATTTCAAATAGTATACACAATACATTGACACTTAATGTACCTAATTATCAACTGTTTCTCATTTCAGCAATGGCAACTTCCAGTGAAGAAACAACGGAAAACAGACCAAAGAGAGGTTTAATTGTCGACTAAGCTGCATTTGAGGAACAATTTTTAAGATGCCTTATATGTAATGAAAAATACAGTCAATCTGAGTGAGTGCCCAAATCTCTACCATGCAACCATACAATCTGTCTGTCATGTCTCAAATTGGTTTTTGATCATCATCATCAGAATTCGAGACGGCAGACGATGGCGTGGATGGACGATAATTTTGAAGGAGTGCTAATGTCCAGAATGCCGAGTAGAAATATTTCTCAGTAGTGCCGAAATAAGTGCGTTGCCTTCCGATCATCGCGTTATTCAAATGATGGACTTCTTGTCACGTGTTACAACCAAGTCTCAGAACGTCTGCTCAAAACATGACAACCAACCACTGAATTTTTTCTGTAAGAAATGTCTTGCCCCTGTTTGTAGGGACTGTACAGTCTTAGACCACAAAGATGGTCAGGATCATGTTATCGTTGACGTCACACAGGCATTGTCCGAAAACAGAGAGGAATTTGACGAAATGAACAATAAAAATAAAGGCATGTTGGATAAAATGAAAGGAAGAACAGACTCGCTTGCAAATGCATCTCAACAACTTGATCTTTTGGAAAGAAAGCTAAGGTCAACGATCAAAGACACGTTTATTGAACACAGACTTTTACTGGTGCGTAGACAGGAGGCGCTTATTAAAATATATCGTGAAAGCATTTATGAGCAGAAACAGAAAATTAATACGCGGTTTGTTGATATATGTACGCAAGGATCACAGCTTCAGAAACTTTACGACGCACTTATTAAAGCCAGGTCAAACAATGATATCCGACAATTATTTACAGTTCAGCAACAGAAAAAGTAACAGAATTCACTTGCACTGATGAGCTTTTTATAACTAGTAAATTCGACGTTCCTAATGAGTGTTCGTTTTTAGCAGAAATGAGTGGTCTAGGTGAAGATACCACTGCTAAAGATCTGGAACTAACAAAAACCAGTTCCTGCACACCAGCTTGTTTTGTTAGATAGCTTGGACACACAGCGTATTAATCCAGCTATATATCTTCCTGAATGCGACGACAACAAACCGGAACATGAAACAGAGGACGAGACCAATGATGACGACCGTCATGTTATACCCGAAGAAATTTCTGCAAGCATCAGGCAACGTTTATTGCAAGGATCAGAACAAGAGCCTGACCGAGGTGACGAAGATTACATAAACCAAATGCGTGAACAACGCGAAAAATTGGCGTTCTCGTATATTATGAGAATCGCGTGTAGACTAAATGAAAGTGCTACAGAAATTGCAGTTGCCATTGTCCCAACAGCCCACTCAATCAGATCCCAGAACATCTAGCAGCCAATCGCGGAGAGGCAGCAGCAGTTCCTTCAGAGTACGCCGTCCCCAAGCACCCGCCCGAGTTGTAAGACATCCCCAGCCTACACAACCACGCGAATGGCGTGACGGTGGAATGTATGCGTCGTCACGTTACACAAACTCTGATAACTGATAGACATAAACACATATCCAAAATTAACAAAACAGGTTAATTGTCAAACGTACATTAAAAGAAAGAAACACTTAGCTTGTCATTCAAAAAATATGCGAGAATCGGTTTTTGCCGATAATGTGAAAATGGCCTTCACAATTTTAGACGTTATATTGAAAAACAAAATTGTGATACAAACTAATTGTGATAAGATTTTATTACATATTTTATGTCATGTCGTCTTTGCTTTCCTAAACGAACCACAATCGGTAAAGGCGGTCACGTAAGTATAGAATTTTATTGAATGGCAACACTGAGAGGTTCCCAGACATGAGTAAATAATTCCCTCTAACACCCTCCCCTTTTGTCTCCATTTCTCTGTTTCTCTGTTGGTCATTCCCGGATCCCGATAATACTCTCTCGCTGCATTTCGCCACCTTTTGATCTGTTTCATCAGAACACATACACTTTAACATTTTGCTATTTCATTTTATTTTTATTTACTATTATTTTTTTAGGGGAGAAGATATAACGAGTTTTAATTACACTTGTAAAAAATGGGAGAGAGACAAAATGTTCTTTTAACGTTGTATTGGTTAGTTTTTTAGTAAATGAAGGCAGTAGCTTTACACAAGAAAATCTTTAGCTCCTATTGTGTCAGAGTTGTTGAATGGCAATATTTAAAAACGGCAATAAATATAACTTCCACGCGTTTTTTCTGCTTTAACAGACTAATCGAGTTAAGCAAATGACTGTTCGAGCCAATAAACATGAAGTAACTAAGAAAAATGAGCTCAAATGATAACAAGAAGGGGTAAGATTTATTAAAAACCATACTCACGGAATACGTAACTGATCTATGATAACTCCTACAAAAATGTACCTCGTGGTTATTTCACGCAGTAAAAAAACAAATCGAAAAATCGAGAAACAAGCAAACATAAAGAAAGATAAACAGTTTTATCGTTCCGTGATATAAACATTTTATTAATATTTTTAAAAAAATATGCAAACAAATAAGACAAAATAAGTGACCGACTGTTTCTATTTACATCAACTTTCACGAACAGTATGTTGCTTAACCCGAATAGTCCGGTACAGCAGAAAAAACGCGATCAGTCCGTTACCATTCTACATCGTGGCTTTAGCCTGCACATAATATAAAAAAGAACATATAATACGAGGACATAATTACTTACCCGCCCTCCTGTAGGAGGCGGGTAAGTAATGTATTCACTTTGGCAAAATTTTGTCCGTCACAGATTTTGTGTGAAACCGTTTTTATCCGAAAACTACACAATATTAAGAGCTCAAACTTGCAGGGATTATCGGACTTATTTAGTACAATAGACGAACGGCGCTCTTTTTTGATTTATTACCGTCTCCCATGGGAGACGGTATACATAGTCAAATGACGATCAGTCTTCGGAGTAAATGACTCTCTCCTTATTTTCGTTAATCAGTATTTTAGTGTAGTAATGTAACATTCCACATATTGACATTATTTAATTCAACGATTGGTCAGTGAACAATTAAAAGGTAAACATTGTACCAAAATCTCCCTACTGTTTAAAGCTGTTTGGGTTATGAAAAAAATGATGTGTTCTGTATCTTTATTTTCGTTCTGATATTGATGCAAATTTAACAAAACATATTTTTTTTAAACATTTGTTTAGGGAGTCAACTTTTGCTTAATTATTTTTTAAAAAGCACGTGTGAAGTGACGGCATGCATTTAAATCTCTCAAGCACCATTGGATAATAGTTTACAAGGTACATGTACATTGTTTACCTATCCTACATATAAATTACAAAAAAAACCCAGATACTTTAATAAATCCATAAAATTTGTAATGCAGCTAAGAGACGGTTAGCTTTTTAGAAAAGCTAAACTTGTTAATGAGATATTCACTAATTAAGGTTTCTTTGTTCAATGCTGTGTGCACTGTTCTATAAATAACCAACGTTGTCGATCGATAACAGAGGTATTTAAATATATCACGTGGTTGTGCATTTGTGTGAAAAAAGTCACGTGATATAATTTAGAAACATAGTCACGTGGAATAATTTTAAAAGATAGTGAAAAGGTGTAGATAATAAATTATCGATTGTATTACTTTTTTCAAATTAATATAAATCTCCACTTTTTTATTTATTAAATTATTAGTGAGATATTCCCTAATTAATCTTCTTTGTTCACTGCTGTGCACACTTCTATAAATAGCCTACACAGCAGATGATTTAAATATAAATATTTAAATATTTAAATACATTTGTACTTCTATATGTTTTATGTATAAGTTGATTGTATTTGTTAAACTATCAATTATGTTCTTTCTCTCATTGTAATCTCTTATTGCTCCTCGTGGGCTCCTGATCTGGAATAAAATGATTATACCCACGTGGTTTTGAATGCCAATTCATTATATTGAGGAAAGGGGGGTATTTAATAAAAAAATCTCAGATTTTATCTATCTTTTTCACGTGTTTAATATTTTTAATCTAATTGTTTTTCTTATTGTTGCACGGTGTAGAATGGTAACGGACTTATCGAGTTTTTTTCTGTTTAACGGACTAATCGGGTTAAGCAAATGATTATGTTCAATTTTAATTGCTAGAGCTTTATTGAATTTATTTTTAACTCAAAACAGGACATCTCTGAACATAAAAAGTTATTGTTTATATCAATTTGACGATAAATTCATGTTTGCTTTTCTCGATTTTTCTATTTGTTTTTTTACTTTGTGAAATAACCACGAGGTACATCGACGTAACATTTTTTTAAGAGTTATCATAGATCAATTAAGTATTTCGTGAGTATGGTTTTTAATAAAACTTACCTCTTCTTGTTATCATTTGAACTCATTTTTCTGAGTTACTTCATGTTTATTGGCACGAACAGTCATTTGCTTAACCCGGTTAAACAGAAAAAACGCGATAAGTCCGTTACCATTCTACACCGTGTGTTGATAGTTTCCGTGCCGAATCAGGATTGTAACAATGTCGGGTGTACTTTTCAACATATTTATTTAGTGTCATTGGGAACAAATGGCAAACTGAATGGTGAAAATTTTCAGTCAGAAATAATAACAAGATGTTGAAGTCTTTTGCTGCAAGTGGCAAAATATTGACAGATTGAAAAAAAAAGCGCTTGAATCGTGCGTGTACACCCATGATCTTGACTGTGCATTGGGTACTACTAGTATATTGTTCAACATTTGTGCTCGAAAACAAATTGGGCAGGCGGGTAAGTCGTATTCGTGTGAATACATTCCTCTAGTTTATCAATATATCGCCTCTCGTGGCCAATAAATTATAATTCTATACGTTGTTTAGTTTACTAGCAAAACGCAGAATTTAAACAGAGTACACGGTAGAACAAATCCAACCATCGTTTAAAGTAGTAAAATATTGCTCGGGTATGGATAATATTTTATCGACATTTCATTGAAATGTATAAATATTTTTTTTAAATAACAGAAAGGTTTGGAACAGTCATAAATCATTGTGGCAGGGTTGTATGGGTTAAAAAGATACTAGCCCTTTTAAATACTCTATCTCTCTCTCTCTTAATAATAATATTATTATATATTATATAATTTATTATTATTATTATTATTATTATTGTTGTTTGTTTTTTATTTATTGAGGTAATATATTCTGTAATACTCAGACTATTTTTTTACCGATTATTTTTGTAATTAATTGTCCCTTTTGATTATTTTGGATCGTGTTATTCTCTACTACTCAGTTGTTATGGATCATTATTCATATTTATTCAATCCCTATGAAACCTGTTATGCTGTTGTGATATTATAGGCAAACTATATAAATAGTTTATTGGGCAACATGTTTAAATATTATCCAAAGGATATCATTGGTGTTGCGAGGCGGGCCCACGGGCGGGTCCCCATTTCTGATTTTTTTTATATTCGTGGACCCCTCTCTATTCGAATTCCCCCTTCCGCCCCCCCCCCCAAAAAAAACCCCAAAATATAGCGGAGCCCGATTTCGAAATGTTTAGACCCGCATAAAGGATATGTTTTTATTTGTTTTTTTTTATCAATATTCATTGTTGAGATGACGTCATGAACTCGATTGCCTAATGCGTATTTTTGATTTTGTTACATGGGCTATTTCAAAAATAATGACCCCAAGATGTAAAAAAAAATGTCAAATTTAAACATGAGCATATCAAGTTTTTGTTCATAATTTCCTAATGTGTATACGCTGAAGTTAATAAATCAAAAAAGAAATTAATGAAAAGGTAAGAAATAAAGTTTTTATAATATTTTATTGAACAAATTTTGAAATATAACAAAAACTTTAACATTTAAATACATTTTACTTCAGTTTAACAATGTTGTGCTTCATATAACTTGTTGCTGTTTTCTTAAAAAGTGTAACAAATACTAATGACTTCCTGTGCAAGGTTTTGAACAATATGGAATTGTACTTTTTCAAGTAATATTTCGTTTCAAGAATTTTTGAAACATTCTTTTGTTATCTACCGCTTAAAATGTTTATTAAGTCAAAAGTAGTATGTATTTTTTGCATATAGCAACAAAATTATTAAACTTTAATTATAAGTCATCCCTGGAGAAAAAAAATTTCTTGAAAAAGTTAAACCATTTGAAAATGATAGGTTGTAGAAAAAGTACTATGTTTAGCCCGATTTTGTTGTACTCCTGACACTCCAGGTTAAAATAAATAAAAGAAGGAAATACATTCTTTAAAAAGTATTGAGATAATTTTGTGATTGAAACAAATTTCATATATCTTAACATTTTCAATAGGATATTTGAGAAAAAACAAAATTAATATATAATAAGATATTTTCTGGGATATCTTCAAGATTTTTTGCAGACATGTTCCCCACAACTAGACATACATTTTCAACTATTTAGAAATAATATATCTATGACTTTGACATAATTAGAGGACCTTAACCTGTTGGGGTCATTTTTTTTAAACCGCCCACATGCAGCAGGTGCATAATTTGTTTAAAATGAATACTTTTGTCTTCCTTTAATTTTCATATTTTAATTATATTTTTTTCATACAAAATAAACTAAAATATCACTTAATACAAACCATATGCGGTCCTTGCACAAACATAATAAGTCAAAAGTGAAAGTAGAATTTAAAATGGCTACCGACAACAAAATTGGAAACGATCTCAATACGTGGCGAGAACCAGTATTCACATTAGCAGCTAATGAAGGATGGTTAGAAAGTAAGATTTTGTCACATTACAAGCTTAAACGCATCAACATACCGTCCACACAATGGACAGAACATTGTCAGACAGTGGACACAGTTATTGATACCATTCTACGTGGCATAAAGAAATATGCAAATGAATACCCAGGACTGATTATCCACGACTATGTAAAGCAAGGAAGTTGTAGAGAAGGTCTAAAAGTGAACGATGCTCTCGAATTTGATTGTCTTCTCGTATTCGAAATAGATGGAATGAATATCGTCGAAGATTACGTTCTTGACAAAAATGGCCAGAAAATTCTAGGATTGGTGAAACTGAAAGTTATCAATGGAGAATACTTATGCCGAACTTACCCTTGGTTGGACAGGTTGGGTATTTTAAAGGACCTCGGCCATTACACGTACGAATTTTATTTTAATACTAAAAACATGCAAGAGAAAGTATTAAAATCAATAGTGGATAAAACTCGTTCCGAGATAAACGACCATCTGCCATTATACGATAGAAGCTTTGGACTTCGGAGATCTGCTAATCCACCAACGTTTAACATAAAAATAACTGTCGATAAAGAATTGGCCTTCATTCGCACAATATACAGTTTGATCCGCTGGGAAAGTGGTATAGTAAATCAATCACTCCGGAGTTTAGAATTAAACATCGACATTGTTCCTGCTGTCATTCTTCGCCGCGATACAGTTCCTAATCCATACACAGTACACAGTCCGAATGTCCGTGAAATGGATTGTCCAGTATTTGCTGTAATGAAATGGGCAAATAATATTCGCGAATCTAGCAGAACTTCTGATCATGAATACTTATGGAGAAAATCGGCATGTGGCTATGAGAAACACATTCTAGATATTTGTCGAAGAAATCCGAGTCAACGCTACTTAATGACAGCGTGTCGTATTGTAAAATCGTATGTGGACTGGCTAAAAGAAAACAAACCACAGGAAGATCAATTTCCTCGGGTAGCAGTTTCTTACTACCTGAAAAATATTTGTTTTCATTGTATAACCCTGTTAACTATTCGAAGTAACACGCATACTTTGTCTGGTGTACAAGAGGCTCTTGGATATTTTCTGTGTTTTCTTCAATTGTGCATAGAAAACCGCAACCTTCCGCATTTTTTTTATGGAAACCCATGGCTGGAGATGTTATTTCCTAATTGTTCATTTGGAAGCACACGTGAAATAAAGAGCAATCTTTACCATCCAGACAGTATTAATTTTTATACATTTAAACAGGCCGAAATGGGGTTTAACAAGATGCTACAAGACCTAAACGGGTATTATACTGAATTCAACCAACTTGATTCGGACCGTGTTGGGAAATTTAAAGAATTACTCGGTCTTCAACACACATATAAGAAACCTGTGCCAGAACGACGCACTAGTTTCTGCCGGTATTCTATGATATTAATTATCATTTCTGCTGCAGTCGCATTATTCGCCATATTCGGGTGGGATGCGTTTCGTGAAATTATGATAAGAGTGACATCGAAAAAAATCTAGAACTGTTACTGTGCACTGAGACAAAAAGTATGTTTACATTGCAGTGTTTATTTTTAAAAAGTAAATTTTTAAGGTGACCTTAAGTTTTCATAGAATGTTTGCTTACTATATCAGGGATTTGAACACTACGGACATTCTGTTTATGTGATCATGACGTCACTCGACCGCATCTGATTCCGTTAAGCAAAGTGTTTTATCAGTGAAATAGACGGTAGTCCCATTTAAGTACTCATTTTCACACGGGCTGGGTCTTTTATTCAATTTTTTTTACCGATCGATAGCGAGTTAGAAAATATAAAGGTCCAGCCCATGTGCAAATGAGTACAACATCATACCCATAATTAATTATTAAAATTCGAATATGACAAAATCCTGAGTTTTAATCAAGCGGGTCATATACGCCATTAATTTTACCCGCCATTTTTATAATGAAAAATTGTTTGTCTTGAAATTATGCTAAGTTTGCAATGTACGATCGCTGTGTACGATTGACAAAATACAATTTCACGCAACATTTTATATATATTTTATCGTAATGTGACCTAGATTTGTCTAATTTATTGTCTTAACTATTTCAATCCTAACTTCAAAATTCAGCCGATAACATTCTGACATTGTAAAATCACTTGTGACGTTACATCTCATTGCGCGTTTCCGAAGTATGGATATATTCGTTATTAGGGATCACACGTCTTATATGAATAATTCAAGGACATTTACTTAATATATTTCTCAATATTCGTTTTGGTAATCAAACATAGTTTGACCAACTAATTTTTGGGGGGTAAAAATATGATCACAAAAATTAAATATATTTTTCTGTTAACGTTTTTGGGGCATTTTTACCAGTCTGTTAACTGTTTTTTTAAATAAAGCAACTGTTAACTGTTTTTTCAACCATAAGCTGTTATCTGTTTTCTTAAAAATGTACATTGTTGTTTACTGTTATAATGAAAATAAATACCATGTTTGCTGTTAATAGTCAGAATGTAATTGAGTCTTCCAATGAAGGGAGGAATATACATAAGATCACATACTAGTTACCACGGAAACACTGATTAATGTATGCATTTTCTTGCCATATCGATCACCATTCGATAAGATTCTTCTGATATCTTTTTTCGATTTTTAAACTAAATGTTTTCTGTTTTCTCGTGTAATTGATGTTATCTGTTATGATTATTTTTAATTTACTGTTATCTGTTATGGGAAAAATAAAAAAAATTGTTAATAGTTAATGGACCCCCTCCTAGCCCACCCCAAAAAGAAAAAAAGAAAATTGAAAGATCTGGCTATTTTGCTGTTATTACAACAGTCAAATATGTTGTTTCAAGCAGTTTACAGTAAAACCAGTGAAATAAATGTGATAATTACGGAAAAGTTATAATAAACAGGGTGCCTAAATAAGCAAGAAATTAAAAAATATTTTATGTATTACGTTTCCATATACGTATGCTCAAAAAAGGTAGACAAAATAATTTATCCATTGAATATTTACTGGACAAATGCATATCACCAATATTACTATATGGTTCTGAAGTATGGGATTCGAAAAAATTGAATTACTAGAAAGAATCCATGTTCCATGCGTTCTCGCTTTGCTACGGTAAGTGGTAGGTAAAAGCTAGAATGCGACCGTTCATGCGTTTCCGACGATGTAGTACCCAAATTGTTTTCGCATAACTACCGCGGGAGAAAGGTAAGCAGATATTCGACTGACCGTTTAACCTACTCACAATCTAATTAAAATTAAATCTTTCACTTGCTCCCCCCTTTTTATTATTGGTCGCTGCGTTGTAAGATCTAACGACATCCCATTACAGGCCACGTCAGGGGTAAAAATTTTAAATTTTGATCGTCCAATCAAATTTCAGTTCGAGTTGAGTGATTCGACCAATCAAATACTGGTTTGCATATAGGCTTTACTGTCAAAATGGCGATATCCGATGCATTTTGCGGTGTCTGAAAAGTTTTACAACTATTTTAGTACTCGAAAACTCAAAGAATGATGTTGGATTGCTTAGAGAAAGAAAAGGATTGCGTTGCCGTTCTTCCACCTGGTCCTGGTACGGCTGGTGTAGCTTCGATTTGCACGACTGAAACTCGACAAATAAAAAACACATTTTTATGTATAACTTTCGTGACGTTGTTTATTCAGTTGATTCCATATTTGTAAGAAATTTTGCTTCAATTTGGTTTGTTTACATCTCGGTAATAATCTTGACGTATTGTAATACATTTGGTACACTTTGGCGTCGAATGGAAAAAGCCGATTTGCCGATGTTCTGAATGTATACCCCCTAAGATTTTCTAGGCACGATTCTGATTGGCTAACGGAAAATCTATGCATATGAACCCTGACGTGACCTGTAATGGGATGTTGTTAGATCTACACGCAGCGACCATAGCAAAAAGGGGCGAGCAAGTGAAAGATTTAATTTTAATTAGACCTACTCAAAGAGCCGACCAAGCAGTCTTCTATCTGTACATGGAGCTCCGCCTGTAAATTTTTGTAAACTAGTGCTTGACGATTTTTCCGACGCAGTCGGTATATTTTCGAATTGTGACCTTTGAACTAAAAGACGCTTACCCATGGTAACGTACTGTTATTGAAGATAAGCTTGCATTCTGATTGGACAAAAATAGTAAACAATTCTGCGTTCGAACAATCTACTATAGTATACTCTGAAAGACATCCCTATTTGCATTTCCCAACTATTATTTCAGCAGACTGGTGTTTTTAAACAATTGGTAGTCGTATTTAAACTTTAGAGAATTATTTTTATGCCAAAAGTATGCCATTCAGAACTGATAAACAATAATTACATGATAAAACCATTCGTCGTGTAATTTTGCACATTTCGTCTGGGGTAGAATTATATTTGCTTTGTTGACCATCGTATCTGTAAACAATCTGTGATGTATTTACACCATATTTTCTTCATTTGACCGCCTGACACGCACTCTCGCTCTCTTTCTATCATGAAATTATTGTCATACAAATGATCCTACACAAAGGTAAGTAGGTCATTGGTAAATGTGAGAAATGACTAGTATGAGACAGTGGTTCGACAAGACATTTTGCTTACTTTACACACACACATACACACACAGCACATAGAATTAAGAGTACAATTCACTGATTGTTTCGTTGCAAATATTTATTTAGGCCGAATTTTACTGCCGTTATAATCCGAAGTTAGTTTTGTGATTTTTCGGATTAACGGCAGAATTCAGTCCTATTGCTCGTAATGTAGCAATAAAAAATTCTAACTTCGGTCTATTTATACAAAATTCAAAAATAATATTCATCTTCTTTCCGTTATTAAAGCTATAGACACTGCAAAACTAACGGGAAACGATCTTTATTGAAGAAATTTCTTTTTTCGTCTTTGAACACACCGATCAACCGACTTATATCATTTTGGTGAGAAGAAGTATGACACGATGAAAAAAGATATTTATAAACAAGTTAAGACCTATACGTATACAGATGACTTTTTCCAAATCGCTACGTTTAAAACTCACTGTATCAAATATAGTGTAGTAAAAAAATTATTTGGCATATATTTGTCCATTAACATATTCAATCGTTTTAACTAATGTTTTCATTTGTTATCTGAAAATATGTTCCAAAGATACCGGCATCACAAATTTGAACAAATAAATGCAAAATTTACGCTTCTGCACAATATATTTCTGTATCAAGTGTTTTTGTTCAAAAGGACATATATTCAACTTTTTTTCTGTCACCAAAATTATTCTTCTAATTGCAATTTATTAGGAGTTTGAATCATTTTTCTTTACTCATTTACTGAAAAAAATGATACGGAAAACATCAGCTCATCTTTTTATTATGAAACGATGAATAAAAGTTCCTTGACACGATTGAAAACAGCCACGAATTTCTTAAGTGATTAGTTTTATACTTCCACATGGGGCATTTTAATAACTTTTTACAACTAATGTCTGTATATCATTGAATATTATACAAAAAGTCTACAATTGTTAATACGATAGGACTATGATGTATAAATTCTTGACACAAATCACTAGATATGGAAAAAGGTAACAAGCAGCGGAGCAGCTTTTTAATTAAACCATAGTGAGGAATTAAACATAGAGTAAATGCTCTCACTGAGACAATCCCAGAGCAGGGCTTAAGCGGAAATCTGTGTTGTATGTCGATAACGCTCTACATATGAGTTCGAACCTATCAACAAATAACAACATAACGAACACGATTTTTTACAAATATTTCCTACTATGTCGACATTAAATAGTATAAAACGGGACCATCTACTTGGTAGGTCAATATATTGATGTCAAACTTTTATTACAAATAATAAGGTATGAATTTAGGCAAATATTATCAAATGTGCTGCCTAAAATTTATAATAAAGACGCAGGGGGGAAAATTTAAAGGTTAATTAGCGTACAAATGAGAGTTAAATCTCAAGAATTAAAATACATCATATTTAACTGTAACACGTCTACTTCTTATGTCTAATAATTTTTAACATTATCGGTTGCAAATATTTTGAGAATTCCAGTTATCTTTTACATAAAAACAGAAAAGGAAAACGTGTAAGACATGTAGTTACTAAGGACAATTTATTTTTTCATTCGAACAGACCGCGAGATTGACCTTAATTGACCGAATTATACACAATTTTCATCGCGTATTACACCTGTAGACACCCGAAGATACACAGAAAAGAATCTACGAATCTGGTAAAAGAATACTTACACAAATGTACACCGTTTTATTACAAAGTTATTTATATTTATGGTTTAATCACCCGTTTTCTTTCATTGTTAATTCTAATATATCAATAATAAATAATCAGAAGGTACGAACGTCGACATAAGTTTTTCACTCTTTTGGGTTTTCTACGAGACCCATTGTCTAGTAACTATCTACTCGCATGGCAAATATGAAAAGCTTAAACTATTAACGAAGGTCGGGGTTTTCTCTGGGAACTCAGGCTTCTACTCCCAATAAAAACTTGATTCCACCATACAGCTAAATATAGCTATAAAATTGTTGAAAGTGGCATTAAACACCATTCATACAAGCTAACAAACAGTCAAACAATTATTTTGAAAGTTATAACCTGCGAAGCAAAGACTTAAAAGGCATTGATGCGATCTTGAGTGGGGGGGGGGGGGTCAAATTTCGAAGTTAAATATTCCGGACACGAAGCAGTCACTCAAAAGGCACATGATTTGACCTTGGGGGTCAAATTTCAAATTAAATGTCAACACCCATGGCATGCGACACATCGATTAGTTATGATCTACCTACATGCCAAATATCACAAAGCTTACCTAAAAGGATAAAAAGTTATATCCTGGACACGATTTGATATAGATGCACGGACGGACAGACAACAATATGTCGACCTTATTTTGTCTCTTTTACCAAAAACCCAATATAAACGTCCTAAAAAATGAAAAGTGGAATGTTACACTAGATAAAGCTATCTTGCATATCCTTAACGTGTATGGTATTTGCAGTGTCAAAAAAATTTGGCTAAAAATATCAGCCTTAAAGGAGAAGAAAAGAAAAAAAGAAGATGATGTAAATTACCAGACAAAAACAATATGTCTCCCATTTATCTTCGTTTGGTATACATAATAAAATAAGAATTGCATACAAATACAAAGTAGAAAGCTTTTCTGCATATGTTATTGTGTGTTCGCAATTTGTTCATTGTATAATTTATGCACAGTTATCAAAATTAATTTTCCCCATCCTCCTCTTCATGCTTCATATTGACAAGAAAATCAAAAATTTACATACATTATTACGTTCCGAACTCTTAAAGTGAATACTTATTCTATTGGTTAGCAGAATTTCATAGCTTATACAAAGTCATATTTCTTGTTTTAGTCGTATCATTGAACTGATTTATATCGTATGGTACTTTCTCTGACTCTGCAATTAAAATCAAATTAATATTGTTAATGCATTATGTTAAAGATACATTTTTGGCACCAAACGAAAGCTAAAGGAATATTCTTTACAATTACACGGCCGATTTGAAATAAAATTATATCATAAAAGGTCATTTTAGCATTTTAATAACTAAATTTGCATTTTTTTGTTTATTTTATAAGATAAGTTGGACAAAAATAAAAGCAAGAGCTTAAAGAACTGAATATATCTATTGCCAAATCTATGCTAAATCGTGTTTTAATATATTTTATTCGCTACAGTAAATTTTAAACATAAAAAAATTTGAAAAACATACCTACGTTTTCATCGCTTCTAACTTGTTTATATCTTTTTTCATCGTGTCATACATCTTCTCACCAAAATGATATAAGTCGGTATGATCGGTGTGTTGAAGATGCACGTGGAAAATGCTATGTTTATCAGTTTTCCGTATATGGATAATGTGACCTAATTTTATAATAATTTGCATACTATAACAACCATTCCGTAGTAAGAATCCAGTAATTTACATATGTATTACCCAAGATGCAACACGCCATTCAGTTTCGGGTTTCTCAACGTTTTTCATGTAGTAAACGTAATTAAAAAGAGACACGAATGTCAATTAATACACAACGCACAGCGGGTTGTTAAAAACGGCAATAACTATCATTACGTATCAATAATGATCGATTTTAAACATGAAACCAGTAAAAAAAATGGTGACACTGTCGACATAAAAGTGCCGGGAGTGATTCACTCCCGCTCTGCTACATTACCCTCGCCAAAAAAAAAAAAAAAAAAAAAAAAACACACACACAAAAACGAGGGTACGATTATTCGTTCTAATATTTATTTACCTCAATTACCCATAAGGTTTACCCCCCCCCCCCCCACCCCCCATTTTTGGGATAGCATACACATTACCGAGCTCAATTCACATTTAATTAGCATTGAATTGACATACAATTCTAATTAAAATATTTAACTTAGAAGTTCACATTTTAAAAGAGTCAAATTAGTAGCAAACTGTAATGAATACATGTGAATGAATATTACGTTTTGTATGTAAGTTCATTTTGCATGAAATTTATTTAAAAACTAGATGCTGTTTTAATATTTTTTTTAATGTTAACTAACTTGTTTTTGAGTTAATATATGCGATACATCACAAGAAAAACTCCGACATATACATACGGGTTTGTATGTTTTTATTTACCATTGTGGTCTTCAACTTCTGTAGTCCGATAATCCTCTGCCGTCCAACGCTTTTTTCTTTTCTTTTTTTTTTGCGTTGGACACACACAAAATAAAAAGAAAAAAAGCGTTGGACGGCAGAGGATTCTCGGACTACAACTTCTGAAATAGCTTTTCATTGGAGATATTTAAATATGTTTATTGTTAGCTCTATGATTTTTAAAGCCATTAATGCCTATCTTCTTTCTTTGCGTCATTCACGTGCAGACAGGAGATGGAGCTCTAATTGCAAAATCTCTTTTTGATAATACCCTATTGTTTAATAACATTTTTTGTTAAATCCATGAATGTAGCAACCTTCTTATATTATAGCCTTATTTTGATTGGATAAAGTTCGCAACATGTTAATTATTTACCTCCTCCACACACATCAATGAAATAAAACTTTAATGTTTCTTGTCTTTCTTTCGTTTGATAATTTTTTTAAGTTTTTTTTTTCTTATTGTTGTTTGTTCAGTCTGGGACAAGTATATAACTACTTGATTTATAGGTTCCTGGTTCAGTTTCCGTTCTACCTTACACCAGGAACCAGGAATCATAAATTAGTTATAATAGTCGCAGCTTACATACATCTCTAGGAGTTAAATGCGTCGAATATCTTTTTTAAAAATAGTACTTGTTTTTTGTTTAATACACATAATCTATAACATTATAACATAACATTATCCAGTTATTATTGTAATATTGGTTTCTCTGTTATACATGACACCAATTATGAGAATCACTTGTTTGCTATTGTATGCTCTATTCTAGGGCCCTTGATCGGAATAAAGATATTTTTATTTTGTATTTTTGTATTGTATAATGTGTTAACTATGTTGAATTTGTTATATAGAAGTATGCTATATTTTTTACTTAGTTCAGTAATTCAATATATATGATATATGATGTTCGATATTAAAGAAAAACTACAATATTCTCTATTTATTGCATATAAAAGTTTCATTTATACATGTTTTGCTGGAGTCACAATTCACAGGTAAATATGGTAGCTGGTCAAAGCGCTCAACGGACGAATCGCCCGCATCAAAAATCGCCCGCATCAAAAATCGCCCCACTGTTAAAAAAAATCGCCCCAATCGTAAAAAAACGCCCCTGTAAAAGCGCCCCCACTTAAGCAAAATCGCCCCACCTTCACTAAACTGGCCCACTTACACAAATCACTATACAATATAAAATTGTCAAGTTGTACAACTACTTTCTACTTTTAGACATTTACAGTCGCTGATTAGAAATAGCATGTATTTAAGATTTATCTTATTTGAGATCATAACATATAATAAAAGAAAAAAACAAGAAATGATTGTGTACTATATAGCGGTTTTTTCAACTCAGAATTGTTTTATGGCGCTGGGCCCAGAAGTTTATTTTAAAAAGCAAACGATTTGTCACTTGTCTAGAAAAATTGAATATGGGATTGAAAATATTAGTTCCTCCCTAATGGTATCATATTTTGTACAGTTTAAGAGGAAATGTGAAGAGGTTTTAACTTATCCGCACAAACAGTTAGAAGAGTCCACCAGATTTTGTACGTTGAGGTGCTCCTTTAGCGCGCTACTCCCCAACCCCAATCTGGTGTGTAATACCTGTCCCAGTCGGGTTCCTACGTATAGAGGTGCTCCTTTAGCGAGCTACTCCCAAACCACAATCTGGTGTGTAATACCTGTCCCAGTCGGGTTCCTACGTATAGAGGTGCTCCTTTAGCGAGCTACTCCCCAACCACAATCTGGTGTGTAATACCTGTCCCAGTCGGGTTCCTACGTATAGAGGTGCTCCTTTAGCGAGCTACTCCCCAACCACAATCTGGTGTGTAATACCTGTCCCAGTCGGGTTCCTACGTATGGAGGTGCTCCTTTAGCGAGCTACTCTGCAACCACAATCTGGTGTGTAATACCTGTCCCAGTCGGGTTCCTACGTATAGAGGTGCTCCTTTAGCGAGCTACTCCCCAACCACAATCTGGTGTGTAATACCTGTCCCAGTCGGGTTCCTACGTATAGAGGTACTCCTTTAGCGAGCTACTCCCCAACCACAATCTGGTGTGTAATACCTGTCCCAGTCGGGTTCCTACGTATAGAGGTGCTCCTTTAGCGAGCTACTCCCCAACCACAATCTGGTGTGTAATACCTGTCCCAGTCGGGTTCCTACGTATAGAGGTGCTCCTTTAGCGAGCTACTCCCCAACCACAATCTGGTGTGTAATACCTGTCCCAGTCGGGTTCCTACGTATAGAGGTGCTCCTTTAGCGAGCTACTCCCCAACCACAATCTGGTGTGTAATACCTGTCCCAGTCGGGTTCCTACGTATAGAGGTGCTCCTTTAGCGAGCTACTCCCCAACCACAATCTGGTGTGTAATACCTGTCCCAGTCGGGTTCCTACGTATAGAGGTGCTCCTTTAGCGAGCTACTCCCCAACCACAATCTGGTGTGTAATACCTGTCCCAGTCGGGTTCCTACGTATAGAGGTGCTCCTTTAGCGAGCTACTCCCCAACCACAATCTGGTGTGTAATACCTGTCCCAGTCGGGTTCCTACGTATAGAGGTGCTCCTTTAGCGAGCTACTCCCCAACCACAATCTGGTGTGTAATACCTGTCCCAGTCGGGTTCCTACGTATAGAGGTGCTCCTTTAGCGAGCTACTCCCCAACCACAATCTGGTGTGTAATACCTGTCCCAGTCAGGTTCCTACGTATAGAGGTGCTCCTTTAGCGAGCTACTCCCCAACCACAATCTGGTGTGTAATACCTGTCCCAGTCGGGTTCCTACGTATAGAGGTGCTCCTTTAGCGAGCTACTCCCCAACCACAATCTGGTGTGTAATACCTGTCCCAGTCGGGTTCCTACGTAGTAATAATCGGCTTTATGACACGTTTACTTACACGTTGATTGAAGATATTTAACGAAGTAAAATTTCGAGTATACATGGGTAATCTGTTCCATAAGTTTACGGTCGGCATAAAATACCCGTATACGGTGTTAAAATTTGATCTTGTACGGATCTCAGCAATATTTTGTGATTGACGGGTATAATGCGTATATATGCCAGGGGTTGAAAATTCCTAAAGCCCGACGCCCGGGGCTTAAAAAACTGAAACATCGGGCTTGCCGATTTTCTATGAAAAAAGCCCGTCGGGCTCGAACTTTCTTCAAAAAATAAAATGTTTTTATTTTCAATGTTTCTTGAAGTGTATACCGTCAAAATTGTCCTATAAATACTCATAAATCTATTTTAAAATCCTAAAATAAATCGATATTGATTTTCTATTTATGACAGATCTTAATCTTCTCGGCACTTTACCAGCAACGTTGATCAATAAAAATTCAAATTTGTTTCCTTTCCCTGTACAAAATATCCCCCAATTAATTTTGGTTACAAATTCGAGAAATGTCGTTGTCAAACTTTCAGGGCTCAACACACTGGGCGAAGTGGGCGACTTTGTCGACCTACTGGGACCTGAAGTTGCCCTACGGCGCCTCTAAAGCGAAGTCGACGTCGCCCGGTTATTTCCCTCAAGTACTCAGTTCTATGATACTTGTATATGATCTGGAAATAATTAATCCATACTACTAAGTTAGCAGTTAATGTGAATATTCCAATAAAAACGGAAAACAATAGGATTTACGTCTTTCAACTGTATTACGCGCCATTTGTTTATTTACCGGATGTGAATAATTACCGGAAGTAAACAACGAAGAAAAGTAAAATACAATGGCCCATAATGAAAAATCGTATTTTTTTTTATAAACAAACACGTTCAATTGGTTTCAAACTCAGTTCTTTCAAAGTGTATTCTAAACAATTTTCTTTGGTAAATATATGACCTGCACTTGAAAGAATAAAGATCTATAGTAATTATTGACATCATGATAAGTTTTGTAGATGGGTGAAGTAATTTTGATCAGAACAACTTTGTCCAAATGGAAGTTTGCTGAACAGAAGAAGTATTTCTGTGTTTAATGTTATGTTATTTTATCTATCTTCTTTGAAAATTTTGCTCAGATAAACATGGCATGTTCATAACAAACTGTTAGAAATATTATGATGTATACAAGAACTTCATGAATGATGTTTATGTCTCTACCTTTACAAACATTTTTAGTTGATCTATTTATATTTGTGAATACCTTGTATGGCTACAAGTACTAAAGTAGTTAAAAAATTGGCGCTTTATCTATTGCTTTTTTTCATTTTATAATGATAAAGGTTATGTGCTATTTGATATTGCATACCATGAATAATAATGAAAAAGAAAGAAGAAAAAACTGAATCTAAGTGTGTTATAAACACAAGAGAAATAATACTGAAAATCCACAATTATAGACAAACGGAAAAGAACATCAGTCCGATTATTTTTAGGGCTTGGTTAATTAATGTTGGGGCTAAGGGTTTCAAAGTTAAAAAAGCCCAGGGCTTAGGCTTGCCCAAAAAAATTTTCAACTCCTGATATGCGTATTGTTAAAGTTTATGGAGCGATTCCCATCCCTTTTTTTCATATAACTTTTCAATAGAAGTTAATTTAGTAACTTCCGTTACAAATAGCTTCTATTTGAACATTCTCTATTTTATTTATTAAACTTTTATTAGTGTTGTCCCATATTACATCCTCATATTCTAATAAAGGTCTAATAAATGAATAATAATTTTTTTTCTAAAACGTGCCTATCAAGACAAATTCAAAATTTGCACAGAATATTTATTCTAGTATAAGCCTTTTTAATATAATCAACGTTATAGTGCCACATACTATCTCCTGAAAAGTAAATACCGAAATGTTTATGACAACGTCTTGTATGTCATAATTATTCATAAACTGAGTAGGATGTACGCGTTTCACCAGCTTACGAGACAGGATTAAAGTTTCTGTCTTCTGCGGATTGAAGTTGACCAGCCACTTATTGGACAATTCGTGTATTTTGTCAAGATCACTGTTTAATAATCTTGGAACATTTTCAGGGGTATCTACAAATAAATAAATAAATATAAAATTGTATCATTAGCAAATAGTTTGATGCTGGCGCTGATCTGAGTGACTATGTCGTTTATAAATAAAAGAAACAAAAGTGGACCTAATATAGACCTTTGGGGTACCATTGCCTTTATTGGCTTCCATTAATTTCACTGGGATTATTACTTTTAAAAACCGGTTTAACATTAGCTTTTTCCACACTTTTGGGGAATAAGCTCTGTATAATGATAAGTAAAAAGCTTACACAGACGAGATTTTAACTGGGCTGCAGCCTCCTTGACAGTAGTGTGCTAATAAGAAGTCATTTAAAACATGTGCCTTATCAGTATCTCCGATAATTAAAGTGTAGTGTTTGAAAGGAGGGAAGCCTGATGTCGTCTGCTTTATACCAGAAATCTGGTTCACATTCCATCAAGATGTGGACGACGAGTCTACATTGGACAATTAATTGAGGAGTTTAGTTTGATTCGTATCGCGTTACTTATTGTTTCTTAAATGTCGAATTTATTCCAGTCTAAAGGATTATTATGACGTTTTGCTTTCGAATGAGCACACCTTTTTTGCTGATAAGTCTCCTTATGTTATTAGGAATTGCATTTTCAGCTGCACGTGTAATGTACTGGAGATACCTAGTGTGATTTGGTCGATATTATCACTATTAAATATACTTTCCAAATTTACTACGGCTAGATACTGTCTAAACTCATTCAAGTTACCTTTATTATCTAAAGGTTTATTATGACGTTTGGTTTTTGAATGAGCACAATTTTTTTTGGCTGATAAGTATAGATTATTACATGTCGAATTCCACATCTGCCTTCATATCTTCCCGAGACTCCAATATCTGCCCCAAGGCGTCAGCCGAGGGCAGATATAGGTCGTGGGAAGATTTCAAGGCAGATATGGAATTCGAGATCATCACATATTTATCACATATTTACATGTGATTTAAAACAACGTTATATAATATTGTTTATTTATTATTTAATAATATTTTATAATGTTTATATTAAAGTCTGTTCGCGTCTCTCGATAAGCAGCAGATTTGTTTATGTAAGCAGTGTCAATGTTCTCAATATGCATTCAGTTTTCATTTTTTTTTTTAAATTTTTTTTGCGATCAACGAAAGCAGTTCTTGTCAAAAATAAAATGTCATAAGAAATTTAAAGGATATAAAATATAATACCCCAAACGCGTGCTTTGTCATATGAAGATTCATCAATGGTGCTCAAACCCATAACATTTTTAAAATCCAGATAATTAAGATCATCAAAATTTCTAAACGGTATGCCAAATCAGGCTAAGATCATCTACTCATTGCGAATAGAAAAACTTTGGAATTAAAATCACTTTCGAAATTAAAAAGAATCAACGATCTGCACCGAAGTACGTGTTACTATCGTGCTGGTGATACCCTCGAGGACTAACAGTCCACCAGAAGAGACATCGCCCTAGTGGTTGCAAATAAAACGTCATCAAAGATATCTAATGTAACTCAATGTTATAGAATTTACAATGCCAGATAGGCGTTTTGTCAAACCAAAAACATATAGATATGACAACTCTTTACGTCTTGTCATTTTATTATGACGTCATCAACGCAGGGCTGATATCTTACTTCAGCTGATGGGGTCATTGTCGACCTGGGTACTATATCTGCGTACCCAGGGTACGTTTATAATTCTTAAAAGTACCCTGATAATTTAGTTTTAATATAAACGTACCCAGGATATAAGAAGCGGCTGCAGTCGTACCCTGTTCTCGTTCTACTATCACGTTATCAAAAGCCTTTCCGGATCTTCGCGATTTTTCGTACCAATGTTGATGATGCTGATTATCTTTTTTGCATTTATCAGGGAACGATTGCAGCCGCTTCTTATATCCTGGGTACGTTTATAAGAAAACTAAATTATCAGGGTACTTTTAAGAATTATAAACGTACCCTGGGTACGCTGATATAGTACCCAGGTCGACAATGACCCCTTCAGCCTTACTTCAACGTTTATTACATATGCAAAATCACACATTTTACATATAAATATGTGATAAGTCTCCTTATGTCATCAGTAAGCCAGTTTGGATAAGATTTACGTATGGTTAGTATTTTATTATGAATTGCATTTTCAGCAGCAAGTGTTATGTACAGGAGAGATTTGGGGTGTTTAAAGCAGCCTACAACGTATATGTATAGTTTCATAGATATTATCAGATTATTACATGACATTTTTGATATCATATGCATTATTTGCCCAAGGTTTGATATTGGCCCAAGAGCCGCAGGCTATCGCTCGGTATAAAATATTGACAAATATAAGGTTTGACCATGTTCTTAAACAAGCCTTAAATATGCTTTAGAAATAGAATATATTATACACAGAATATTTTGGGGGGACATTGTCTACACGAACCAATCAAAATTAGGACTTAACACACCATATGTAATATTCCAAAGTATTGTCCATCTCCATGCATTCGTATCATGCAATGTCGTCTGCTTTATCGTTCGACGTCATATTTGTAAACAATTCCGGTAATTTCCGATCATTTACGGAAAGGCATGTGATAACACTTACGGAAAAGTGTGTAATAACATTCGGAAGCAGTTAATAACATTTTGATATCACCCCGCTTTGCCAATCTGGTAAAATATAAAATTTTTGCGCATTTATTCATTTTATCATACAGTAAAAATATAAGTTATTTACTATAAGTATATGATAAATAAATATATTTATCCCTTCCATCAATAAAAAATGAATAAACAAATAAATAAATAATAAAAGAATATTATCGATTGATCAATTTTAACGAGTTTCTGCATTTTTAAAGTCGCAAATGGAAAATGGTTCAAATTAAGTGCAAATTGTGCTAGCTATAAGACTCCCCTTTCTTCTATATATTAATACTTATATAATTCACATAGTAAGACTGTTTAGATGTTTTGAAAAGTATTTATATTTCGATAGATGTCGCAAGCACGGGTTGACCTGTTTGTTCCCTCCAGATTGACCAAAGGTTTCTGGCTCCTATGAATAAAGGAAGCGAACATGTAGGCCTACCCCAGGTTTGAGCCGATAAGTGGCCTAAGATAAATTAAGCTCTTGATGGAATTTCAAAACCTATCAATGTTGACATTACATGAAAAGAATTGGGGGATATGTTTTGCAAAAGCCAAACGGCATAGAGTGAGACGGGGTTGGGGTTTCTGACTTCTAGATATAAAGGAAGGGTACATATTGGCATAAGCCGATTGGTGGCCCAAGGAAAAGTAATCTTTTAAAGAAATGCCAAAGTTGGCCAAATTCAGTCCATGTTGCCATTATGGAAGGTGCTGGGTAGTCTTCTTTATATTCACATGTCATAGTAAAGAACGGGGCTAAGGTTTCTGATTTCTAATACCAAGTATTTCTTTTGAAATTTGTATTCCTATTTAAACAGAACAGTCAGCTGTTGATTCGTGCCCACTTAATATTGTCTGCAACAGAATTATCCTTTTTTCTAGGATAAGCATAATGTTCTCATGCTGTTATTATCACGATTAACATAAAAATTTCCGCTCATACATATATTTGGAGATACATTTTACGATTATGGTTTTTCTTTTGTTAAGTTAATGCAATTTTTCTTACTTCGATTACCAGTAAAAATAAAGCATTCTAACCTGTACAATTTAAATATAAATGAAAATTTCATATAAATATTAAAAGCAACAATGTCAAGGCCAGTTGTGTTAAATTATTTTATTTGATTTCAAAACCAAAATGTCTGGACTTCCTCTAGTTTCAATTAAAACCATTTAGATAAAGTTGGAAACTATCACTCTCAACTCCGAAATAATTATATGTAGATATGAAGAATTTTTGCGGATAGTCGCAATAATTAAAGTCGATGGATTTTGTTATTTGCGACTATATATCCGAAATTTTTTTATGTTTAGTTAATTTTTGTGGATAGTCAACCTATACGTTAATCCAGTGGTTGGGTATTGCGTTGTGAGGTCATTATCCTATTGGATGGCCCGTGCAACTATAACTTTCTTTCACTTAAAATTTCATATATGAGGCAATTACACATGCTAAATTACGAAAAATTGGGAAAAAAGTATGGGTGTCCACGAACATTATGCAGGAATTTCTCCTTAAAGTTTAAGAATAGTTTTTCTACTTTCATTTCTAAATGTTGTGGTCACATTGTACCACATTACACACTTTAGGAAGTGCTTGCACTGAAAAGACATTGACTGAGAAAAAAATTATTTTTGTTCTACACTAATGCAATACCTTTTAAGCAAAAGCAGAAACAAGAGAAAATTGGGACTATTTTTCATCCTGCCATGTTTTAATGCACCGGAAATTCATTCCATGAAAAGGATAATGACCCTTAATTACTGTGTCGATGCAAAACATCATTTTACAGTGTACAACTGATAACTTTATTGTCAAATAAATCACATTTAAATGATTCGTGACAGAAACAAAATAAAGAGCAAACAAATAAATAACGACAAAATAAAGTCTATGAGTCTCCTATCCTCAATTCTGATGACCGTTTTATGAAGGAGGCAAGACTCTGAGTTTGCCGAAAATTTGCAGGAGAGAGTATTTTAATTAAATTGTCTTGATCAGAGGTATAGTTTCATTTACAATATTAAAATCTAACAATAGTTTATTTCTAAATATGAGATGAAGATCGCATTTTAAAAAGAAGTGGCATTCGTCGTCAATACTATTTTGATTGCAAAAAGTACAAATACGTTGTTCACGAGGAATCTTTCTATATCTTCCTCGCTCTATTTCTAAAAAGTGGTCCGATATTCTGAATTTTGCAATATATTTACGAGTTTCAAAATCGAAATGAGATAAATAGAATTCCTTCCCTAGTTCTTTCTTTAATGATCTTATTTTGGTCGTTTAAGCATAGTATTTTGATAATTCAGTTTTTATATAAGAAGCATTTGATTTAACACTATTACTTGTTTGACAAGATTTTGCCTTTTCGACATCAACAGCTGTGTCAGAAATAATATCTTTAATATGTGTTATCCAAGAATAAGTATGCTCAGAATCTAACATCTTGCACAAAACTTTCTTTTAAAAGGGGATTTATGTCTACAGTGTGTAGTCTAGAGTAATAAAGCATCGACTGGGCTTTAATGAATTTTTCTAAAGGGGGCGGCCTAATTCCAAACGGGAACATTGAACTTGGTGTAAGGGAGAGAATTCTAACATTTTATTTTTGTGATCTGGCTAAAAATAACAATGGCTACTACCGACAACAGAATTGGAAACGATCTAAATACATGGCGAGAACCAGTTTTTACTTTAGCGGATGATGAAGGATGGTTAAAAAATGGGATTTTGTCACACCACAGCCTTGAAAACATCAACAAACCGTCAATAGAGTATAAAGAACATTGTGAGACAGTGGACGCAATAATAGCTTCCGTTCTGCGTGGCATAAAGAAATATGTAAAATACGACGGTCTGATAATTCACGACTACATAAAGCAGGGAAGTTGTAGAGAAGGCCTGAAAGTGAACGATGCTCTCGAATTTGACTGTCTTCTTTTATTCGAAATATCAGACATGATGATCGTTGAATGCCATGTATTGGACCACAATGACGAGATAATTCTTGGATTAGTGAAACTTAAAGTTACAAATGGAGAATATTTATGCCGAACCTACCCTTGGTTGCACAGTAAGGGTATTTTAGAAAAACGGGGCTATTACAAAGACGAATTTTATCTCAATACAAACAACTTGCTAGAGAAAGTATTTAAATCAATAATAGATCAAACTTGTTCAAAAATAAACATCCAACTCCCTGAAGGATTCGCACCCAGAAGATCTGCAAATCCACCTGCACTCAACCTAAAAATAACTGTTGATAACAACCTGCTACTCATTCGCGAGCTGTACAATTTGATGCAATATATGAAGCCTGTTAATAAACCAATCCCAAGTTTAAATATTGACATTGTCCCTGCTATCATCCTCCGCCGTGATGTAGTTCCAGATCCATATACAGTGTACTCTCAGTACGGTGGACGTGAAATGGATTGTCCAGTTTTTGCTGTAATGAAAGGGGCAAACAATATTCGCGAATCTAGCAGAACAGCTGATCATGAATACTTATGGAGAGAATCGGCATGTTGCTATGAGAAACTCATTTTAGATATTGGTCGCAGAAATCCGAGTCAACGCTACTTAATGACAGCTTGTCGTATTGTCAAATCGTGTGTGGACTGGCTTAAAGGAAACAAACCACAGGAAGATCAGTTACATCGTGTAGCAGTTTCTTATTACCTGAAGAATATTTTATTTCACTGTATAGCCCTGTTAACTATTCCAAGTAAAATAAACTCTTTGTCTGGTGTACAAGAGGCTCTTGGATATTTTCTGTGTTTTCTTGGCTTATGCATAAAAACCCGCAACCTTCCGCATTTTTTCTATGGAAATCCATGGTTGTCGTTGTTGTTTCCAAATTGTTCATTTCTAAGAATGGGTGGAATGAAGAAGAACATGTATCATTCTGACAGAATTAAAGATGATACATTTAAACAAGCAACAATAGGGTTTAATAACCTGCTACAAAATCTAAAAGGATTTTATACAGAATTTGACCAACTTGATCAGGACCGTGTTGGATTATTTAAAGAGTTACTTGGTCTCCAGCACGTATACACGCGTAAGGAGATTGTGCTAGAAAAACGAACTGTTATGAATCAAATACTTGTTCTGGATCAACGACCTTTTCCAGAACGATGGACGAGTTTCTGTAGGATCTCTGTGTTCTCGGTTGTTATGTCAGTGACCATTGCTGTAATCGCCTATTCTGTGTGGATGTGCTTCATGTAAAGATGAAATTGACATAAAAATTAACATTTTAAAATGTTATGGTGCATTGATACACAAACAGTTTACATATGTTACATATATTAATAAAGAAAAATAGTTTGCTTACAATAAGCAGGATTTAATTAATGTGGAAGTTCACTGGAAAAAAATCTGATTCTTTTAAGCAAAGTTTATCTTAAGTGATTAATGGCGGTTTGGTGATCAGCAATATATATTCCAGCTATATTCAGGACATTTTTAATATTAAAATGGACCGTATAAGTACTTCTTCTCGAAAACTGCATTAAAAAATTATAACCAATTCTAAAAAAACCCAGTTGTTACTCAGAATAATAAATTTTTGTTGTTGAAAATTCGACAGTTTTATTAAATCTCGGTTACCAGTGTACCAATTTGAACCAATTTAGTACATATGCACTACGAAAATTGTATCTGATATCCTGCATACCAACAATTCTAAAACAAATAATCCTATTGTAAGCAGCTAATTTGGTTTCACTGGCACTTAAATTGGGGTCAGGATATTTTTCATGGAATAAAATGCCAATAAATTAGTTTACAGTGTGTATTCATTCGTTTAGTAACTAGTCTTTCATGGAATAAAATGCCAATAAATTAGTTTACAGTGTGTATTCATTCGTTTAGTAACTAGTCTTTCATGGAATAAAATGCCAATAAATTAGTTTACAGTGTTTATTCATTCGTTTAGTAACTAGTCTTTCATGGAATAAAATGCCAATAAATTAGTTTACAGTGTGTATTCATTCGTTTAGTAACTAGTCTTTCATGTAATAAAATGCCAATAAATTAGTTTACAGTGTTTATTCATTCGTTTAGTAACTAGTCTTTCATGGAATAAAATGCCAATAAATTAGTTTACAGTGTGTATTCATTCGTTTAGTAACTAGTCTTTCATGGAATAAAATGCCAATAAATTAGTTTACAGTGTGTATTCATTCGTTTAGTAACTAGTCTTTCATGGAATAAAATGCCAATAAATTAGTTTACAGTGTGTATTCATTCGTTTAGTAACTAGTCTTTCATGGAATAAAATGCCAATAAATTAGTTTACAGTGTGTATTCATTCGTTTAGTAACTAGTCTTTCATGGAATAAAATGCCAATAAATTAGTTTACAGTGTTTATTCATTCGTTTAGTAACTAGTCTTACACTTCTAATTTCGAAATATTGCCCTATGAAAAATCATAACTTTCTCGTTGTTGTATAATAAAGAGAAATTTATTATTTTTCTGAGGGCTATATTTCGCTATGACTCGATAATTGGCATTTTATTCCATAAAAATTATCCTGACCCCAAGTGCCTGTGGATTCACTGTAAAGGTTTTTTGTACTGTAGAATTGTGTAGACCATATATTCCAGATCTTTTTAGACCCGTACCGACATCGCCGAAAAGACTATCAGTCAGTCACACATACGTTTTCGGGATGTTTTATTTAACGCTTGTTGATATTGAGCTGATATTTGGTATGAGAGTCAACCATCTGGTCACAGTTTTAAATTACGGTCGAGTTCAATGATTTTTTATGAAGTAGTGGCACTCGGGACTAGAAAATTTGAACAAAATTTCAGTCACGAGTTACAAATCAAAGTTTGAATATTGTTCCGTTCCGATGGTGGTTGACGAAATAATGGCACTTGAACTTGAACAGAAATTGTTTTCATAAATATTAAATAAGATACATGTAGTATCCACAAGGACAAAAAAAGTTTATTTATCTTTTGTTTTAGCTGAATGAAATTGTTAATATTAGTTCTTGTCCCAACAGAAAGACTTCCAGACTAACATATAATAGAGTTTTGTTTGATTGATTGAATTTTTAATTATGCCTATTTAACAATATTTTCAGCTCTCCTTAAAACTTCTATCCAAATTCTTGAACTCATAAAGTAACTCTTTTCAGCTCACCTGACCCGTAGGTGAACTATTTCTGACTTTGTGTCCGCCGTCGTCGTCGTCTGTAAACTTTTTACATTGTAATCTTTTTCTCTGAAAGAACTTGGCCAGTTGAAACCAAACAGTCAGGATGTTCATTGGAAGGACCTTTACAAAGTTTGTGTTTTTATTCTGAATGGGAAACTAATATGCTCGCCACAGGGGACTTATTTAAACATAGGACCCTATTGGAAAAAAGCTCTAAACGGCCTCTTCTCTGAAACCGGTTAACCTTTCTTTCTTTCTTCTTTCTTGTATATCTTTACGTCCTGTCCAGGACAACCATCCAACGGTGTAGTTGAATGTTGAACAATCCTGCACCTCCTATATAACACCATCAACAATTCAATTGAGTACTGATCCAATTGGATCACTGGCATGTAATGTTAGTTATCAAATTGGCTTATGTACATGTCGGTAAACTTTAGGGTTATATACATTGGGTCTTATCCTTCGCACAAATAAAAGTTTATCAATTAGCAGTTAAAAGTCTAAAAACGTGTTGGTCTACTAGACTGGTTAAAAGTTCAGTGTGGTAAATCTAAAAAAAACAGTTCGCACTACGGTCTGACTCTGTAGCAGTATATAATAACAGCTAATAATAAAATCTAAAAATTCACAGCACGGAATGTCTATATGCCGCCTTGTTCTAAAATTTAATGTCATTAAAATCTAAAATTTGGCTCTATGGCTTGTTTCTGTGTTGCATTGCGATAAAAGTTAATAGCACTAATAAAATCTAGAATTTGGCACTACGAATGGTCTCTTATTAGCACTGTTTTAAATCTGAATGTGATTCTATGGAACGCCGTAACTGTCATTCAAATTGTCTATATTTAGCACTAATGTAAACAAGTGTGGACACAGAAAAACGTCTCGCCTGTATTCCGCATCAGTAACGAAAATAAATTTCGTCATAAGCATTACGTAAATAGCATTTAATATCAGCAGCGGCCTGTATACAAAATATTGTCACCATACCCTGCATAGTTACAGGGGAACAGCCGTAACCCAAAAATTTTAACGTAGTTGCTGGACCGTGAAATTGAGGTCAAGGTCAGGTGGAACCTACCAGACAGTCATGTACTATTCATCAGCAACCTATACACCAAATATTGTCATCCTACCATGCGTAGTTACAGAGGAACTATCGTAACCCAAAAACTTTAACGTAGTCGCTGGATCGTGAAATTGAGGTCAAGGTCAGGTGACACCTACCAGACAGTCATGTACTAGTCATCAGCAACCTATACACCAAATATTGTCATCCTACCATGTGTAGTTACAGAGGAACTATCGTAACCCAAAAACTTTAACGTAGTCACTGGACCGTGAAATTGAGGTCAAGGTCAGGTGACACCTACCAGACAGTCATGTACTAGTCATCAGCAACCTATACACCAAATATTGTCATCCTACCATGCGTAGTTACAGAGGAACTGTCGTAACCCAAAAACTTTAACGTAGTCACTGGACCGTGAAATTGAGGTCAAGGTCAGGTGACATGTGACTGACTGGCAAGTACTCATCATAAGCTACCTCTGGACCAAATTTGATGGACCTAGGGCTTGGGCTTACAAAGATATGAAGCAAGATGTCAAGTGTTTACGCCGCCGCCGCCGCCGGATTCCCATACATATGTCTCGCCTCCAGCGACTTTCGTCGCAGGCGAGACAAAAACTGGGTTCTATAAAATCTAAAAAGAATTATCGATGCGGACAGAAACAGCGTTATAATCTTATGCTTATCGATGTTATCTTGACTGAGAGCTAGCACGTACGTCGTGGAAGGTCCCACTGTCGACTGCTGCTAACTCTAGTCTCTCTAGTCACAGAATATCTGAATATTAATGTCTCTCGTCTCAATTGGCGGGCGAAAAATTGAAAGCATATTGAAAACTTATGAGCACAACAGAGTTGTTTGGGTGCCCCCCGTCCCAACCAATCGAAACAAAACTTACTACCCATATGGTCATCCATAAAATATGTTTTTTTATGCAATCTGAAATTCGAAGTGGCCGCCACCGCAGGACTTAGTTGAACATAAGACCGTGTGGGAAAAAGTTTTAAAATGCTTCTTATCTGAAACCATCCTCAAAAGTCAGGGTTTCTGTGTCCTCATGTGTCTACGAAACCCTGACAAACTTAGCCAGGAAATTCCCGGGCTAGAAGATTTTCATATGAGGTCAAACCTTCGAAATTTCAACTAATAAAATTGCTTGAAAGAAGCAGATGTTTGGCAGTAGTCATTCTTACTTATTCTTGAGTGGGAAGAAAACGTAACGCAACTAATAAATAACGCAGTATAACAAACTATTATCACTACTGTACAAAATACACTGACTTTCACGTGGTCTATGCTGGGACTAGTATAACTAAGGTTGATTTATAGGTTCCTGGTCTCATCCTCACAAGTCAGGGTTTCTATGTCCACATGTGTCCACACGAAACCCTGACAAACTTAGCTAGGAAATTCCCGGGCTAGAAGTCACTATTTTGATTGGCTACATCATACCTTGATGTAGCCAATCAAAAGCTCGCTTTCATTCACGGCTTGATTATGGGATATCCCGATGTCGTTTTTAAATAAATCAAACGGACGTGTTGCATAGACCATGTGAAAGTCAGTGTTTTTTGTACAGTAGTGTTAATAGTTTGTAATTACCGCGTTATTTATTAGTTGCTAGCCCGGGAATTTCCTGGCTAAGTTTGTCAGGGTTTCGTGTGGACACCGTGTGGAAACCCTGACTTGTGAGGATGGTGTCCACACGAAACCCTGACAAACTTAACCAGGAAATTCCCGGGCTAGAAGATTTTCATATGACGTCAAACCTTCAAAATATCAACTAATGAAATTGCTTGAAAGAAGTTAGTGTTTGGCAGTAGTCATTCTTACTCATTCTTGAGTGGGAAGAAAACGTAACGCAACTAATAAATAACGCGGTAATTACAAACTATTAACACTACTGTACAAAAAACACTGACTTTCACATAGTCTATGCAACACATCCGTTTGATTTATTTAAAAAAGATATCCCCTAACCAAGCCGCGAATGAAAGCGAGCTTTTGATTGGCTACATTAAGGTATGATGTAGCAAATCAAAATAGTGACTTCTAGCCCGGGAATTTCCTAGCTAAGTTTGTCAGGGTTTTGTGTGGACACATGTGGACATAGAAACCCTGACTTGTGAGGATGTCCTGGTCTATGCAACCCATCCATATCGACATCGGTATATCCCCTAACCAAGCAGCGAATGAAAGCGAGCTTTTGATTGGCTACATCAAGGTATGATGTAGCCAATCAAAATATTAACTTCTAGCCCGGGAATTTCCTAGCTAACTTTGTCAGGGATTCGTGGACACAGAAACCCTGACTTGTGAGGATGATCTGAAACCGTTTCACAAAACATACTATCAATATTACTTAGATGGTCCTTTATGAAATTTAAACTTTTGATGACAATCAGAACTTCAAAATGGCTGCTACCTTAGGACTTGGTTCAACATTTGACCCTACGGAAATTTTTTTTAAAGGCTTCTCTGAAATCGGTTAACCAATCCAAGCAAAATTTACTTGCAATTGTTTGGATGGTACTCTATAAAGTATATGTTTTTATGCCAATCGGAAATTCAAAATAGCCACCACCGCAGGACTTAGTTTTATACAAGGAACCTGTGGGCTACTGCTCACTCAGTATACCACCGCTGTTCACATCTCTATATAACGACTAAGTAATACGCGACAGACATGAAATCATAAATCGCGATTTAGGACCACATGGTACGGTCGCATATACAATTTTAAGTGGTTGTGATATGTATTTGCTGAGAAAACTGTAACGAATATTTTTATCCATTGACCAATAATGTAGAAAATTGACTAAGAGTAGATATGCGACAGACCTGAAATCGGTACTCGCACTATAAGACCACATGGTAAGGACCCATATAAAATTTCAAGTGTTTGTGATAAGTAGTTGCTGAGAAAAATGTTACGAAAATTGTTCATTTCTAAGAATCGGTGGAATGAAGAAGAACATTTATCATTCTGACAGAATTAAAGATGATACATTTAAACAAGCAACAATAGGGTTTAATAACCTGCTACAAAATCTAAAAGGATTTTATACAGAATTTGACCAACTTGATCAGGACCGTGTTGGATTATTTAAAGAGTTACTTGGTCTCCAGCACGTATACACGCGTAAGGAGATTGTGCTAGAAAAACGAACTGTTATGAATCAAATACTTGTTCTGGATCAACGACCTTTTCCAGAACGATGGACGAGTTTCTGTAGGATCTCTGTGTTCTCGGTTGTTATGTCAGTGACCATTGCTGTAATCGCCTATTCTGTGTGGATGTGCTTCATGTAAAGATGAAATTGACATAAAAATTAACATTTTAAAATGTTATGGTGCATTGATACACAAACAGTTTACATATGTTACATATATTAATAAAGAAAAATAGTTTGCTTACAATAAGCAGGATTTAATTAATGTGGAAGTTCACTGGAAAAAAATCTGATTCTTTTAAGCAAAGTTTATCTTAAGTGATTAATGGCGGTTTGGTGATCAGCAATATATATTCCAGCTATATTCAGGACATTTTTAATATTAAAATGGACCGTATAAGTACTTCTTCTCGAAAACTGCATTAAAAAATTATAACCAATTCTAAAAAAACCCAGTGGTTACTCAGAATAATAAATTTTTGTTGTTGAAAATTCGACAGTTTTATTAAATCTCGGTTACCAGTGTACCAATTTGAACCAATTTAGTACATATGCACTACGAAAATTGTATCTGATATCCTGCATACCAACAATTCTAAAACAAATAATCCTATTGTAAGCAGCTAATTTGGTTTCACTGGCACTTAAATTGGGGTCAGGATATTTTTCATGGAATAAAATGCCAATAAATTAGTTTACAGTGTGTATTCATTCGTTTAGTAACTAGTCTTTCATGGAATAAAATGACAATAAATTAGTTTACAGTGTGTATTCATTCGTTTAGTAACTAGTCTTTCATGGAATAAAATGCCAATAAATTAGTTTACAGTGTTTATTCATTCGTTTAGTAACTAGTCTTTCATGGAATAAAATGCCAATAAATTAGTTTACAGTGTGTATTCATTCGTTTAGTAACTAGTCTTTCATGGAATAAAATGCCAATAAATTAGTTTACAGTGTTTATTCATTCGTTTAGTAACTAGTCTTTCATGGAATAAAATGCCAATAAATTAGTTTACAGTGTGTATTCATTCGTTTAGTAACTAGTCTTTCATGGAATAAAATGCCAATAAATTAGTTTACAGTGTGTATTCATTCGTTTAGTAACTAGTCTTTCATGGAATAAAATGCTAATAAATTAGTTTACAGTGTTTATTCATTCGTTTAGTAACTAGTCTTACACTTCTAATTTCGAAATATTGCCCTATGAAAAATCATAACTTTCTCGTTGTTGTATAATAAAGGGAAATTTATTATTTTTCTGAGGGCTATATTTCGCTATGACTCGATAATTGGCATTTTATTCCATAAAAATTATCCTGACCCCAAGTGCCTGTGGATTCACTGTAAAGGTTTTTTGTACTGTAGAATTGTGTAGACCATATATTCCAGATCTTTTTAGACCCGTACCGACATCGCCGAAAAGACTATCAGTCAGTCACACATACGTTTTCGGGATGTTTTATTTAACGCTTGTTGATATTGAGCTGGTCACAGTTTTAAATTACGGTCGAGTTCAATGATTTTTTATGAAGTAGTGGCACTCGGGACTAGAAAATTTGAACAAAATTTCAGTCACGAGTTACAAATCAAAGTTTGAATATTGTTCCGTTCCGATGGTGGTTGACGAAATAATGGCACTTGAACTTGAACAGAAATTGTTTTCATAAATATTAAATAAGATACATGTAGTATCCACAAGGACAAAAAAAGTTTATTTATCTTTTGTTTTAGCTGAATGAAATTGTTAATATTAGTTCTTGTCCCAACAGAAAGACTTCCAGACTAACATATAATAGAGTTTTGTTTGATTGATTGAATTTTTAATTATGCCTATTTAACAATATTTTCAGCTCTCCTTAAAACTTCTATCCAAATTCTTGAACTCATAAAGTAACTCTTTTCAGCTCACCTGACCCGTAGGTGAACTATTTCTGACTTTGTGTCCGCCGTCGTCGTCGTCTGTAAACTTTTTACATTGTAATCTTTTTCTCTGAAAGAACTTGGCCAGTTGAAACCAAACAGTCAGGATGTTCATTGGAAGGACCTTTACAAAGTTTGTGTTTTTATTCTGAATGGGAAACTAATATGCTCGCCACAGGGGACTTATTTAAACATAGGACCCTATTGGAAAAAAGCTCTAAACGGCCTCTTCTCTGAAACCGGTTAACCTTTCTTTCTTTCTTCTTTCTTGTATATCTTTACGTCCTGTCCAGGACAACCATCCAACGGTGTAGTTGAATGTTGAACAATCCTGCACCTCCTATATAACACCATCAACAATTCAATTGAGTACTGATCCAATTGGATCACTGGCATGCAATGTTAGTTATCAAATTGGCTTATGTACATGTCGGTAAACTTTAGGGTTATATACATTGGGTCTTATCCTTCGCACAAATAAAAGTTTATCAATTAGCAGTTAAAAGTCTAAAAACGTGTTGGTCTACTAGACTGGTTAAAAGTTCAGTGTGGTAAATCTAAAAAAAAAACAGTTCGCACTACGGTCTGACTCTGTAGCAGTATATAATAACAGCTAATAATAAAATCTAAAAATTCACAGCACGGAATGTCTATATGCCGCCTTGTTCTAAAATTTAATGTCATTAAAATCTAAAATTTGGCTCTATGGCTTGTTTCTGTGTTGCATTGCGATAAAAGTTAATAGCACTAATAAAATCTAGAATTTGGCACTACGAATGGTCTCTTATTAGCACTGTTTTAAATCTGAATGTGATTCTATGGAACGCCGTAACTGTCATTCAAATTGTCTATATTTAGCACTAATGTAAACAAGTGTGGACACAGAAAAACGTCTCGCCTGTATTCCGCATCAGTAACGAAATTAAATTTCGTCATAAGCATTACGTAAATAGCATTTAATATCAGCAGCGGCCTGTATACAAAATATTGTCACCATACCCTGCATAGTTACAGGGGAACAGCCGTAACCCAAAAATTTTAACGTAGTTGCTGGACCGTGAAATTGAGGTCAAGGTCAGGTGGAACCTACCAGACAGTCATGTACTATTCATCAGCAACCTATACACCAAATATTGTCATCCTACCATGCGTAGTTACAGAGGAACTATCGTAACCCAAAAACTTTAACGTAGTCGCTGGATCGTGAAATTGAGGTCAAGGTCAGGTGACACCTACCAGACAGTCATGTACTAGTCATCAGCAACCTATACACCAAATATTGTCATCCTACCATGTGTAGTTACAGAGGAACTGTCGTAACCCAAAAACTTTAACGTAGTCGCTGGACCGTGAAATTGAGGTCAAGGTCAGGTGACACCTACCAGACAGTCATGTACTAGTCATCAGCAACCTATACACCAAATATTGTCATCCTACCATGTGTAGTTACAGAGGAACTATCGTAACCCAAAAACTTTAACGTAGTCACTGGACCGTGAAATTGAGGTCAAGGTCAGGTGACACCTACCAGACAGTCATGTACTAGTCATCAGCAACCTATACACCAAATATTGTCATCCTACCATGCGTAGTTACAGAGGAACTGTCGTAACCCAAAAACTTTAACGTAGTCACTGGACCGTGAAATTGAGGTCAAGGTCAGGTGACATGTGACTGACTGGCAAGTACTCATCATAAGCTACCTCTGGACCAAATTTGATGGACCTAGGGCTTGGGCTTACAAAGATATGAAGCAAGATGTCAAGTGTTTACGCCGCCGCCGCCGCCGCCGCCGGATTCCCATACATATGTCTCGCCTCCAGCGACTTTCGTCGCAGGCGAGACAAAAACTGGGTTCTATAAAATCTAAAAAGAATTATCGATGCGGACAGAAACAGCGTTATAATCTTATGCTTATCGATGTTATCTTGACTGAGAGCTAGCACGTACGTCGTGGAAGGTCCCACTGTCGACTGGTCATCCATAAAATATGTTTTTTTATGCAATCTGAAATTCGAAGTGGCCGCCACCGCAGGACTTAGTTGAACATAAGACCGTGTGGGAAAAAGTTTTAAAATGCTTCTTATCTGAAACCATCCTCAAAAGTCAGGGTTTCTGTGTCCTCATGTGTCTACGAAACCCTGACAAACTTAGCCAGGAAATTCCCGGGCTAGAAGATTTTCATATGAGGTCAAACCTTCGAAATTTCAACTAATAAAATTGCTTGAAAGAAGCAGATGTTTGGCAGTAGTCATTCTTACTTATTCTTGAGTGGGAAGAAAACGTAACGCAACTAATAAATAACGCAGTATAACAAACTATTATCACTACTGTACAAAATACACTGACTTTCACGTGGTCTATGCTGGGACTAGTATAACTAAGGTTGATTTATAGGTTCCTGGTCTCATCCTCACAAGTCAGGGTTTCTATGTCCACATGTGTCCACACGAAACCCTGACAAACTTAGCTAGGAAATTCCCGGGCTAGAAGTCACTATTTTGATTGGCTACATCATACCTTGATGTAGCCAATCAAAAGCTCGCTTTCATTCACGGCTTGATTATGGGATATCCCGATGTCGTTTTTAAATAAATCAAACGGACGTGTTGCATAGACCATGTGAAAGTCAGTGTTTTTTGTACAGTAGTGTTAATAGTTTGTAATTACCGCGTTATTTATTAGTTGCTAGCCCGGGAATTTCCTGGCTAAGTTTGTCAGGGTTTCGTGTGGACACCGTGTGGAAACCCTGACTTGTGAGGATGGTGTCCACACGAAACCCTGACAAACTTAACCAGGAAATTCCCGGGCTAGAAGATTTTCATATGACGTCAAACCTTCAAAATATCAACTAATGAAATTGCTTGAAAGAAGTTAGTGTTTGGCAGTAGTCATTCTTACTCATTCTTGAGTGGGAAGAAAACGTAACGCAACTAATAAATAACGCGGTAATTACAAACTATTAACACTACTGTACAAAAAACACTGACTTTCACATAGTCTATGCAACACATCCGTTTGATTTATTTAAAAAAGATATCCCCTAACCAAGCCGCGAATGAAAGCGAGCTTTTGATTGGCTACATTAAGGTATGATGTAGCAAATCAAAATAGTGACTTCTAGCCCGGGAATTTCCTAGCTAAGTTTGTCAGGGTTTTGTGTGGACACATGTGGACATAGAAACCCTGACTTGTGAGGATGTCCTGGTCTATGCAACCCATCCATATCGACATCGGTATATCCCCTAACCAAGCAGCGAATGAAAGCGAGCTTTTGATTGGCTACATCAAGGTATTAACTTCTAGCCCGGGAATTTCCTAGCTAACTTTGTCAGGGATTCGTGGACACAGAAACCCTGACTTGTGAGGATGATCTGAAACCGTTTCACAAAACATACTATCAATATTACTTAGATGGTCCTTTATGAAATTTAAACTTTTGATGACAATCAGAACTTCAAAATGGCTGCTACCTTAGGACTTGGTTCAACATTTGACCCTACGGAAATTTTTTTTAAAGGCTTCTCTGAAATCGGTTAACCAATCCAAGCAAAATTTACTTGCAATTGTTTGGATGGTACTCTATAAAGTATATGTTTTTATGCCAATCGGAAATTCAAAATAGCCACCACCGCAGGACTTAGTTTTATACAAGGAACCTGTGGGCTACTGCTCACTCAGTATACCACCGCTGTTCACATCTCTATATAACGACTAAGTAATACGCGACAGACATGAAATCATAAATCGCGATTTAGGACCACATGGTACGGTCGCATATACAATTTTAAGTGGTTGTGATATGTATTTGCTGAGAAAACTGTAACGAATATTTTTATCCATTGACCAATAATGTAGAAAATTGACTAAGAGTAGATATGCGACAGACCTGAAATCGGTACTCGCACTATAAGACCACATGGTAAGGACCCATATAAAATTTCAAGTGTTTGTGATAAGTAGTTGCTGAGAAAAATGTTACGAAAGTTAAGTTGCGGACAGAAGGACGGACTGACGTAAACCAGTATATCCCCTCTTCTTCGAAGCGGGGGTATAAAAAGGACACTATGGGGAAGATGTTTTAAAGGGGTTTTCTCTGAAACCACTTGACCAATTAAAACTTACTATCAGTATTTAACTGATGGTGCTCTATAAGATTCATGTTTTTAAAGCCAACTGGAAATTTAAAATGGCCCCTAACACAGGACCCTATGGCAAAGTTCTAAAAAGGCTTCTACTAAACTTCAGTTAAACAGACGATAAGAATAAACTTTAAAATGTTTATGGACAGACATATGGTGCATAAAAGTGAAGACAATAGCTTCCACTGAGTTTCAGTATAGACTACCAAAAGTGCTAAAAGGCAGTTTTGATTTTTCAATGTGTATTTAATAGCAATATCAACCAACACCAGATGGAGCCAATTTGAATGGCATCACGGTAAAAAGGAAAATCTGTGAGCTAATGGTTACTAGTGATACCACCGCTTTCACAAAAATTATGTGGTAAACAGGAAGAAGATGCCCAAGGAGCATAAAATCGCTATATATACAATATGGTAAAATTCCCTATTTTCGGAATACAAGAGTTACTTCCCATTTCCAAGAGTTGTCTGTCATAACAGCAGGTATCTAGTGAATACAATGGACCAATGGCCGTTCTATGTTATTTTCCATATGGGGTACCCCTTTTCGATTATTATTTCGTTGAAAGACAAAGTTAATTTAATGTTAAATTAAGACAGATTATTTATGTTAAAGAATAGGGGGTTTATTTGGTGTTATTAAAAATATAGGTTCGCATTGCTTTTCTGGCTGAAAAATGAAGGTCAAAAAGGGCAGTCTAATTTTTTTCAAATTTCCTTGAGGTGCCCCTACGTATTCGAAATTTGATTTCTTCCTCCTAAATGTGTATAAAACTCCTTTTTTGTCTATTTTCATACCAAAGATTGCATTTCTTTCCAAAATATATTTACTTTAACAATCATTATTGACCAATCGCGTTTAACCTGACAGTTTTTTCACGCTTTACTTTGTGCTCATAAAATGGCAGCGCCCATACCGTTATGCAATAGTACATTGATAGCTAGTATTTAACAGATAGGGAAAAATCCTGTTTTTATTTTTTTTTAAATTATGTCTGTGGACTGACTCTTCCAGTACAACTAAAAAAACTGCAGAATTAGTTTGCACATCATAATAAATTTTATCTGATACTTTGCTATATATGAATAAACAAATATTGTAGAAAAACAACTTTTTGCCCACAGTAGGTAATATAAAGTACCTGCTCTAAAGAACAGATAACTCTGCGAATGGGAGACATATCTTGTTTACCGCAAGTAGGGAATAGGATAAAGCAATATGCAAAATATCAGGCTTCTGCATCCTATAGTTGCATAGAAAACTGCTACTTAATTTTTTTTAAGGACAGATGAAAGGAAGAACAGACAGATGGATGGACAAGGGTAAAACAGTATACCCCCTCTTCTTCGAAGCGGTTGCAAAAAAGCTTTTTTTCTGTTCCCATTTGTGATACCAGATCAAATATTTTGATTCTCTTTACAATGCTATGTTTAGCAAAAAATATAATACCAAAATTTTAATTTCCTTTCAAGCTAAAATCTGATTGGCCTATACAAAGGCAGAAACCCACATTATAAAATATATGTCGCGTTGGTCAAGTGGCCTATTCTTACGCCGTTAAAATTCAAAAAGTTTTATGATGCATTGCTGTTTTGACATGAAAATTGTCAAGATTTATAATTAAAATTTAACTATAAGGAATATTTCAAATTCTGGAACAGGTTATATGATATAACATGATTTGGGTCTGTTTACACCATTCATAAACTGCTTCAGAAATATCAAGTATTCTTTAAGTAATTTTGAACAGATTTAGTAGATCAGGCAAAAATGAAAATTCATGATAATATAAATATTAAAAATAATTTATTTCCTCAGTACTCTGTGATCAGCATTACTAAATTGTATAAGGCATATAATTTACAATAAATAAATCTCATTTCCAATAAACAACTTTTCTCGTAGAATTTTTCTTGCCAAATTGCATTTGACAACCAAAATGTCATGACTTCAGCCAATTATTTAATCTTAATAATTGAAATAAAACTTCTGGTGTTAACTGTTTGTTTATGGTTTTATTAACATCAAGGCAAAATCTAAAAGTGATATCTATTTTTTTTCTTAATATTTGAAACTCATTCAATTTGAACTCCTTCTGTAAAAACAAATCACTATAATCTCTGATATAACAATTATCTTCTGTAACAGGTAATATCAAGATTAAAAACTGTCTCATCCAATTTTTTCATAATGGCTGTTGCATTAAAACCTTGGAATGCAGCAAGGGTGAGGCTAGAATGGCATATTGTTTAGCCATACATGTAGATTGTTTGAAATTAAAGTTAAAAAAATCATAAGAAAAAGCATGATCATTAAGTATGTTGGTTGTAGAATTAATTTTTTATCTTTCATCCGTTGCTCCAAAATTAGAAGGAATAATCGTATCTTCGCTTTTTTTTTGGCGACAAAAATCTGACAAATCACAATACTAACTTCGGATTATAACGGCAGTAAAATTCGGCCTACTCCAAAATATGATTTTAATAGATTTGTTTATGCATTTTTAGCAATTTTTCATCTATATAATGAAATCCATTTGTTTGGGAGCGAAGTGCAAAGTAAAAACCTCTGCCCTTCCAGAGAAAAACTGGCAATCCCTGTCAATTAAGGCTGGATTCCAGCACACCTAGGATTGCCCTAACAATACATTTATGGCCAAAACAACTGTTGTTTCACCTAGCTACTTTTTGCTTGTGACTGTTCCAAGACCTAGCTTTTATGTTATTGTATGTGACTGTTTAAAGCCAATCGTTAACACACCCATATTTGTTCTTTCTGTGATTTGTCATTTTTTGGTGATTAGTTGTTCTACCGTTTAATGTAATAGTGATCAATTGTGGGGTTTATGTTTTGTTCATCTCGTCTTTAGAGTTTTATGTTCTCTCGACAGCAATGGGTTTATTGCATGATATCCTAAATAATTATTTGGAAAAAAGAGCTGCATGAACAAATGACAAAAACTTGTCCTTAAATAGCAAGTTAAACAATGCATCATGCATTAATATCTAAGGTGTCAATCACAACATTAAAATAAAAGATCACTTTTAAGGCGACCCTAGTGAAATTTGATTGAAATTTACTCAATGGCTTCTAAGAGAACACAATAACAATATCTGAAGGTAAACAGTTCAGAGGACCTAAAGCTTATCACTAACAAACTAGAAGGAGCACCAAATTAGTACGTCACTTTTTAGGACAACTGACACAAACTTAAATTGGAATTGGCTTAGTGTTTTCCATTGGAGGTCACAATTACAAAATATGCAGGCAAAGAGTAAGCTAGAACATGTTCTAATGGGGACTAACATATTAGCCCATAAAGGTATTTTAGTGATGATACCAAAAATTATTGTTTTTGTATTTCACAATAAAGTATATCGATCAAACTCATATTATTATAAGTCTTATGCACATGAAGATGAGTTCTTTTCAGGTAAAGTTCTTTTAACTCAAAGTTCCCACTTTTTATATTCCATGCCATCTGGTGGTTTGACTTCTGTCTTTTTATTACCAATCTCACCCCAGTTGGTACTTAACACCGTACCACCTGATTCACTCTGTAATGAGAAATAAACAAGTAAAGGCATCAGTCTAATGAAAAGAAGAGATTTGTTCACTTTCAGGACATATATTGAGACATCAATAGTCACAAGATTTAATAGAACTGAAATATCCAAATCTATTGTTTAAGGGCTTTTCTAGGAGAAAATGTAAGGGGGTGGGGGGGATAGGAAACGCAGGTTTTTTTTCTTGGTAAGGGGAGGGGGTGGTTGAGGGTATTTCTATTTTGGTGAGTGTGGGTATGTTCTTATTTAACTAATCCTGGTTGTCAGTTTTTTCTGTTTACATTTCGCCAAACCTGTGCTTTCGGCAACGTCCGCACAAATTTTGACTGACAATTTTGTTGGGGTCAATGCAAGGGGAATAAATGAATATACACTTTTGACGGTTTATGCCCGAAAGTTCTGAATGGGACTGGATGCCGATTTTCTAGATTGCTCTGCTCTCTCATTAACCAGATGTTGTAAAAGCCTGAGTATACCGAAAATGCAACCACATGGCAGAATGAACATTGAAGAATTGAGTGTTGACGAAGTTTGCCGTTGGCTAAATACCAACAGCCTATCACAATATTCAGATAAAATTACGGGCAACTTTATTACTGTAGATTAATATATCCAGTTTATTTTGTGGGGGTACTTTCCATAAAAGTATTTTCTAGGTTGTGCCTCTAAAAAATTTGTAGTGATGGTACCCCCCTGTACATTTTTGTCTGGAAAAGCCCTAAACAATTCGATATTTAGATAAATATTTATCTTTTTTTTTTGTCTTCTATATTTATGACCAAGGTCATAATGATCCCATTTGTATATGCAACAGGCTGGTATGTCCCAATATTATTTTTGCAGGCCACAAAAAGACAAAAAGATCTGCATACTATTGAGTGTACAGACAGACAACTCTTTTTAACCATTTTTTTTTGGTTCCAAGATATAAAAACATTTTAAAATGTAAATGTATAAAATAGCACCAAATTTTTTAAAACTGTATCAAAATGTATATTGTGTCAAATGTTATTGAATTTATTTTATAACTAATTTCTTCAATTTTACTTTGATCATGCAATCTGAGATAATCCATTTCACTCTAGCGTGATATGGATGACTATCATCACTTTCTGAACTTTCTTTAGCGTGATATGGATAATTAAGGGCCGTTTCTAAAGACAACATTATGACACACACCGTTACAAACAGTGATAAACACATTACTTTTTGTTTTATTTCCTCAATGATAATTTTGATCTTGGAAATTAAACCAACAATAATCTATATTTTAAGACTACACACAAGTTTGCTATTACTTTTAGTCTTTTCATCTTAATTTACGCAACATCAAAGAGCAATTTATCACTAGCCATATAAATAACTTATAAATTAATCTGAACTGATTTCACTTTCATCGTTTTACCAATACCTAATCAACCTTTAATAAGGCTTTGTTTGATACAAAAGGTCTGGGGTTCTCTCCGGTACTCCGGCTTCCCCCACCTATAAAAACTAGACGACATGAAATAGCTGAAAAATTGCTGGAAGTGGCATTAACAAACAAACAAGTAGTAAACACAGTCTATATTACAGCAGACCACCTTTTATTAACCCTCACTAAAATGACCTCTCATAACAGAGTATACAATCTATATGGTCTCATTTGCAAAACACAAGAGAAATACTGGATATTGAAGGTCTACTGTATATTAACTTACAAATGATTTCATCATGGCTTTCTTTGTTTCATCAGATCCGTCGGAATAGATCTGTTGGAATAATTTATTCAGCGCTGCATCTCCTTCGAGTTTTTCATTTTTCTCCTCTTCTTTAACTTCCTGTTCTAATTTATCCCAGTTCCGTGTGTAATGACTGGATGTGGGATATTTATGTACTGTGTCATTTGCACCTATAAACATTAATAAACACTTATAATCCATTCTATTATATATTACATGGAGTAGGCATTGCCAAAATGCGAGCACAGACGTGCATTTCATAATTGACGTTACTTCCGAACACCCTAAATGTGCCTCTAAATTCCAGTGGTCACGTGATGCCTTTCTTTGTAATGGTGACGTCACATGAAATGTAATTTGATTGTCAGTTTTTAAAGAGCGATTTAGAGATTGCAAAAAATAGTATGAAATTTTTGTTGTTATTTTTAAATATAACTTTAACTTTTTATCGTTGAAAAATTTATTTTTAAGTCTTTTCTTTAAAATTAAATTTAGTGCTTCTTTATTCACTTTGTTCCAGTTTTTTGACGATATCAACTTCCGGACGAAAAAAAATCAATATCAGCATTACCGTAAAAAGTGTCGTATTGTCCGCAGTTTTTGTCTTTTAATCTAAGTCGGAAAGGAATGGTGCGGATTATACGTAAATACAAACTCGGTAGAGTTTTTTTTTGACCCGTTGATTTGTTGTCACTGGCGGTCGCCATTTTGTTGTTGTGTTAGATGCGGTATTTTCGTACTATTCTAACGTGATTCTTTTATAAACTTTCATTATGTATACTTTGTAATGATATTAATTTTACTTAAATTATTTTTATTTATGATTTTAATTATATATGACAAATAAAAATTGAAACGGATACGAAAATAGAGGATGTTTAAACCAGCTATGCGTAAAATGCAAATGGCGTCGTTATGTAATGTTTCAGTACGTTGCAGAAGATCGATGTTTTGGTTGCAATCTTTGAGGGATTGAAATAAAACGTGTTATCTTTTTTCTTTTCTTTGTTTACGTTGATAAATGAAAGGTGACAAATCGGTTTGGTTTCGAAATGTGTGAGTATTCGTTTAACAATGATCAACATAGACGATATGACAATGCACTATTTTTAATTTTATTTATTACAATCGTAAGAAATAAATAAAACGATAAACATTAATGATATTTTAGAAGAGAATAAATTACATATTACAGTAAAAACTTTTTAAAAAGCGCGCCCAAGTCGGACTCGGATGTCATCATCATGACGCGTTTTGTAAAAACTTGTACGTGCGGATTGTACATGCATATAAGAATTTTTCCGCAATTTTCTGGTCCAAGAAAGGGGTGCGGACAATACGTAAATGCGGACTATACGCAACGTTTTACGGTAAGCAGATTTTTATCACGTGATTTCGTTTTGATCACGTGACACGTAATTGCCGTAGAGCTGTCCCGCTGCGAGCTGTGCTCGCTATAAATGAAACACTAGATGTTATGTCAATTCTGATTGGACAAAGTGAATAATTTAATGGCATCAATTTATAGAATCAGAACTTAATGCGACTGCAGATGTTATTTCTAGTAAACAATATATGTGTCTAATTTAAGTCATTAAGTCAGACTTTTCTTGTTGCATAAGATAACCATACTGTATCTTTAGATTTGTCTGCATTAATTCGTAATTTGATGATCACAAATATTAGTTTACTGGCTCTGCTAATGTGTCATCAGTAGATTCAGGATGGTTGATACTCATACCAAATATCGGCTAAATATCTGCAACCATTTAGAACTCAAGTCCAGAGAACATGTGATGGACTGATAGACAGAGGGCAAACCTAGTCCCCTTTGGCAAAGCCGGTTGGAGTCTAATTATCTAGTTGATTGAAAAAAAAATTGTTTAAAACAGATGATAAATTTGACATATGAATGTGAATACTGACCTTGTACAAGAAAATGTTTGACCTTGCCTTCACCTATACTTCATATTGACCTCAATCTTAATTAACAAGGATTGCCAGTTTTCCTGCTGGACGGTCAGGGGTTTTCTCCGGGTACTCCGGCTTCCTCCCCCAATAAAAACTGCATGCCATGATATAGCTGAAAAATTGCTGAAAGAGGCGTTAAAAAACAAACAAACAAACATACTGACCTTGTACAGGAATCTGTTTGACCTTCTCTTCACCTTGACCATCATACTCTAACTTCTTCCATTGTAATTCCTGCTGTTTCTTCATTTTTATTTCAACCTAAGGAAAATTTAAACTAACTAGTAGTGTATATTGTAATTTTGTAGCATGTGTATCATTCAGTTTGTTCTAATTTTTAATATCATTCAATATGCAAACTAGAGGAATGTATTCACACGAATACGACTTACCCGCCTGCCCAAGTTGTTTCGAGCACAAAATGTTGAACAATATAGTACCCAATGCACAGTCAAGATCATGGGTATACACGCACGATTCAAGCGCTTTTTATTTTTTTCAATCTGTCAATATTTTGCCACTTGCAGCAAAAGACTTCAACATCTTGTTATTATTTCTGACTGAAAATTTTCACCATTCAGTTTGCCATTTGTTCCCAATGACACTAAATTATTATGTTGAAAAGTAACCCGATGTTGTTACAACCTGATTCAGCACGGAAACTATCAACACACGGTGTAGAATGGTAACGGACTTATCACGTTTTTTTCTGTTTAACGGACTAATCGGGTTAAGCAAATGACTGTTCGTGCCAATAAACATGAAGTAACTTAGAAAAATGATAACCAGAAGAGGTAAGTTTTATTAAAAACCATACTCACGAAATACAGATAGAAAAATCGAGAAAAGCAAACATGAATTTCTATCATTCATCGTCAAATTGATATTTTTAATGTTTAGAGATGTCCTGTTTTGAGTTAAAAATACATTCAACAAAGCTCTAGCAATTAAAATTGAACAATAATCATTTGCTAACCCGATTAGTCCGTTTAACAGAAAAAAAAACTCGATAAGTCCGTTACCATTCTACACCGTGCAACAATGAGAAAAATAATTAGATAAAAAAAATAATAAACAAACGTGAAATAGATAGATAAAATCTGAGATTTTTTAAAATTAAATACCCCCCCCCTCCTCAATATAAAAATTCAAAACCACGTGGGTATATTTAAATCCTATACACTGCAGCTTTAGCTGTGTGTGTAGGCTATTTATAGAACAGTGTGCATAGCAGTGAACAAAGAACATTAATTAGGGAATATCTCACTAATAATTTAATTAATAAAAAAGTGAAGATTTATATTAATTTTAAAAAAGTAATACAATCGACAATATATAATCTACACCTTTTAACTATCTTTTAAAATTATTCCACGTGACTATGTTTCTAAATTATGTCACGTGACTTTTTTTCACAAAAATGCACAACCACGTGATATATTTAAATACCTGTGTTATCGATCGACAACGTTGGTTATTTATAGAACAGTGCACACAGCATTGAACAAAGAAACCTTAATTAGTGAATATCTCATTAATAATTTAATTAATCAAAAAAAGAGCGCCGTTCGTCTATTGTAATAAATGAGTCCAATAATCCCTGCAAGTTTGAGCTCTTAATATTGTGTAGTTTTCGGATAAAAACGGTTTCACACAAAATCTGTGACGGACAAAATTTTGCCAAAGTGAATACATTACTTACCCGCCTCCTACAGGAGGGCGGGTAAGTAAAAATGATATCTCATATGACAGAATTTTGTAATCTTTTATTTTAGTGATTTTTTTATTCTATTCTCTGTATAATCTATTACAATATTTAAAATTTGATTATGAACTCACAACCTCAACATTGACAAGCCAGGGGTAAATAGTAAACATTAACATCAGCTGAAGAGCTCTATCATTTGTATTTATAATTCACATGTTTTATTGTTCATGTTGCAACTTTTACCACTAATATAGCCAAAATTAAATCACTGCCCAAAAAAACCCAACTTAAAACTTCTTTCCTAAAAAGACTTTTAAAATGAATAAATAATTTAATATTATAAATATAATTATCAGTTTGACCTATTTTAAATTTTTTTCAAAAGGCTATATTTAATATTTTAATAAATATAAGTATTTTTTACTAACTTTATCTGGATCAACAGCTCTTTAAATATTTTCTTTGCAGAAAATTTTTTTATTCTCAATTTCATCCAATCAAATCTTTCCTTTTCCCTTGTTGTCATGGAAATTGAGAAAATTCTCAGGCTCAGCAAAATATTTTTACTCAGAAAGGTTTTATGGCGCCTAGGCCTGATTTTATAAATAGCTTAATAACTTCATAAGTTTGTCAAAGTAGCACAAAGTCCAACAATTGCAAGAGTGATATGGTTCAAGTGAAGTATAATATGTATTGTGAGGAAGTTTACAAGTATAATTGATAACTTTTTTTTCCGCTTACCCTCATTGTCTTTAAAAAGTATCAAAGTGCAAAGGGGCATAACTTTGAATGCCCATCTACTATGTATATACTCATGTTTGATTCTTAAATGTACAAAGTTTCATGAACATCAGATAAAGCTGTCCAAACTGCCACCACAGCAAAATGGTACATGTATTTCCAATTTGTTAAGACTTTAGTTAAAGACTTCTATTATGGTACACTTGAATTTTTTTATTTACCATTTAATATCAGATAATACTACTTATGTGGACTAACAGATTCACTCCTATGGTGACCTTGGCCTATAGTGTTATAATTACAATTATACTACTATTATGGACTGAGAGATCAACTTCTAAAGTAGTCTTGGCCTACAGTATCATAATTAAATTTATACCTGATTATACTACTTATATGGACTAGCAGACCCCTCCCAAGGTCATCCTGTCCAATAGTTTTTATAATTACATTTATACCAGATCATATTAGTTATAGAAACTAACAGACCCCTCCTAATGTCACCTAAAGTAAACTTTACTGTGTCTTTCCTATGGGTGTTTGCCTGACAAAATGGAAAACTGCTACCACGTTTGGTCAAGTTTATGATCCATTTGTTAATCTCATATTACACTTTTTGAAATCAACAATTATTTTCCACAGTTAATCGGCGTTCTAAAATGCGGCTGAATTTTCATTTTGATATAATGATTTTCCATACGAAATTTTGACCTTTTGAACGGAAGTGTATGTTTGGAAAATTCCATTGTTTATTTGAAATCCTTCGGGTAATGTCGTTTGCAGTTAAGGCGGGAAAAGTCTCGCTGTTTGTCCGAATACAATTGTACATTAGGAAAGCAAATGAACGTTTGTAAACAACATTATAACCCTTTAGAAACAAAAATGGCTGACATCCTATGGAAATTTGATCTATCAAAATGAAAATTCAGCAGCATTTCACAACACGGTTTAGCTGTGGAAAATAACTGTTGATTTCAAAAAGTGTAATATGAGATTTACAAAAGGACCATAAACTCGACCAAACGTGGTAGCAGTTTTCAATTTTGTCAGGCAAAATCCTGTTGGACAGACATGGTAAAGTTTACTATAGGTCAATAATATTATTACATTTATACCAGATCATACTAGTTATAGAAACTAACAGACCAATCCTAACATCACCTAGGTCAATAGTTTTTATTATTACATTTATACCAGATCATACTAGATATAGGGACTGACAGACCCCTCCTAGCATCACCTTGGTCAATAGTTTAGTGGTTGAAAATTCCTAAAGCCCGACGCCCGGGGCTTAAAAAACTGAAACCTCGGGCTTGCCGATTTTCTATGAAAAAAGCCAGCCGGGCTCGATCTTTCTTCAAAAAATAAAATTGTGTTTTTATTTTCAATGTTTCTTTAAGTGTATAATGTCACAAATTGTCTTATAAATACTCATAAATCTATTTTAAAATCCTAAAACAAATCGATATTGATTTTCTATTTATGACAGATCTCAATCTTCTCGGCACTTTAGCAACATTGATCAATAACAATTCAAATTTTGTCCTCTCCCTGTACAAAATATACCCCAATTAATTTTCAAGAAATGTCATTGTTAAACTTTAACTTTCAGGGCTCAACACACTGGGCGACTTTGTCGATCTACTGGGACCTGAAGTTGCCCTACAGCGTCTCAAAAGTGAAGTCGATGTCGCCCAGTTGTTTCCCTCAAGTTCACAGTTCTAAGATACTTGTATATGATCTGGTCCAAATAATTAATCCAGACTACCAATTTAGCAGTAAATGTGTAATTCCAATAAAAATGGAAAACAATAGGATTTACGTCTTTCAACTGGATTACGTGCCATTTGTTTATTTACCGGATATGAATAATTACCAGTAGTGAACAATGAAGAAAAGTAAAGTACAACGGCCCATAATAAAAAAGGGTATTTTTTTCATAAACAAACACTTTCAATTGGTTTCAAACTCAGTTCTTTCAAAGTGTATAGTATTTTAACAATTTTCTTTGATAAATATATGAGCTGCACTTGAAAGAATAAAGATGTATAGTAATTATTGACATCATGATAAGTTCTGTAGATGGGTGTCACATGAAGCAATGTGATAAGATTTTTACAACTTTGTCCAAGTGGAAGTTTGCTGAACAGAAGAATTATTTCTGGGTTTAATGTTATGTTATTTTATCTATCTTCTTTGAAAATTTTGTTCAGATAAACATGGCATGTTCATAACAAACTGTTAGAAATATTATCATGTATCAAGAACTTCATAGATGATGTTTATGTCTCGACCTATACAAATATTTTAGTTGATCTATTTATATTTGTGAATACCATGTATGGCTACAAGTACTGAAGTAAATAGAAAATTGGCACTACATCTGTTGCTTTTTTTCATTAATTTTATAATGCTAAAGGTTATGTGCTGTTTGATCTTGCATGCCATGAATAATAATGAAAAAGAAAGAAGAAAAAACTGAATCTATGTGTGTTTTAACACAAGAGAAATAATCCTGGAAATCAACAATTATAAAAAAATAATGTAAATAATGAAAAATGTATGTTACTACTGCGAAAATTAATTATTTGTACGGTCCCCTTGACTTCTCCCTAATGTGGAAGTCCTTGAAGTCTCTATCAGGTCCTCACTTCTCCCTACTTTTTTAGAGTGTGGTGACCACTGAACTTTACGGTTAAGAAAACGGAAAAAATGAAAGCGAAATAAGGAGTCCAAAGCATCGGAAGACCAAACAGGGTCAAATAGTGAATCTAATCCTCCCACAAAATAAAGACCTCAAATATAGACCAAAGGAAAAGAACATCGCTCCAATTAATTTTAGGGCTTGCTTAATTAATGTTGGGGTTTAGGGTGTCAAAGTTAAAAAAGCCCAGGGCTTAGGGTTGCCCAAAAATTTTTTCAACCCCTGAGATTTAATATTAACATTTATACCAGATCATACCTTACTTGTTAAAACTTTAGTTACAGATTTCTCTGGTATAATACTGTGGGATAGGTCCAGCTCTAAACTGTAATCACTTCCTGTTGGTAGTTTTAATGTTGCACTTAACTGCAAAATAACATACAACATGACTCAAACATGATTTTTTAACCCAACTATATTTATATTTGCTGTAAAAAAAAATAGCTACACAAATTTTCAGGGAAACCAAATTCAAGCCCCGTTATGACCTTGCAGGAAAAATAACTACAGCTACATGTACATGTGTATTGTATAAAAATATTGGTTTTAGTTGTACATGCTATGTAAAGGTGAGAAAAACTCAACATAGATTTGATTTTGTAACTGTTTCTAAATCCCATGCAAGTTAAGTGTACATAAGTCATGACACTGCAGTAATCAACAGATAGAGATGAAATATAGAATTTTCCGAGTGAAAGAAATCACGGTAAATCACATGTGAAAATTATCGTTTATTTTCACTCTCTGGTTTTTTCCCGCCAAATATTGCAGTTGGTTTTGTACTATACAGATATTCATCCTCCGTTTATAAAATTTAGGATTAAGCATTAAAATTTTACAAAAACAATTTTGATCTATATAATAAATAGGATAATCAATTGGGCATCATGAATATCTAAAATATGATCACTGGTGCCGCATACAGAATCAGATTAAACTTGTGTGCGGAACAAGTTCTGCGCACTCGTTTAATCGGATGCGTTATGCGGCACTCGTGATCATATTTTGGATATTCACTCCGCCCAATTAATTATCCTATAAGTAATCAACAGTAGATAACCAATGTATTAAACCCCTCACTCAAAATGACTACTCTTTAAAGTTTAATTCTTATAGACTATAATAGAATTATTTGTCTTCTCTATGCTTATTCTGTAACTTTATTTTTAAAAATGTATTTAAACTAAAAAGTGACTTACAGATTTTTCTGTCAGATCCACTTTACAGGTATCTTTATTAACATTCTTGATCAATATGTTTACAATGACATGAGTCTGTGTTTGGTACCAGTCATACCTGAAAACGGGACCAGATTTGATTTTACTGAATAAGGTGTAACAATAACCTGGACCATGAAAAAAAACCCACTCATTTATATAAACATTACGTCTATCAAAATGTTATATACTTAAGAACCTATTGCAACAGTGAAGACAATATGTTAGAAATTCAAAAAAGTAGCTGCTTTAATTAAACAACTTGATTTTTAAAATTTATTATTGTAGCATAAACTCTAGTATGCACCCAATTATAGAATGCAATAATTGAACATACTTAGCTCTGGCTTGTGTTGATAAAACTGAATCTGCAATGTTTGCTTGTGGCTGTGTTGGTGCTGGTTTCTTGTGATGGCTGACATCACTTCCTGTTGACTGACTTGTTTCCATTGGTGATGAATCAGACATGCCCACTCTTGCCTTAATACAGCAATTTATGCAAGAATGTTAAGATATTCATAAATAAAACACATTTTGTGCTATATCTCAAAATATTTTTTTTTAAATATCACAGATAGTGTACACAACTTCAAGATTTTTTAAAACTCGAAATATCTTTATATTTTTACTAAAATAGGAAAATATCTCAAAAACACACTGTAAAAATTCACATGAGGAAAATCACACTCCCAAGTTTTTAATTGACAGGTAAGCTCTACATTCCTGTTACTTGGATTCTAAACAGAAAGCTAACATAGGTAATTTTATGTGGAAAATTTTCATAAGGTTGTTTCCCTTAGAAACTAAAAAAAGAATTCACACACATTTGTTGAAAATCCAAAAAGAAAGGGATGAAAATAAATTGCTCATTTAAAGTGTGGATCAGAAGATAAAACATGTATTTAAAATTATACAATTTGCGTAGTAAAACTTGTTTATCATCAGTGTAGAATTAGAAAGGGTCCATAAAGCTCATATTAGTTTGAAATTTTCTAGACTATTAAACACTGTATTTCCATATCCAATCTGTAAATATCCTTAGTCTTCTTATACTTGTATAAAGAGGACACAAAAGTCTAATGAAATTTTACAACAAATTACCTCTGCACCACTGACTTTTTCTTGATTTGATACTGAAAATAAATATACAGGTAGAAGTATTAGAAATTTCAATATGGAACAAACAATACTTGTATAAACAGTACCAATATATCTGTTACTGTAGATTTTAACATTTCATAAATTTTATTAACTTCAATAAAATCAATCATGTAGCAAGTGCAAAACACTGATTTTTTAAACAATTTAAAAAAAAAAGTTTTAAACTGTCCATCAACTGGCTGTTTATTTATACAAGTATTCTTACAGTATCAGGTTCTTTTTATGAACTAAGAAGTTTTTACAAGGCTGTATGTTTATAACTCTTTAAACCTTTTTTTTCCCCACATCTGTACATGTTTAATAATTATATACATCCTGAATATAGCTGAAATATTGCTTGCTGGACATTAAACAATCAATCAATCAAGCAAGCAATACCAACATATGCACATTCAAAAGGAATCAACGCTGCAGTTCCCGTTTTACAAACTTTTTAATGCTTACCAACCTATATTTTTAACCAAACATCCAATTTAGTCCTTATATAGAACCAAATTGATTTTATTTACAAACTTTTAAAAATAAGATTATTAATGAAATCAATACTACAGGAAGATGTCTTAACTTACAGTCTAGTTCTGCCTCGCACTTTCTTATCCATGTCTTAAAGTTATTATTTTCACCTGGAAAAGAACAGTAAATACAAGTAGGTATACTGAAAACAATTCAAAGCAGACTGTTGTCTCCATGGCAACTTTCTGCTCACATCTGTGCTTTGAATAATTTCAGCTGACATCTGTGCTTTGAATAATTCAGCTGACATCTGTGCTTTGAATAATTTCAGCTGACATCTGTGCTTTGAATAATTTCAGCTGACATCTGTGCTTTGAATAATTTCAGCTGACATCTGTGCTTTGAATAATTTCAGCTGACATCTGTGCTTTGAATAATTTCAGCTGACATCTGTGCTTTGAATAATTTCAGCTGACATCTGTGCTTTGAATAATTTCAGCTGACATCTGTACTTTGAATAATTTCAGCTGACATCTGTACTTTGAATAATTTCAGCTGACATCTGTACTTTGAATAATTTCAGCTGACATCTGTGCTTTGAATAATTTCAGCTGTAGAACCATTTTTAGTATAAAAAAGTCCATGATGATGGTCATTCATATAAAAGCATTTAACGTCTATTTGACTTATCGTCCACAAGGCCTAATCCTGCCGAAAATACAGTTCGTCCCTTGGATCCCAGAAAATATCAACTGAAAGTTAAAATCTGCTAATAACAGTGCACATTGTAAATAGAACCTGTCATTAACTGGTCAGTTACATTCATTACCTAGTTAGAATCTTGTCTTACAGCAGGAACTACCTCTAAATGTTTAACTATATCCACTGGATAAACAAGGGAATAGTACAAAGTTGTACTAAACTAAGATGTAGGCTTTGTTGTAACAGCAGACATAATCTTGAGGACTGTTAAATATAAATTGTAAATGGATGTGGCATGCCAAGGTCAAATTACTATAGAAACAAGTGCCAAAATGGCACAAGATATGCCGTCCAAAATATGCCATTTGTTACACAAAAAATTAAGGACCACAACTTTGAAATAGCTGAAGCAATTTAGCTGGTTATCAATCTTGGTTGAGACAACATATGTTTGAGTTTGAGAGCAGACAAGGTGAATTTGCCATTTTATGTAGAAATAAGGGGCCATAACTCTGAACTGGCTGAAGTAATTTTGCTGGTTTTCAAACTTGGCCAAGATATTATGAGCATAAACATTTTCTCTAAGTCTAAGTTTAATGAAGATCAGACAACAACATTTTTAGTTAGAGAGCGGACAAGGCGAATTTGTAATTTTTTTAATGAATAAAGGGGCATAATTCTGAAGTGGCGAAAGTAATTTGGCTGGTTTTTGAACTTGGATGAGATATTATGCCCATAAACAGTTCATCCAAGTTTCATGAAGATCTGACAACAATTGTTCGCTGTGGATGCCACCCGCTTGCCACGGGTATTCCTTGGGATTCGCCTGGGCATTACTCGTAAGTAGCTAAAGTAAATTGGAACTTGTATGAGATATAATGCATATAAACAGTTTATTCGAGTTTCATGAAGATCAGACAACAACTGTTCTAGTTAGAGAGCCGTCAGCCCTGTGGATGCCGCCTGCCTGCCATGTGTTTCCATAATATGACCTGTCTTAGGTCATATAATAATAAAATCTAGATTTAAAAAATAATTGGAAAAATAAAGTTCATTGAAGATGACAACATTTGCCTCATGACTGAATACTCACTTTGTGTGTCTGATTCGTTCACTGAAATGAAAAGGACATTCTTAGTTCTAGCTTCTTTATTTTTACTTCAGTCCATCAGTTATAATTTGTTGCTAACTTATCATTTTCCCTAACAACACCAAATATGTGCCCTCTTGTTTTCACTTGTACTCTGTGGTACTCTGTCTTCAGGTACATGTACATTACATAGGAAAAAGGGGAAATGACCATCATATTTATCTGTATACAAGTACCGGTAACTAGATAAATAGATCAAAACCATGAAGCTCACTTTGTATGTACACAAAGATATTAGTTGAAGTGTTTACATTTGGGATGATATTTTTCAATTTGGATTTAAATTGCTCTTGATTGGTAATTAGCACATTAATACACAGATGAACTGCAGTAATTTTAGATGTACTGTTAGTAGTTTTTTATATGCGATTTTAAGGAGACATTTGTCAATTTATTTGAAATTAAAAACTACCTTGAATTATATTAGTTGGACATGTATAATTTTTCCTTAAGAGTAAAGTCTACATGTCAAACAATATCCTTAATTCCATCAAGTAAAATTCACATTTATCAACTGTCCTCATTCCTGTCAATGACCACATCATGCACTGATGTCAGCTAAAACGTGTCATACATTTTGTTTCTTCAACAACGTTTTTGCCACTTTAGGCCATTCTTCAGGTATATCCTGGTGCCCAGTTCATTACTTGGGTAGGAACCAGGAGTATAACGGCAATAACCATGACCTTTAGGAGGAAATTGGTTAATTCTTGTCAATTCAAGTTGGAATTAATTGCAACCGTAACTCAAAACCACTCTGCTCACATGCCAGAGTAACTGAACACACGTTATAATCACTGCACAGTCTTTAAGTAACTAAGAAACTTGTCCTTTCAAAGACTTATTGTATTTGTATTTTATTAAATAAAGAAAAACAGTTGACCAAAGAAAGAGACTTGAGAAAAAACAATACCACTTTAACTACCATTCATTCCTGCATCTGTAAAATTTAACTTCATCATAAAGTTACATTAGCATTAAACAGGATTTTCAATTCTACAGATTGGCTGTGTAGAGCTGGATGATTCACTGGGAAGTGTTTAAGAATGAATGTGCATGGGGGGTGGGGGGTGGGGGTGGGGGGGGGGGAGATCCATTGTGGCTATTCTGTATATTGTATCCGAGAACAGAATAATACATAAGATGGATTAAATACTTACAATCCAGCACATGTCCAGCAGTAAAGACTTTTAATGCATCCTCATACCTCTCTAAGTTGAACAAGGCTATACTACAACAGAATTAAATCTATTATAATGATGTAGTTCACAGTAAAACCAAATTCATGTACCCAATCACATTAATCTCAAGTAGAATTCCAATGCACATTTTTTTGACTTAAAATTGTAATTCTTCATGGATTGTCATTAATATTGTTTTGCTAATCCCTTTCAGTACACATATTTTACAGGGGTCACCACACTCTAAAGAAGTAGGGAGAAGTGACTTCTCCCTGTCAGCCAAACAGGGAGAAGTGAGGCCCTGATAGGGAGACTTCAGAGAGAAGTCAGGGGGACTGTACAAACAATTAATTTTCGCAGTAGTTACATACATTCTTTATTATTTACATAATTTTTTTTATAATTGTGGATTTCCAGGATTATTTCTCTTGTGTTTTAAACCATAACACACTTAGATGAAGTTTTTTTTCAATTTTTTTTTTCATTATTATTCATGGCATGGAATATCAAATAAAACATAACCTTTATCATTATAAAATCAATGAAAAAAGTTTAACACAGAAATAATTCTTCTGTTCAGCACACTTCCATTTAGACAAAGTTGTGCTGATCAAAATTGCTTCATGGGACACCCATCTACAGAACTTATCAAGATGTTAATAATTATTTTTTATCTTTATTCTTTCAAGTGCAGCTCATATATTTATCAAAGAAAATTGTTAAAATACAATACACTTTGAAAGAACTGAAGTTTGAAACCATATGAAAGTGTTTGTGGCAGTTGTACTTTACTTTTCTTCGTTGTTCACTTCCGGTATTAGTCACATCTGGTAAATAAACAAATGGCGCATAATCCAGTTGAAAGACTTAAATCCTTGAAGAAATGTTAAATACGCATATTGTTTGCCGTTTTTTATTGGAATTACACATTTACTGATAAATTGGTAGTCTGGGTTAATTATTTGAACCAGATCATATGCAAGTATCTACTGTGAACCATCGGGCGACTTAAGGGAAATAACAGTGCGACTTCAACTTCGCTTTTGAGGTGCCGTAGGACGACTTCAGGTCCCAGTAGGGCAACTTTGTCGCCCACTTCGCCCAGTGTGGAGAGCCCTGCTTTTACATTGTAAATGTAACCAGAGGCTCTTAAGAGCCTGTATCGCTCACCTGATTTTATAGGCAATGAATATGGCATTTCCCTGATGTTAAAGTAAGTCCTGTAATTTTCAATAAACTTTAAATAGAACCATCCAAACAATATTACTAGAAAGCTTTGTTTCATTGGTTAACCGGTTGTATAGAGAAGATTTTTTTTAATTTGCCCATAGGGTCCTATGTTAAACAAAGTCCTGCGGCGGTGGCGGCCATTTTGAATTTCCAATTGCCATAAAAAACATAAACTTTATTAAGGACCATCCAAACAATATTGCTAGTAAGTTTTTGTTTCCATTGTTTAACCGGTTTCAGAGAAGAAGCCTTTAAAAACTTTTTCCCATAGAGTCCTATGTTAAACTAAGTCCTGCGGTAGTGGCCATTTTGAACTTCCAATTGCCATAAAAAACACAAACTTTATAGAGGACCATCCAAACAATATTGCTAGTAAGTTTTGGTTTCCATTGATTAACCGGTTTCAGAGAAGAAGCCTTTAAAAACTTTTTCCCATAGGGTCCTATGTTAAACTAAGTCCTGCGGTAGCCGCCATTTTGAATTTCCAATTGCCATAAAAAACATAAACTTTATAGAGGACCATCCAAACAATATTGCTAGTAAGTTTTGTTTTGATTGGTTAAACGGTTTCAGAGAAGAAGCCCTTTTAAACTTTTTTCTCATAGGGTCGAATGTTAAACCAAGTCCTGCGGTGGCGGCCATTTTGAATTTCCGATTGGGATAAAAAACATCAACTTTATAGTGGACCATCCAAACAATATTGCTAGTAAGTTTTGTTTCCATTCGCTGACCGGTTTCAGAAAAGAAGCCTTTCAAACTTTTTCCCATAGGGTCCTATGTTAAATTAAGTCCTGCGGTGGCAGCCATTTTGAATTTCAAATTGCCATAAAAAACACATACTTTATAGAGGACCATCCAAACAATATTGCTAGTAAGTTTTTGTTTCCATTGGTTGACCGGTTTCAGAGAAGAAGCCTTTTAAAACTTTTTCCCATAGGGTTCTATGTTAAACTAAGTCATGCAGTGGCGGCCATTTTGAATTTCCAATTCCCATCAAAAACACAAACTTTATAGAGGACCATCCAAACAATATTGCTAGTAAGTTTTGTTTTGATTGGTTAAACGGTTTCAGAGAAGAAGCCCTTTTAAACTTTTTTCCCATAGGGTCCTATGTTAAACTAAGTCTTGAGGTGGCGGCCATATTGGTTTACCAATCAAAATAAAAAACACAAACTTTGTAAAGGTCCATCCAATGAACATTATGGCCAAGTTTGGTTTCAATTGGCCAAGTGGTTTCAGAGAAGAAGATTAAAATGTAAAAAGTTTACAGACGACGACGACGACGCCGACGCCGACGGATGAAAAGTGATAACAATAGCTCACATGACCCTTTGGGTCAGGTGAGCTAAAAATCCAACAAATGAATTTGTTCTTACCCTCTTCTATAATAAGCTTTTGAATTTTTTGGATTTAATTCTGTAGCAGTGTTTGTATCTTCTAATGCCTCTAAAAAATAGATCAAAAATTAAGTATTTCTTTTCTATCTAACCAAACGGATCATAAATGCAAATGCTAGCTTTAAAAAAATCAGCTTGACTCTTCAATCTATGTATATTGAACAATGACATACATGTAGAATCTTTTTGCCTTGCTTGTGGTAAAGATATTCAGGTCATAGATGCTTCAATTTTATTGCAACCAAAACATTAAATGAATTTTGCAGATTCTGTGAGAAGATGCCAGATATTTTTAGTTTAGAATCTTTTTTGGACTATACACTGATGGTTTGAACATTCACACTTTGCCACACATGGTAGTGTTTCTATGCACACATGATTCTAATTATTTGAAATAGGATGTTTGTTTGCTTGTTTGAATGTTGTTCAACATCACTTTCAACAATTTGTCAGCTACAACATGGTGTCCAGTTTTTTTATTGGTGGAGAAAGCCGAAGACTTGAACTGGACAGTCCTTGTGATCAATAGTAGACAAATTACCATAACCACTCGGCCACCAGGGAATATGAACAAACCTGCATATCTCTCTAGTTTTATCAGAACCTGAGCTCTAGCAGCATAAAATTCGTCTTTACTGTCCTCATCGTCTTTACTTATTGCCTCTGTATAGAGCTAGAATATAGATTTTTCATGTGGTCACTTAGCATTGCCTTTGCATGTAGAAACATTGTAACATGAATTAGGTAGATAACTGCAAACTAAACTATATCCATAAAAATGGTGCTGTAAAAGCCCAACTATTAAAGAAAAAAAAATAATGAAAAAAAATATTGGAAATTTTTATTTAGTTAAACCAGTGTGTTTTTTTCAGTGTACTATAAATATGGCTTTAATACAATCTAATACATAATTTTTACACATCAAATTTTTAATAAGGGCTTAACAGCTCATTTTTTATTTAAACACTTGGAAGTGATGCAATGCAGGGCTCACGCTGGGTCAAAATTATAGGGAGAAGTCACTTCTCTTTTAGGATAGAACAGGGAGAAGTGGGTGGACAACAGGGAGAAGTTATATGTCGCGAAAGCGTCCTGTTTTCATTGTTTTTTTTTAAATAAGTGTTGGCATTTGCATTCTTATTGTTATATGTTTTTTAGCAGTTTAATTTATTGAGGATAATGTATCAAAGATTTGATTCACTATTCAGTATACTTATTTCACACATTTTCATAAATACATGTATTAAACATAACAATAACATAAGAATAAACTGTCAAAAAAATGTTTCTTTGTCATTGGTACACAAATTGATTGAATTATAATGAAGTACTAAGAACTAGAGTAGAAGTAGAAAATTACATCATTGTGACACATATTATATGATATAAAATGGTAAAATTCACTATTAAAATTATTTTTAAATATTTCACTTAAATTTGTTTTTAAAAAGTAACTGCTAAAATGCTTTATTACTACGTTTCTGTCATTGCAATACTCATTTCATACCTATCAGCGTAATACATATCCGCTCCGGAAAATTTAATGTTTTTGCACTGAACTGGTTTTCGGGCGTATTTTAAACCTACGCTTTATATTCTTAATACAAATTAAACGGGTACCAGTTGACTTTGTGGCGCCTAAACAAAATAAACATGACACGGTATCAAAAATATGACGATTCTTACCAAAATGGGAATAAAATTTTAAAGGCGACATTAGGCGATTCTACAAAATGATAGGGCGAATTCACTTCGCTTTGGAAGATGATCGAGGGCGAAGTGGGACCACGATAGAGCGACTTCTTTGCCCGAGTCACCCTCCAAAGCGAGCCCTGCAATGGTATACAGTACATGTATGTAAATAATAACACATAGTGAGAACAAAGCTTTTTTATTTCTGTGTTATTTATTAGTTGCGTTACGTTTTCTTCCCACTCAAGAATGAGTAAGAATGACTACTGCCAAACACTTGTTTCTCTCAAGCAATTTCATTAGTTGATATTTTGAAGGTGTGACGTCATATGAAAATCTTCTAGCCGGGAATTTCCTAGCTAAGTTTGTCAGGGTTTCGTGGACACGTGGATGATTTTATATTAGAAACATCTCTAATTGTATCGTTGCATAATCCTCTAGACTTAATATTTTTTTTTGTGTATGCTGTATCATCATGTTGGCGAACTAATACTTAGTAATACTGCTGGTTGGTAGCTTCATTTAGTCTTATATATAAATACATACAGAGGAGAAGGGGTGGACAATATGGTAGTGGTGGGCGGTATTACTAGTATACATGTGTTTTGTGATTAGAGTCATTAGCAAGCAGCAAGGAAAACTTGAGTGTACATTGGGACAAGTAAAAAGAAAGCCTCTATGGGAAATATCATAACAATTTAAGTATACCTTCTTAAAAAATGTGTTCGGTAAATTATACTTTAGGTGGGGGCGTTTTTCCAGTTGGGGCGATTTTGCAAAAAAGTTGTGGCGTTTTTTATGAAGGTGATTTTATCGTGGGGTGTTTTGACTTGTATGCGCATGGATTCATTTTTTACACCTGCATGAAGGAAATTCAAGAGGGTGGCCACATGGTATGGGTCTAAATTTTGTTTTCATCATTTTTTATTATGCAAGAGAAATTCTTATGATACTATAGATATATAGAAGTCAAGGGGTCTGTAGCAGCCAAGCTAATATTTTAGACCCATTGAAGACAAATGTACAAAGTTATTATTTAGTATACATGGAATGTTCTAGAAATTTATTCCCTTAAACAAAATTTTTATTCCTGAAAAATTTATTCAACGTTAACCTTTGTAGTGTTTTTATTTTCATAAATATTTACATAAGTTACGTGTGAGAACATATTTTTACGAGTACAGTAACTAGTAGTAACTGCTCCTGTATACCAATTCTTGCATTCTGTCATACCTCGAGTGCTTTGTGATAGTTTTCATTAACAAATTCTTCGTTTGCCTTTCTGAAAATAAAAGGATAATATTCCAAATTAAATTGACTATTAAGAAAATAATTGCTATTAACAAATTGTCACAAGTCACGTTATAATTTCCGATAATTTAAAGTTTTGAACTCACACAAAATATTCCGATGCCATTTTGTTTACGAGGCGAAAACAAATTCTGAAACTTTTACGGAAACAACCTCGTATAAAGTTCCGGTATACACTACTTTGTGTTCAGGATACTGAAAAATTACATACTGTTGCGCTTGCGTGACAAAAATATGGCATAAATAAGCTGAAAAAAACTATCTTATATCTTTTGTTCAAACGTGAGAAGGGTGCACTGATCAAGACTAGTTGACATCGTGAAAGAAATGAACCAACTAATATGAATGTAGGTGCAGCCTTAATGCGAGCATCGCACATTGTTCATGTCGTTACTTCAGAGCCCCCTAACAGTGCCTCTACATTCCATTGATGACGTGACGTTGTATCAAATGTGTTGGTGACGTCACAAACTCAATTTCAAATACAGCGTTTCAGATTGAGAAAAAGTTGTCTGGCATTTTTGTAGTAATTTAAAAAATAAACACTTTAATTTTATCGATGTCAAAATTATTTTTGTCTACTTTTAAATTATATATTTTTTCGTTCGTCTACAATATTTTCTTCGGATAGCTCTGCTACCATCTGAAAATGATTTGTTCATATGGATCACGTGACTTTTTTTACACACACGCATGTAACCGTATAGCTCGCATCTGCGATGCTCGCTAATAACTGAGGAACTTGTCGAAAAACCCTTGGCCAAACTTAAAGATAGATAAATCGAATGCTAGTCACTTCGGTACCTGGTCACGTTGGTACAAGGACACCTCGGTACTGACCTGGACACTTCGGTACTCGGTACCGGACAGTTCGGTACTAGGTGTTGGTCACTTCGGTACTGAGAAGATTTTTCAATTGTATTAATTGAATTTTGTATTATATTGTTTAAATTTTGCATAATATTGTCTTAGTTGGTACATTTATATTTGTATATTGTCATGTGTAAGATGATAAATGTGTTTTGGACGTACAAATTTCTTGGAATGTTATTCTCTATATCAGGCTCTTCTACCGAGACAAAGCATGATTTATTTAATTAAGCAACTAAAGCATTATACAAACTCAAGGCGGATCTGTTGTCCCTTGGACCAAGCATGAAGTCTTCTTTACATATATTTAACCATACAATTAAGGCTATTCTTAATTATAGCTCTGAAATCTGGCGATGCTATCTACTAAATCGTTTAATAGTGATTCGTTATGTGATTTTACGAGACTTACTGGCGTCTTCCCTTGCGAAAAAATAGAAATACATTTTTTGAAATATTTACTTGGTGTCAGTAAAAAAGCTTCAAAATTTGCTGTAATGTCGGAATTTGGTCAATATCCAATAATGTTTGACAATTTTAATTCTGTTTTGAAGTACTGGCACAGGTTGAATAATTCACTTACTGAATTGTTAAATGATGCATTTACTGAAATGAAATTAATGCATAACAATGGAGTAGACACCTGGTATGGTTCTTTAGTCTACTTGCTCAACATTTTAAATATTCCTGTGGAGAGTAGCTCAATGGCCTTGAACAAAATGTTAAATATTCTATTGTCGAGCACCGAAAATATTTACTAGTATACAGAAATTTATGGTACCAGCACAGAGAGAAACTCATTGCTGAAGAAAGTAAACTTAGAACATATTTAAAAATTACGAAAGCCCATTAGGCTTATTTTTGTAGACTAAAAAAAACTTTTTTTCGCTTAACAACGCGTAACATTCACGTAATAACGCAAAACTTTCGCGTTATAATGCGAAAATTTCGCGTAATATCGCGAAAAATACTATATAATGAATGTTTATATTTATTTTCAATCATTTTTACCAAAATGGAGAAGGAAAAGGATTTTTTATACATTTCTTTGAAGCATTCGTCAGATGAAGTAAAGGACAAAACGATTTGAGAAAAGGTTTAAAATAAGCAAAGCAACATCACAAACATCAGAGTAATCCTTTCTTTTCGTCAATCGTAATTTTTTCAATGTCCTTTTTAGTGTTGAATTGCTTATTATGATTCTATTCAAAATTGCTAGAAAACTTAAAATCTCATTGTTTGCAAGTCCAACCTCAAAATAGAGCTATATAAGTTTTTCGGTTTCATACTTCATTTTATAAAACAAAAACTAGATACCTATCTAACTTTTTAAGATATACATAGAGTTACGCATTGTGAAGAAAAAGTTCTGCGCAACATATTATATAAAGAATTTTTCGCGTAATAACGCGAAAGTTTTGCGTTATTACGCGCTAGTTTCGCATTATTACGCGATATTTTCGCGTTATTACGCGCTAGTTTCGCATTATTACGCGATAGCTTCGCGTTGTTACGCGATAGTTTCGCGTTATTACGCGAAAAAAAAATTAGTCTACCAAAATGAGCCTAATGGGCTTTCGTAAAAAATCAATTGTAACTGGTTATGAAAAATATTTGGATATTATTATAGTTTGATAAAAGGGAGTGTTTTGCTAAATTTAGAGTAAGTAATCATCAACTTTAAGTTGAACTCGGTAGATATACTAAACCTATGACCCCATTAGATCTTATAAAATTCGTCTTCAACCCTTTTTAGGTCACATTTATCACATATATATTGGGTTGAAAAGGGTTGAAGACGAATTTTATTATTTCTCAGAGTGTCCTAAATTTGATACCAAAAGAAATTTACTTTTTAATATTGTGAAAAAGTATAACATTAACTTTGAAAACCTTTCTGCATCTGACAAAATTTTCAGGTGTTTTAGTTGTGAAAATTCTGAAATTGTTGACCAGTTGAGTTGCTTTCTGCATGAATATAACATAACTTAAGCTATGTTCTATTTAAGGTCCATTAATAGCTATGATGCCCCAATTTTTTCTCATTCTCTACGATTAATATTTGTCTGCCATTGAATTTTATAATCTCTGTTATTTATGTACTGTAATAATCATACATGTTGTGCTGTATTTGCCCCTCGAGGCCCCATAACGTGGCCCATAATTGGCCAATAAACTTGTATTCTTGTAGGTATTCTTGTCTTAAAGTTTTGTTCGATAGGAACATTCCAGCAGCACCTGCGTATATGATTTAAGTCCGAGATTCGAAACCGGGGACTGCTGTTGATTATTAAGTCACTAAAACAGGGGTTTGACGTACATAATTTGACGTTATCACTTCAGACGTTCTGTGAGACCAGTGGCGTAGCTAGGTTCTGATTTCAGTGCACGCAAAACTTACGGCAGTGGGTATGGGGCCATTTAAGACCCCCATCTGGTCTAGGGCAGGACCCTGGTAGGGCGTTCAGGAGCCCCACTGAAGCTCCGCGGATATAGCCTTTAAGAACTTAATTTTAAGTGTATGGCAGCTTACTTTTCCAATGAAATTGACCAAGTCACGAGCGTTCAAAAACTTTATTTCAATGCATTTTTAAAATAACTTTTTGTAAGAATTTGCAATCTTCCAGCCAGGGATGTTCCAATAATTAAAGGAATAACGACAAAATGATTAGAATCGCGCGAGTTTTCCGAGAAATCATATTTTAAAAACGAAAATTCATTTTGAGTGATGCGGAATAACGTCTTGTAGCTAACATCGGACCAAAAGTAGGAGAATTTCCGGACTAAATACTACCTAGAAAAATAGAATGAGTATGGTTGAAGAATTTTTGGACTGAAAACTACACAGAACATATAGAATGAGTATACCTCTTCCTCTTCCCTAGTGTCCTTTCTTTAAAAAAAAAAACAAAAAAAAACCACACAAAATTGCCATTTCGTTGTGCACGCAGGTGCGTCGTTGCTTTAATGGTAGAGCTACGCCACTAAAGTCAGGCATATGTAGTCTAAATTTGTTGACTCTTCCATGAGAATGAACATCGTATAGTATTTACAAGACAAGTCAATACTATCTAATGATAATGAAGAACAGAAAATTAAGAAATAACAAAACAGTACAAATTATTTCTCCTGTAAAAATTCTTTACTTACTATCAATACTTTATGACGGTATGGGTACAAATGTCCATTCTCCGCATGCAATAATTTGTCAATGAAATCATTGTAGTAATCTCATAATCATTAACATACAGAAAAGAAAATTTGACATGGTTCATGACACCGAAGAACAAAAATGTGTCAATGAATTGTCTAACGACTGGCCTTGGTTAGCGCTAGCCTTTTTTAATAGAAATAACATTTCAAATAAAAAATAATGATCTCAGAATATATTTCTTAGGAATAAATGAGAACCGAAAATTGCAATTTTGTAAAAGGGTTGTGCATGCAGGGGAGGGAATGAAAAAGCCCTATTATCATTGTAAAGCAATTGATGTGCAACGATATATAATAACAAATTTCTGGAATTAATATAAGATAGATTTCATGAAAGAGGCCAATGTTGTGCTGAGCCTGAGCCCTATTTGATCTGATATTATTTGTGTGTGGCATGGTGTCAACCACAATAAATATTTTCGTTTGTATGCTTTATCGGTCTTGCGAGCATTAAGGCTGTAACTGAGACCAAATATATAATACGACAAATAAGATGCTGATTAAAATGCAGTCGTTAACTTGAACATGAAACCAACTGAAACGCAATTTTTCTTTTCATCTAGCTTTTCTTTATGACGTGTTAAGGGGAAAAACTTCTTTAAGGAGTTGTTCAACACATATGCACCAATAATCATTTTGCAGACTGTTATGGTCTGAATAATTTTTGTATGGAAAAGATTTTCTCTAGCTCACGGTTTTCTAGATACTAAGGTAAAATGACAAAAATCAACAATTTTGACAATTTAGGGGCAATAACTCCAATAACACATTGTAAACACAACTCAGTTGCGAGTATTGTCAATGTTTCAAAGAAGTCATTTTAGTGCTTTCAGAGCAGACGATTTTTAAAGATCAATTTAACTTGATTACAAAATTAAAGGGAAATAACTCCTAAATGGTTTATCAGAAAATCTTGATCATTAGTCATTTTTGTAGCTCTCAAAGCGCTCAACAATTTAGCAATACTACTAATTTGTTCCCTAGTTCTAACAATTTTAAAGATTTTGAGGAAATAATGTTGAAAATCACAAGTTTTAACGGTTAAGGGGTAATAACTCTTACAAGGGGATCGTCGAACAACTTTTACTCAATAGAGAGTTTTATAAAGCTTTTGATGCTGAAGAAGTCTCTTCGGTTTTCCTATATGTGTTGTACTTTTTTAATAGCCATTTCGGCCATAGTTAGGCGTATATAGTACGGATCGGCAATATTTTAATAAGACGTTTTGGCCATGGTTTTATGTAACTAGTTTAAAGCAAAATTTTAAAAAATCTTCTTTAAATGCATATTGATAAAAAAAACTTTGAATTAAATAAATGTTTAAATTTTCCACCTTAAATTAACGATGCTATTGTGTTAATTACATTGTTTATAATCTATCTTTTAATAAGGTAATTAATTAAAGATAAGGGATAATTCATCGTCCCAAGTCAGGAGTTCTAAGACCGCGCTCGATGATGGAGCGAACGCGGACTCAGAACTCCTGACTTGGGAGGATAGGATAATTAATCACCAATCAAAGTTTTTAATCACCATTAAAAAGTAAAATAATTTAAATACTTTGATGTTAATCAAATTGAATACTCAAATGATGACCCAAGACTAACAGCAAGCCACTGAACTTAAAACCTGATAATAATTTTGAGAAAATATAATGAATATAAAAACACAACGAGAAGTTCTTTATAGTACCGACAAAAGTGCACAAAATAAATTGTTTAAATTCACATTCGTTTTTCTTCATTTATCTATAAATAATAGAACCAGATACATATAATTATGTAATTCAGGGACCTTCTGTATTTCCTATAATATATATGTTCAATATTTATTTAAGTCTTTTACGATTTCTGGCGGTTCATCATGAGTGGTAACTAAATAAATATTTAACAGAAACATATTCTATTGATGCTAATTATGATATCCAACAGTAATACTATAAATATAGGATCTTACATTGGTACGAGTGGATTATCGGATTTCTCCAATCGAGATAGTTAAATTATGGAATTTTAAGTCCGAACCTCTAACTATCGAGATGGAGAAATCCGATAATCCAAGAGTACTAATGTAAGATTCTGTTTCTCTAATTTTAACAAGTAGTAAATTTGCGAAATGAAGTACATATTCTCCCAACCCTATTTACGCTCATGGCTTGAATACACGGTATATGGAAGGTGTTTTGTTTATGACGTCTTGAGTTCTGATTATGACAATAAATGTGACGAGAACTATATTTTCCACACCGGTCAAGCGGTTGAAATACTACGTCAAAATTACAGAAATATGGGATCTTACATTAGTACGAGTGGATTATAGGATTTTTCCAATCGAGATAGTTAAATTTCCATCGTTTAACTACCGAGATTGGAGAAATCCGATAATCCAAGAGTACTCATGTCAGATTCTGTTTCTATAATTTTAAAAAGTAGTAAATTTGCGAAATGAAGTACATATTCTCCCAACCCGAATTTTACCTTTATGATTAGAATACGCGGTAAATGGAAGGTGTTTTGTTTATGACGTCATGAGTTCTTATTATGACGTTATTATTTTAAACCAATCAACTGCTGAGAACAACAAATTTACTAGTGACGAGATATATTTGTTCCACACCGGTCAAGCGGTTGAAATATTACGTAAAAATTAGAGAAATTCTACAATGCTATAAGCACAGTATGGTCGAATGGCGATGGCCTATTTGACATATGGCCGAAATGTACTATGGGCGAAATCGAGTACATGGCCGAAACGTCCATATACCTTTGAACTATAAAGACTGTATTTTAACCCCCTCCCGTTATATTTTTAATCAAGGTGGCCATGTTGGTTGGTTACGACCATAATTTGTATAAACTTTGTAGAGGACATTACATGGGACATCTTACTGATAATGTGTGCAAAGTTTCAAAGCAATCCTTCAGTAGTTTGGGAAGAGAAGATTTTAATAGAAAAGTAAACAACGACGAAGACAAACATCGACGAACGACGGACGCCAAGTGATGGCAATAGCCCACCTAAATAAAGACCAAGATCTAATATGATTGATTTAATGTTGTATCTCTACCTTGAACTGGTCCATGGAACTTGATACGTTTTATAAATACAATAAAATTTTACCGGACGGATCCGAATAAATCCGATATTGTTGAAATGTTAGAATGTACTTCCGGTTTAATATAATAATATTTTCCTGCACAAAATACATATTTATTGTTCAATTGTAGAGACAAATATAGAACCTATTTATGTCAGGTATGTTTTTGCGGACTAAAGCTACATTTATGCGTACTTTGCACGTTTAATTTCGTAGTCCGGTACATGAGTTTATTGTTTACCTGTACACCCAGTTCAGTGGCAGTGCCAGTTGCCGAGTAGGTTCAAGAATCAAGGCACCTGTTGTTGAATCATACAATTTTTTATAAACTGTCAAATTAATGTGAGTCTTTAATTGTAATCCGACTTCCGAAACGGTCACTTTTCATGAAATGTGTACCAATTTCTAAAAGTAAGCGACCATATGGAATGTCGGAATGAAAATGGTTTGGCAATACGAACAAACTCTTCTTCAGTTCTTGTTTCTACATTTATTTTGTAAATATAAGAATAGAAATTCAGAAACATAAGCCTGACAATCTGCTGTACATCAGTTTTATATAACTTATCACATAATATTGTATAATCCCAGCTGAAGACTTGTGTTATAAAATCTTAAAAATAAATATTTTGGCATTTAGAAATTTTGTAATTGAGGACTTTCCAATTTAAAAAATGCCACCAAGTGTCCACTACCGGTACTAAAGACTACGGCTACAGCCGCAGTTTGTCCTGTTGAAAACTTCTGAAACAGACAATTGTCTTTGATAAATTTGAATGCTTCATGTTAATGACAGGTGTCGAAATCTGAGTTATTATCTTAATAAAATTCCCTGCTGTATAAACATGATTGTTAAGTAATTAACCGATGTTTATTTATTACCCCATTCATATGACGCTAATCTAAGGTAGAACCTCAGCTGTTTTATGATCTTTTATAGTTTGATTAACAAGCTTTCCAGTGACATCCCTGTTCCAAAATTCCAACTCACCTATTGCCTATGGCTATACTAGTAGTAACAACTAGAAATGATGTGAATTAGATGATAATTTAATGGGTCCGTCTAAATACTGTTTAGCCCAGACTAGTTCACTTAGCCCTAGATATGCACATAGCCCATGAAGGAATGATTTATTTGTTAATTTTTTAATGCAGATATATTAATTTTAAGATGACAACGCACCTGTCCAATTTTAGTGACTTTTCATAAAATGGTTATTGAAAAAATTGCATGGAAATGTTTTCATTTGGCACGTGCCATTAATCATAAAACCAGTCAACCGTTAAAGATTATCACACTTATCTAATTAGGTCAGGTAATATACACAAAACAAACTATACACGTTAATCTTTAATTATTTATCATTAAAAAAAATAATTATAATAATTCAAGCCATTTAGAAAAAAAAAACATACAATGTTTCAAGAAATGTATAGCCTAAAATACAAATATATACAGAATGTTCCAAGAAATGATACAAGTTTATACAGACAATGTTTCAAGAAATGTACAGCATAACACAAAAATTATTTAAAATCATGGTTTTGTCCTACAATTTTTTGGTCTTCATATCTGGTAGGGTTTTGTGGCTATTCTTTTCTGGTATTTCAAAATTTTTGTACTATGAAGATTTTATTGTTTAAGATGTCTCTTAGGAATAATGACATGCAATTTATAAGTTGTCCTTGAAAAATTAAGCCTTTTGTAGCAGCTACAATGAGCCTACTCTTTTTCGAAATCTTCAAAAGGGGTCTTTATCGTGCAAGGATCGTGGCACTCTCCAAACACGTTACCCACTACGGACCGCGGTCAGGCTTTCTGTATTATGACCTGACAACCCCCCAACGAGAGGGTCTCCCCTATCTGCCACCCGGGGACTTGCAGGGCTGCTCTGTGGGTCGAGTACTGGGAACCCTCCCAGTATGGTCCCAGAGGTCAATACAAGTTACAGTTTCTTGAATTTGTGTTTTAATATGAGACAGAAAAGTATGATACGATAGAAATTAACCTTCCCATTGCAAAAATACAGGTCATAAGAATATTGGATGGTCACCTGTCTCTTTGGAAACAACTTTAGTATTCTTGTAAACCAGCTTTGTCACATAAACTAACCCTAAATTAAATGTTCTGTCTATACCCAATATGCGGTCTCTATTGGTAGCTAGAAAATGATGGGAGTTTGTTGTTACCCTGCATATATACAACTTCTTTTACAAAGTCATGATTATTCACCATAGAAAGTACCTGAATGATTTCGTCCGCAACATTACCGATAGCCCTCTGTATAATCTGTACCATTTGATCTTTTGATTTAGGTTTATTTTAAGTTTAGTGTTAAAATAATAAGTGCCAAATTGGCATCAAAACATTTCTATTGAAGTAAATTTTGGGTTTATTTAACATTTATTTCCTTTAAAATTATTCATGATAGAGTCTGATTGAACAGTTAAAGATAATTAACAAATAATTATAGTAATTAACCTTTCTATTGTGTCACAAGTGGCTTCCCGCTGCGCTTGGGGGTTGTATTGGGATGGCCTGTGCCAAGAAAATGTTAAATATCTCGCTTATTTTGAAAGATTTCTTTTAAAGATAATAATTCTACCTATTATATCAATATCTTTAATATGAAATGTTAAAAAAACATAAAAACTATTAGATTTGATCGGCTAGGTGCATAATTGGGGCTAAGTGCACTTAGCCCGGGCTAAGCAGTATTTAGACAGACCGTAATTTAATTGTGATAGACAAACAATACAAAAACAATGCAAAATCTTTATTTCCATATCATAGTCTTTTAGTGATGATAGCCATAGTTTTTTTAACTGGAAGTAGAAAGGGAGATAAATCATGTAAAACTAGAAATGGGTCAATTAAAATTCCAAATGCAATATTATAAATGTAGTCTTTTGAAGAGTTTGCAAAAAGCACATACTATTAATAAGAGTAGATTTCCAACTTAAACATGTAAAGAAACAGTAGATGTACTATAACTATTTTGTAAACATGTACATTACAGTTTGAATAATTATTTGTAATTCCAGTATTGGTTATGATTTTACATTGGAATTCAACACTTCAGATTTCTGTTTTTTAAATTTATACTCATGACCACGTGTTCTAGTAAAATAAAGGCTCAACATTTTTTGTGGGACAAGTGATGTTTAATTGGACTACTATATTTGTCCAGGAAGCTCCAAATGACAACCATGAACAAATTAGTTTCAAACACTGTACATGTACTGTACATACTTACTAGTACATTATAATAAGAGACTGCTCATTCACATAGGATCAAAATGTAGACTATACATGTATATTTCTAAACTAAAATTTGTAAGTCCAATCACTAGTGATACATAGTCATACATTACATGTACAGTACCTTGTTCAGTATAATACTAGATGAACAGTCTCACTATGTGACCAAAATAAATGTCACAGGTCACTATTTACATGTAGACAGAACCTCATTGTACAAATAAACCTCAAAAGTCAGTAAACACACATTTACATATCTGGTTTTACTATAAACTGTTATTTGGAAAAGTAATAAATTGTTTAGGTGGACTATGGCTTTTACACTGTACATTTTTTTTCATGTGAGTACTACATGTACAATTAACTAATTATAAGTACTAGTACCGTCCGACCAAGAGCATTAAGTTGTCGGTGTAGGACGTAAAAAATTCGTCAAGTCAAGTACTAGTACACGTTAATGTACGTAAATCAGGTTATTTTGGTTGCAGTTTTATTTTGGTTTATATGGTGCTTTTTGCAAAAGAGCCAAAATTAAACACACATGCGTCCCCTCAAATTATAGTACAATATGTAATATATACAACACAGGCCGAATTTTACTGCCGTTATAATCTGATGTTAGTTTTGTCATTTGTCTGAATAACTTAGCCCCCCCCCCCCCCCCCAAAAAAAAAAAAAAAAGCAAGGGTATGATTATTCGTTCTATTAATAACTTTAATCACTACTGTGATTTAAATTGGGGGCAACTATATATGGAATGTGCCAAAATTTATATAACAGATCAGTTGGATGAAACATCACAATTAAACACACCAAAATAATAAAAAAAACACATAGCTTTTGAGACCAACACACCAAAATATCCCAATGCCAAAATATTACGTTGTGAGGCAAAATATTTGTTTTCATGGTATACAAATTGTGTACAGTCACTTTATTATACATGTATTTTACATGTTTTATTGCAGTTTTCACATTGTGCTGTGTATGTATAACTATTTATTTCAGGAAATATTTTAAATCTTAAAATCATTTTGGTTGCAAAACTTATTATACCAATGCTTCGAAGAAGAGGGAGTATACTGTTTTACACTCGTCCGTCTGTTAGTTTGTCAGTTCTTTCATCAATCTGTACAAAAATTTCTGTCACAGTTATCTAAGCAACTATAGGATGCAGTGAAGCCTGATATTTTGCATATTGTTTTATCCTATAGTACCATATGTTGTATAGTGATTTTATGCTCCTTGGTCATCTACTTCCTGTTTACGGTCAATACTTAGATTTTTACACATAGTTGATATGAATGCAAAATTTCAGTCACAGTTTTCTAAGCAACTTTAGGATGCAGAAGCCTGATATTTTGCAAATTGCTTTATCTAGTATTATAGATTTTTACATATGGTTGACATACATGCAAAATTTTTGTGACAGCGGGCCGGAGTATCACTAGTGAGCATTACATGTAGCTCACAGTCCACACTTGTTAAAATAATGCTACAAATGTCAAAATCCAAATTTCCAAAAATAAAAAAATTCCCCAAAAAGCCCCAAAATCTGTTCATTTTTAATATTACTATATATAAACATGTGTATGTTACATATAAATGCCAAAATTGTGTACATTTATTTTTGTTTTGGCACCAAAATGGAAAGTCATTAGAAGATAAGATTTTAGGTAAGAATTGCATTGTTAATCAGAGAGCATGCCTTTGCTTATTGTTGTGATGTTACTAATTGTATTAATGCCACTCTGTACTTCCTTGCTCCCTTGTACATGTATATATCATATTTACAGTATGTTCCTTGTACATTGTGTATGTACATGTATCAGAATATCTTGACAGAGTTCAGTCCCTTTATTTCCTTTGTGATGTATATATTTGAGTAGGTCTGTTCGCAGAGTACTGTACAGTCTGGTAGTACAGTAATTAAATAAGTAGAATTGATGTATATTCTTGTAGATAAATGTAAAATCTGGTTTAAATGACCTTTCAAAACTGTTTAAATGACCTTTGAAAACTGTTTAAATGATCTTTTAAACTGTTTTAAAAACCACTTAAGGGGGAGTTCATGACATGATTTAAAAATAAAGATCTTATAAAATAGGATTTTGATAACTGCAGTACAAAGGGACTTTGTGGCTGAGTGATGTAGGTAGTATAATATCCATCTACTATTCATAACCAGCATATCAACAGTGGATGTGTGAACATGCATTCGAGACTGGCTATTGTAACCTTTTTGACAAGAATTTCCAGTTTTCTTGTTGAATGTTGTGAGTTTTTTACTCGATAGTCTCTTGTCATCACATCACTAAACATTGCTCAAAATGGCATTAAATCTGTAAGAAAAAACAATGCATTTGGTGTTCAAGTTTTATTGAACATTTATTTAACCAGAACTCAACATTTTATTTGAATAAACTCTGTTTAAAATATAATGTACATTTTGTTATATGGTTGTGTTTTCTTTTTTTTTTTGTCCGTAAGGGGTGGGGGAGGGGGGGGGGGAAGGGGAGGCTAAAGAAAGCATCAAATAACCCATGCACGTAAATGAATGAAATGGTACAAATCATTCATCTTTGTATATGAGTTTCCTGTTACATTATGTAGTATATTTCGTATTCCATATCAGTACTTACAATTTTGTTTTTTTTATTGAAGACAGTCTATGTGACCTAATGAATGCACATGTAATTATTATTATAATGTTACATTGAAAAGTCTTCTTGAATTTTATTTAAAAGAGCCTGAGTAAAGATTAATTTTGATGTATTAGTACTATTAATTGGAAAAAAATCAACTGAATTTGACAACCCTGTATATACAATGTAGGTATATTTGGTTTCCTTTGTCCAGTACTTCAGGTTTAATTAATGTAGTCCAAATTATTTGTTGTTGAAATAAGACACTTACAAACAGTACCATGTTTCTGGACTATTTGTCTATATATGGATTATAGGTCTTATTAGCATTTTCTAAAATATCAACCTACTAGTATAGACTGAAACATACATGACATACTAGACTAGTCAAGATGTAAAAGTAAATATCTATAGATCATTTTCTGTTTTGAACAATTACCTTTGATTCATGACCGGTGTTTGTTACAGATTTTATCTGGTTTGGAAATAAACAAAAACTGGATATTTTATATGAACACAATTGCCAATCCCTCTGCTCAGATAAGTCACAATGTTTTTGTAACCCTAAAATCAAAGGTAGTATCATAATTAGGTTTACTGTTAGACCAATACATGTACCTTATACGTTTGTATTTAATTGTTTGTCTTGTTTTTATTGCTTACCCCTTGTGTACGTGTTGCTTATGTTGCTTGTGTATTGCACAAGTTTAGTTTGTGTTACGTGTATTTTGTTGTTACATTTATAACAATAAAGGTCAAGATTTAGGATCCCTAAACCTAGTTGTATGTGGGTGTTTCATGCCAGTAGTTATATAAATTTGTTGTCTTCTGTGAATTGGTTTACATTTAGCTCCAAACCTGGTCTTAACTGTTGGAATACTAGTACATAAGAATCTGTAAAACTATATGAAGCAGGCATGTTTATTTTCAGCTACAGGCAGTTGTTCAAAATGTAAATATTTGCACAATACTTTTATATATATTAACAATCCCCAGCCTTACATGTGTACATTACACTAATATTCAGAATTTCGTTGTAGCACTTCCAGCTGAGTCATTTTATATATTTTAAATGTGTTTTAATGTTTAGATCAAATGATTGGCAATAAGTGGTAAAATTTTCTATCAAAATACATGTAAAGGTAAATTTCTGTATAAATTAATTAACATGTACTTGAATTTGTTTGCAAAATATTTATAACTCTATCTGTTAGTTTTGTGTTGCATAGGAAGGTGAACATTACAGGTACATCTACTAGTATACTGTACCTGACCTCATGAAGTGAACAAAATGGCTGCATTGTGAATGTGATCGAGCCCTGTTAATAATACTACTCATATTTATTTACGAAGCTATCTGAACTGGTGAGAAGAAACCCGCTTGTTTAATAAAACATGTTATTCTTGCAGCCTTGTAATGACATAATTGAATTGCTTCCCTTTAGTTGCCTTTCATAGATACAGTATGGAGTTTTTTATTTAATCGTGTGAATGTACCATTGAACTGAGATCTAGGAGAGAAACCCTTTAAAATAATTTCAAGAATAAATATGTTACATGTGATCAGTTATCGGAGAAATGCAAATTTTACTAATAGTAAAATTTGCATTTCTGATAACTGATCACATGTAACATATATTTGTCCATATTGTCAGTCAGTTGACAAGAGGGTACATTTATTAAGGTGTCATTTACTCAGTAGCTTTAGCAATATTTATTCTAAAAAGTTTACATTTAAACAGTATAACACATCTTATATGTTTTTTTATTTGGCTGCAATTTATTTATATTTATTTATAATATGCAGAAATCTGATAAAAAACCCATAAGACAAAATAAAACTGTTACTTCCCATAACTCTGTTGGCTAGTGTTACTGTTATTGTCAGTTTTGGTGACTGTTACTTCCCATAACTCTGTTGGCTAGTGTTACTATTATTGTCAGTTTTGGTGATAGTGCTAATCTTTACAAAATATAATCTTGTCATTTCTTGAAAAAAACCGGAACAATAAAATAAAATTCAAGTAAACTTGATTTTTTCATGTATTAAATTGTTTTTAACATGGAACACAATGTACATGTAAATAATTTTATAGTATATGCTGTGATGCAGTAAGAATTTTTGTGCAGTACATTACTTTTTTAGAGGTTTTAATTACCCAAAAGTTAATGGTTTTTCTAATGTAAGTCCTTACTGACTACAGGGGACACATGCAATTCAGGGATATTTTGGTTTACTTGTAAAAACTTAATTGAATTGCTTCCCTTTAATTGCCTTCATAGATACAGTTTTTTTTATTTAATAATGTGAATGTACCATTGAATTGAGATCTAGGAGAGTAGCTCTTTAAAAAAATTTTAAGAATAAACTTTAGTGCCTATCTGAAAACTAACATGCACATGTACATGTAACTTAATTGTCCTAATAGTCAGTTGGTTGTCAAGAGAGTTTAGTTTATTAAGGTGTCATTCACTAACTAGCTTTAACTATCTATTTATTCTAACAAGTTAACATGTAACATTATAACATTTTATTTGTTTGTTAATTGGCTGCAAAATCTGATTAATAAATGCAGAAATTATCATTAAATGCAGAAATCTGATTAATGCATAAAACAAAATAAATCTGAGTTACTTCCCATTTCTCTGTTGGCTTGTGTTAATTTTATTGTCAGTTTTGGTGATAGTGCTATTCTGTAAGAAATATAATCTTGTCAGTTCTTAAAGGTAAAAAGGGAACAATTAAATTAAAATCGGGTACACTTGTCAGTCCAATTAAAATTAAATCTTTCACTTGCCCTTCCCTTTTTGTTATTGGTTGCTGCTTACAACACAGCAACCAATAACAAAAAGGGGGGGGGGGGGGGAGCAAGTGAAATATTTTATTATAATTAGATTGGTATACTTGATTTTTTTTCCAGTATTACATAATTTTTAACATGAAGAACCACATAATAATTGTATTGTAATTATATAGTATATTCTGTGAATATTTTTGCAATACATTACCAATCTTAATTGACAAGGATTGCCAGTTTTCCTACCGCAGGTCGGGGGTTCTCTCCGGGTACTCCGGCTTCCTCCCCCAATAAAAACTGGACGCCATGAAATAGCTGAAAAATTGCTGAAAGTGGCGTTAAAACACCATTCAAACAAACAAACAAAAAGCAATACATTACATTTACAGTTGTGTTAATCACCAAACAAAGTGGTATGGGTTTTCTACTGTAAATCCTAACTGACACCAAGGGACACATGCAATTCAGGGATAATTTTGTAGTCTAAGGGTATTACCGGTATTTTAAATTTAATAATGTTACTAACTGTAAATGTCTTGGTTAGAACAACCTTCAAATGTGTTGTAATGAACCTAGGGTTCTGATTTATGATAAAAAGTAGGCTTCATGTTATTCTTTCTATATGGAAACAACAACATCCAATAAAAAAACACATATTAATGTCTAAAAATTCATATTGTTGATTAATTGTGTTTTAATAAATTGATTGGCAAGTTAAAATCTGAGCAAAAAATGAAAGAAGAGTGTTCCAGACAACAGGGTATAGGTAGGGGCGGAAAATTTAGCCTTTTGTAGAGGCTACAAAGAGCCTACTTTTATTAAAAGGGGTCGTTGTGTGCAAGGAGCATGGCACTCTTCAAACATGATACCCACTGAGGTCTGCTGTGAGGCTTTTTCATATTAACGACTTGACAACCCCCACCCCAATGAGAGGGCACCTACCTGCCACCTGGGCACAAACATAGCTCTGTGGGTCAAGATTTGTGAACCCTCACAGTATGGCCCCAGCTATCTAGTTCGAAATTTGGTAGAGTCATTTGGTCGGAGTCAAAGTGCATTTACAACGTGTATTACAGTGTATTTATTTTGTATAAAACATTTGGTTGAATTTGCCATCATTTTCTTTCCTAATTTTTTTTTCAAATTCTAACTTTTTACCAATTTAAAAACAACTGTAATGTGTAAAAGATATGAAAGTGCAAAAAACAATGCTAGTTAGTTTTAATGATTATATTTTGATATCAGTAGTTTCATTGTGTCAGTGCTAGTATGCTTTATATATACTAGTACATGTACTTAATAATGTGCTCTGCATAGACATATCTTCTATTGAACCATTTGTATATGTATACAAAATATACAAAAGTGCAATAGGGACATAAGTATTAAGTGGACTCGTGTCTTACATTGTATCTCAAGCACCACTTCTTGACTTAAACAAGAAATTTTTGTTTTATTTTTCAGGTCCAAAAAATTATCTTATCATAGTCACACATGGATGATTTTGATGAGACAGATTTATTACTTGCAGAACACACTGGCATGGATGTGACTACCAAATATCGTAACGGGGCTAATGGGACAACTGAGGGGCGAACCAGTACCATCAGCACAGATGATGAATTGTTAGACATAGGAGATGGCAGATTAGACGCTCTCGGAAACTGGGCCGATACAGACGATATAATGGAACCAAAGTATTCAAGTAAGACACTTGTTATATTGTCTTGGTGTACATGTATAGAGGTATGAAATGGGGAGATAAGGTATGAATTATCCATACCAGTGACTACAGGCTGTATGTCACAAGGCTAGTGACTAAATATTAGCCTGTATGTCACAAGGCTTGTATCTAAATATTAGCCTGTATGTGACAAGGCTAGTATCTAAATGTCAGCCTGTATGTAACAAGGCTAGTATCTAAATATCAGCCTGTATGTCACAAGGCTAGTATCTAAATGTCAGCCTGTATGTCACAAGGCTAGTATCTAAATATCAGCCTGTATGTCACAAGGCTAGTATCTTAATATCAGCCTGTATGTCACAAGGCTAGTATCTAAATATCAGTCTGTATGTCACAAGGCTAGTATCTAAATATCAGTCTGTATGTCACAAAACTAGTAACTAAATATCAGCCTGTATGTCACAAGGCTAGTATCTAAATATCAACCTGTATGTGACAAGGCTAGTAACTAAATATCAGTCTGTATGTCACAAGGCTAGTAACTAAATATCAGCCTGTATGTCACAAGGCTAGTATCTAAATATCAGCCTGTATGTCACAAGGCTAGTAACTAAATATCAGCCTGTATGTCACAAGGCTAGTATCTAAATATCAGCCTGTATGTCACAAGGCTAGTAACTAAATATCAGCCTGTATGTCACAAGGCTTGTATCTTAATATCAGCCTGTATGTCACAAGGCTAGTAACTAAATATCAGCCTGTATGTGACAAGGCTAGTAACTAAATATCAGCCTGTATGTCACAAGGGTAGTGACTAAATATCAGCCGGCATGTGACAAGGCTAGTATCTAAATATCAGCCTGTATGTGACAAGGCTAGTATCTTAATATCAGCCTGTATGTCACAAGGCTAGTAACTAAATATCAGCCTGTATGTCACAAGGCTAGTAACTAAATATCAGCCGGAATGTGACAAGGCTAGTATCTAAATATCAGCCTGTATGTGACAAGGCTAGTATCTAAATATCAGTCTGTTTGTCACAAGGCTAGTAACTAAATATCAGTCTGTATGTCACAAGACTAGTATCTAAATATCAGCCTGCATGTGACAAGGCTAGTATCTAAATATCAGCCTGCATGTGACAAGGCTAGTATCTAAATATCAGTCTGTATGTCACAAGGCTAGTATCTAAATATCAGTCTGCATGTGACAAGGCTAGTATCTAAATATCAGTCTGTATGTCACAAGGCTAGTATCTAAATATCAGCCTGTATGTCACAAGGCTAGTATCTAAATATCAGTCTGTATGTCACAAGGCTAGTAACTAAATATCAGTCTGTATGTCACAAGACTAGTATCTAAATATCAGCCTGCATGTCACAAGGCTAGTATCTAAATATCAGCCTGCATGTGACAAGACTAGTATCTAAATATCAGTCTGTATGTCACAAGGCTAGTAACTAAATATCAGCCTGTATGTCACAAGGCTAGTAACTAAATATCAGCCGGCATGTGACAAGGCTAGTATCTAAATATCAGTCTGTATGTCACAAGGCTAGTAACTAAATATCAGCCTGTATGTCACAAGGCTAGTGACTAAATATCAGCCGGCATGTGACAAGGCTAGTATCTAAATATCAGTCTGTATGTCACAAGGCTAGTAACTAAATATCAGCCTGTATGTCACAAGACTAGTAACTAAATATCAGCCTGTATGTCACATGGCTAGTAACTAAATATCAGCCGGCATGTGACAAGGCTAGTATCTAAATATCAGCCTGTATGTCACAAGGCTAGTAACTAAATATCAGCCTGTATGTCACAAGGCTAGTATCTAAATATCAGCCTGCATGTGACAAGGCTAGTAACTAAATATCAGCCTGTATGTCACAAGGCTAGTATCTAAATATCAGCCTGCATGTGACAAGGCTAGTATCTAAATATCAGCCTGTATGTCACAAGGCTAGTAACTAAATATCAGCCTGTATGTCACAAGGCTAGTATCTAAATATCAGCCTGTATGTCACAAGACTAGTAACTAAATATCAGCCTGTATGTCACAAGGCTAGTATCTAAATATCAGCCTGCATGTGACAAGGCTAGTATCTAAATATCAGTCTGTATGTCACAAGGCTAGTAACTAAATATCAGCCTGTATGTCACAAGACTAGTAACTAAATATCAGCCTGTATGTCACAAGGCTAGTAACTAAATATCAGCCTGTATGTCACAAGGCTAGTAACTAAATATCAGCCTGCATGTGACAAGGCTAGTATCTAAATATCAGTCTGTATGTCACAAGGCTAGTAACTAAATATCAGCCTGTATGTCACAAGGCTAGTAACTAAATATCAACCTGTATGTGACAAGGCTAGTAACTAAATGTCAGCCTGTATGTCACAAGGCTAGTATCTTAATATCAGCCTGTATGTGACAAGGCTAGTAACTAAATATCAACCTGTATGTGACAAGGCTAGTAACTAAATGTCAGCCTGTATGTCACAAGGCTAGTATCTTAATATCAGCCTGTATGTCACAAGGCTAGTATCTAAATATCAGCCTGCATGTGACAAGGCTAGTAACTAAATATCAGTCTGTATGTCACAAGGCTAGTATCTAAATATCAGTCTGTATGTCACAAGGCTAGTAACTAAATATCAGCCTGTATGTCACAAGGCTAGTAACTAAATATCAGCCGGTATTTCACAAGGCTAGTAACTAAATATCAGCCTATATGTCACAAGGCTAGTATCTAAATATCAGCCTGTATGTCACAAGGCTAGTAACTAAATATCAGCCTGTATGTCACAAGGCTAGTATCTTAATATCAGCCTGTATGTCACAAGGCTAGTAACTAAATATCAACCTGTATGTGACAAGACTAGTATCTTAATATCAACCTGTATGTGACAAGACTAGTAACTAAATATCAGCCTGTATGTCACAAGACTAGTAACTAAATATCAGCCTGTATGTCACAAGGCTAGTAACTAAATATCAGTCTGTATGTCACAAGGCTAGTATCTAAATATCAGCCTGTATGTCACAAGGCTAGTATCTAAATATCAGCCTGTATGTCACAAGACTAGTATCTTAATATCAACCTGTATGTCACAAGGCTAGTATCTTAATATCAACCTGTATGTCACAAGGCTAGTAACTAAATATCAGCCTGTATGTGACAAGGCTAGTATCTAAATATCAGCCTGTATGTCACAAGACTAGTATCTTAATATCAACCTGTATGTGACAAGACTAGTAACTAAATATCAGCCTGTATGTCACAAGGCTAGTAACTAAATATCAGCCTGTATGTGACAAGGCTAGTATCTAAATATCAGCCTGTATGTGACAAGGCTAGTATCTAAATATCAGCCTGTATGTCACAAGACTAGTATCTTAATATCAGCCTGTATGTGACAAGACTAGTAACTAAATATCAGCCTGTATATCACAAGACTAGTAACTAAATATCAGCCTGTATGTCACAAGGCTAGTATCTTAATATCAGCCTGTATGTCTCAAGGCTAGTAACTAAATATTAGCCTGCATGTGACAAGGCTAGTATCTAAATATCAGCCTGCATGTCACAAGGCTAGTAACTAAATATCAGCCTGCATGTCACAAGGCTAGTATCTAAAAATCAGCCTGTATGTCACAAGGCTAGTAACTAAATATCAGCCTGTATGTCACAAGGCTAGTAACTAAATATCAGCCTGTATGTCACAAGGCTAGTAACTAAATATCAGCCTGCATGTCACAAGGCTAGTATCTAAAAATCAGCCTGTATGTCACAAGGCTAGTATCTAAATATCAGCCTGCATGTCACAAGGCTAGTAACTAAATATCAGCCTGTATGTCACAAGGCTAGTATCTAAAAATCAGCCTGTATGTGACAAGGCTAGTATCTAAATATCAGCCTGTATGTGACAAGGCTAGTAACTAAATGTCAGCCTGTATGTCACAAGGCTAGTATCTAAATATCAGCCTGTATGTGACAAGGCTAGTATCTAAATATCAGCCTGCATGTCACAAGGCTAGTAACTAAATATCAGCCTGTATGTGACAAGGCTAGTATCTCAAAATCAGCCTGTATGTGACAAGGCTAGTATCTAAATATCAGCCTGTATGTGACAAGGCTAGTAACTAAATGTCAGCCTGTATGTCACAAGGCTAGTATCTAAATATCAGCCTGTATGTGACAAGGCTAGTATCTAAATATCAGCCTGTATGTCACAAGGCTAGTATCTAAATATCAGCCTGTATGTGACAAGGCTAGTATCTAAATATCAGCCTGTATGTGACAAGGCTAGTAACTAAATATCAGCCTGTATGTGACAAGGCTAGTATCTAAATATCAGCCTGTATGTCACAAGGCTAGTAACTAAATGTCAGCCTGTATGTGACAAGGCTAGCATCTAAATATCAGCCTGTATGTGACAAGGCTAGTAACTAAATGTCAGCCTGTATGTGACAAGGCTAGTATCTAAATATCAGCCTGTATGTGACAAGGCTAGTAACTAAATATCAGCCTGTATGTGACAAGGCTAGTATCTAAATATCAGCCTGTATGTCACAAGGCTAGTAACTAAATGTCAGCCTGTATGTCACAAGGCTAGCATCTAAATATCAGCCTGTATGTCACAAGGCTAGTAACTAAATATCAGCCTGTATGTCACAAGGCTAGTAACTAAATATCAGCCTGTATGTCACAAGGCTAGTAACTAAATATCAGTCTGTATGTCACAAGGCTAGTATCTAAATATCAGCCTGTATGTCACAAGGCTAGTATCTAAATATCAGGGTGCATGTCACAAGGCTAGTAACTAAATATCAGCCTGTATGTCACAAGGCTAGTATCTTAATATCAGCCTGTATGTCACAAGGCTAGTATCTAAATATCAGTCTGTATGTCACAAGGCTAGTATCTAAATATCAGGGTGCATGTCACAAGGCTATTAACTAAATATCAGCTTGTATGTCACAAGGCTAGTATCTTAATATCAGCCTGTATGTCACAAGGCTAGTATCTAAATATCATCCTGTATGTCACAAGGCTAGTATCTAACTATCAGCCTGTATGTCACAAGACTAGTAACTAAATATCAGCCTGTATGTCACAAGGCTAGTATCTTAATATCAGCCTGCATGTGAAAAGGCTATTAAATAAATATATGGACTATATGTTATCTGTAATAGGATCCATTTCCTGTTACAAGACTAAATGTCAATATTCATTGTTGAGTCATTTTTTATTGGTTGACAGTTACAGTGTATTGTTAATTTTTTCAATGAACAGATCTGTTGTATGAGTACATGTGCTAAAAAGAGTTTTTCCTATTTAAATGAAATAAAAGGCCTGAAAATGAAAGGTTTTCCTAAATGGGTGGAAGTATGAAGAATGATATTTTTACAGAATTCATTGATTAGCTACAATAATGTAGCTCCTATTTTTATGGACGGAGCTACAAATTTAAGAGGTCCCATTACTCGTAATGGACTTTACACTTTATTTGTAATCATGGCATTCCAGAAGTGCATAATTTTAAATCGATTTGTTAAAAAATATTCATTATCAATTTTTCCAGATTCTTTGCATTAGCTGGTATCAAATTTTTACCGATACGATTCTACAATTGTACACTCCACAATTTCAATTTTGTCAACAATGCCATGGATACAAAAAAGTGTTAAAATGATTAAATTAGTCATTGTAGAAATGTCAGCTAAACGGCGCAGAAAGTTTTTATTATAGGATTGAACACTGTGTTTTAGGAAATTATTAATGTGTAAACTCTGTTGACTCACTCACAAACTAAATAAAGTCTGAAGGACTTTATGTCAAGTTTGTGAGGGAGTTGCTGGAGTTTACACATTGATAATTTCCCAAAACCCAGTGTTTAATATTTATAATTCTGTGAAATAATCGTTGCAATTTTTAAAACAGCAAAAACAGTTACCGAAAACCATACAGACCTTAAAACGTACCTAGGCCGGAAAGGTAGGGATATGCAAAACATAGTACCAAAGGAATCGCGGTTATATAGGAAAAAAACAAAATTAAACAATAAATTGTTTATATATTATATTTTATTAGAAATCTTAGTCGATTTAATGGAAATCATTGCGGCAGAGAAAACATTGTCCCCTCTCCCTGACGATATGCTACTAGTAGGAGGACGCCATCTTGTTTACATTGGATACTGGAAGTAGTCCGCTCAGAAGAAATATCGATGTATAAATGATCTTAGATGACGTCATTTAAGTGTTTTTATCCAATCAAAACACTCAATATAAATAAATTACAGCATGAATAGAATTATTAAACAAAAACAACAGTTTAATAGCGGAAAATATGAATAAATCCCAGGATAGTTTTTGGTCCATTACGAGGAATGGGACCTCTTTGTTCCATAAAACATCCGTCCATTAAAAAAAGGAGCTACATTATTGTAGCTATTCATTGATGTATGAACCCACCTACTCACTCACAAACTTAAATTGAAGCCCCTTTGTGCTTCATTTTGTTTATGAGTTGGTCTTATTCATACACCTATGAATTTCTCTAAAACAGCTTTTTTTTCCTTTAATGAAGAAAAAGACTATATAGTGTTGTTGAAAAAATCTCATCCAAACTAGAAAATGCATTTAATGTAGAACCATATTGACTGGTTTATAACTCATCACATAGTTACCCACCAAGATTGGTCTCCTTAGTTGATACAGCATGTCATTTGAAGTGAACAAGGTATTATTCTGTATTTAATGTAGAACCATATTAACTGGTTTATAACTCATCACATAGTTACCCACCAAGATTGGTCTCCCTAGTTGATACAGCATGTCATTTGAAGTGAACACTGTATTACTCTGTATTTAATGTAGAACCATATTGACTGGTTTATAACTCATCACATAGTTACCCACCAAGATTGGTCTCCCTAGTTGATACAGCATGTCATTTGAAGTGAACAAGGTATTATTCTGTATTTAATGTAGAACCATATTAACTGGTTTATAACTCATCACATAGTTACCCACCAAGATTGGTCTCCCTAGTTGATACAGCATGTCATTTGAAGTGAACAAGGTATTACTCTGTATTTAATGTAGAACCATATTGACTGGTTTATAACTCATCACATAGTTACCCACCAAGATTGGTCTCCCTAGTTGATACAGCATGTCATTTGAAGTGAACACTGTATTACTCTGTATTTAATGTAGAACCATATTGACTGGTTTATAACTCATCACATAAGTTACCCACCAAGATTGGTCTCCCTAGTTGATACAGCATGTCATTTGAAGTGAACAAGGTATTATTCTGTATTTAATGTAGAACCATATTGACTGGTTTATAACTCATCACATTGTTACCCACCAAGATTGGTCTCCCTTGTTGATACAGCATGTCATTTGAAGTGAACACTGTATTACTCTGTATTTAATGCATATCTAACATGACTAAGGAGGAAGGAAAGCTCGTTATTTTCTTGTAATTAGTGCAATAAACAGCCTCACTTATCTGTCATTTAAAGCAATATACAGTATAAAATAACAAGTCAGGAAGATGGAGATGACAATATGATCATTATCGCAGTATGGGAATTAATAACATACACATCATGTATATAATACTGATTGACTTTAAGTGACCACTGTGATATGAATAATTATGTTGACCAAGAATTCTTTGAGTCAAGTGTCCATTGTAACTGACCACTATATACAAGTAAACAATTTGAAAGGAAAATAATGAATGCAACATGCATTTTGCTAAATAATTTAACAGTAAAAAATAACTTTATATTTAAATGGTTAGTAGAGGGAAAACGATAGAAAGGTAGGCAATCCCAGGTAAAATGATTTATTGTAAAACAAAGACTTATGTTGGGTAATGAAACTGTGTTATCTAATACTAACACATTATGTAACATCATACATGTATTATTAATAGAAACTTAGATATAGGATCATTGCTGTAGTTACTATATTTTTGGTTGTTGGGTATGGAGTTGGTTGTTTTCTCTGACTTTTGTAGATTGTCTTTTTTCACATTTTCCTTGGTGTTCGGTATTTTGTTATTACCTTTATTTATATATTTATTTGTTACAGTTTGTCCTATAAACTAACCCAATAAATGCTTGTAAGGCTAAATAAGGTGTGTGTCAATGAATACATATTTGTGTTTGTCTCGAGGAGAAAAAAGGGAGGTGGTAAGCATAAAAATTTTGAATTTTTAAATTTTTACCAATGTTGTTTACATGACACCTGACACTCGGTGCTTGTTGTTAAATTGTGTCGGGAGCATGTAAGTAACTAAGACAATTTGCACATCAGAACCACATTGCTCTGTTAATTGTCCTGATCAGCTTGATGCTCTTTACAGAAGTAAAAATATCTATACATATATGTACAACTAGCAAGGAAATAACACATTTGCAATCAAATCTTATAGTCCAAAGCAGGAATATAAAGCCATGGGACACACAACGTCAAACACGGAACAAAACAACACACAAACAAAAACCAGCAACCTAAACTCCCCCCCCCCCCCCCAAAAAAAAGAGGGAACTAACGGTGCTCTGAAATAGTAAGCAGTTTCTACAAGTTTGTGTCAGACTTACTTACAGGAAGTGAATCTTTCATCATAATCAGAAATTTTTGAAATCACTATGTTTATAAATTTTGCATTTTTGATCTGGTTGGGTTTTGCATGCCCTTGCTATACATCCTGTCAATCTCAGAACCAGTGGTCACCTCCCCCCAAGTGCAGAATGGTTCAGCAATTGACAGAAAAAAGCAGTGACCATTACTTGTACATCTTCATATGTACCTCACATTACACTCATTTTCTTGGCTTCCCTCTAGTTTTCACCTAATCCCTATACTTTTGTAATAGAGTGTTTTGTTTGTTTGAATGGTGTTTAACACCACTTTCAGCAATTTTGCAGCTATTTCTTGTTTTTATTGGAGAGGAAGCCAATGTACCTTATAAAACCTGTTGACACACCACAGTGGTTAGACTTTGTTTCATCTATTTAAATGCAATACTGGAACTGCTTATTTTCCTCCTGCATTTATAGCATTAGAATTCTGCGTTTTCTCAGGCAACGTCATCCTTAAAGATAAAATATACAGGAATGAAAAATAAATAAGTGCATGCACATGATTGAAAATCAAGAGGGCAGGGTGCCATTTCATAAAGCGATCGTTAACTTAATGTGCACATTATCCCATTTAAATTGAATGCGATAACAAGCATGTTAAATAGTGATCGCTTTATGAAACGGCACTCTGGTTTTTTGTTTAAATAAAACTTTAATTGTCACATGATGGACATGTGATCACCTATTATTGGATTTATATAAGCCCCACCCTCCTTGAAATGTGGAAATGATAGATCTATGTTTCTTAATTAGCAAGCTAATGAATAGAATTTTGTACATATATATGCCTTTGTACCTGTACAGTGTAATGTACCCTGATATGTTATAATTCATGTAGATTCAAAATATACCAGTAAAACAGACACAAATTTTAAAAAGTTAATTTTGTACTTGGAACATGGTGTATTTTATCCTAGATTTTTATTATATGTACATCTTTCATGTACAAGAAATGCCGGTCTCCAGCTGTAGTCAACAGATGGCGGCAAGAATCATGTCATCCTACGCATGACCCATTAGATGTGTAAACTGCATGTTATAATTATAATTTTTAATTGTGGAAAATGTACAGTTGTCATAATTTTTAATGCCAAAGGTTTTTTCATTTATAATAAGGATTTGATTAATACTTGATTTAATGTACATGTAATAAACACGTAAGAGGTTTTTTTTTCGAATTATCCAATCTGTAATAGCAAATAAGTAGGTATAGATTTACAAAATAAAATTCATGTCCTTATTTTTAGTAGACAGCTATTAAGATATCTCTTTGTTGAATTTATTTGCATTTTGGACAATATAGTCTACTGGTAGTTTCCACAACTTGATAAAAAAAAAATTACTTACAGAAACATATTACGGTGGGAATGTAACATAACAAACTACATGTACTTGTATGAAAAACATTGTGTGAAATGTGTTGCAATGAACACATTAATTTCTAATCAACTTTCCTCTATTTGCAAATATTTTATTTCTTTTTTGTAAATGTATAAATGTTATCAATATAATAGTCTATATGAAGTACGACAATGTGTACTTGACTACAACAGGAAGTTGACACATATTACTAAGTTTAGTAGTGTATACATGTATATCCCTTTTACAAGTAAAATAGGATTAAAAAATGCAGAATAAACTTTATATGATGGAAATATGGATAAAACACAACTTAAAATGCAAGATTTGTTCATTTTGATGAACTGACATTTATAATATGAGAAAAGAAAGTTATGGTTCATTCACAAAAAACGGTAATGTTCTACATTATGTATCTATATGTAGCCTTCGGGCAAACTGTTATAGGAAGAAAAAAGATTGTCAGGTGTTTTGAAATATATGAGTAATGGCGAGTGAAAAAGATAGAATTGTCTCAAATGTGAAGATTTATATGGATATAAATACTATTGCAGGTACTTGGTAGTCCATATTTTTACAGTTGACCTGAGGCTTCTAGTCAAGGAATTTGACTAATATAAGGATTGGGTAAAATTTGAGATAAGAAATTAATTTGAACATATGTTATATCTTCCAAAACATAAACTTGTAATGACAAAAATAATAATGTAAAGTTAAATTTACATGGTGATTATTTTGCAACATTATTGATATTTTATCTTTAATTGTCCAGATAAACAGTGGGCTCCAAATTTTGTTGTCTCTGTTGAAAATTTAACCATAATTTAATCCAAAATCTTATGTATTTGCTTTCTTTCATATATCTTGCAATTACATCATGATGTAGATTTCCCAAAGTAACCAGTTTCTGAAACTGACAGAAATGAACAACAGATATGTTGTCGAAGTGCAAGAAAAAAATCTAGTAAGTTATTTCCCCTTGAGAATTGAGCCATTTATGTGATAAAGAGATAAGAGCAGCTGCTATATATTTTTTGGCACAGTCATTATGGACTCAAATAAATGGGATAGATTATGGATGTTCTTTTTGACTTGTTCTGTGAGATTAATTAGAATTCAATAATATCTTGTGTCCATGTAATGGCAGTTTGATGTTTCCACAGCTTTAATTGTTCACATGAAATGTTCCAAATGGAGATTTTATACAAACAAAGGAAAAATCTGTGAAAAAAAAAGCTTGATCTAACATAACTGTATTTACATTTGCATTTCTATGGTACTGAATTTGATGAACTTAAAAAATACACTTTGTTTATTTGACTGTTATAAACAAGTAGCTTATGCCGTCGTATTTGTCTTACTGTTTGTTTTTGTTTTGTTTTCATTTTTGGTGATTTGTTGTTCTGTGTTTAGTGATTGTTAGGTTCGTATTTGTTGGTATACCTTGCTCGACAGAGTCGGGGGTAGTCCTCATGTCCGTCCTTCCGTTCGTCCACATTTGGTTTCCGGATGATAATTCAAAAAGTTTACATCCGATTTGAATGAAACTTTGCGATATTGTTATATATCAGGTTGGTAAGAAGTCTATCGATTTTGGGGGAAATCAAATTTCAAGGTCACAGTCCACGAAAAATGTTAGAAATTTTAACAAAAAAGTTGTTTCCGGACAATAACTCAAAAAGTTTACATCTGATTTGAATGAAATTTTGGGATATTGTCATATATCAGGTTGGTAAGAAGCCTATTGATTTTGGTGGAAATCCGTCAAATTTCAAGGTCACAGTCCACGAAAAACGTTAGAAATTTTAACAAAAAAGTTGTTTCCAGACAATAACTCAAAAAGTTTGCATCCGATTTGAATGAAACTTTGGAATATTGTTATATATAGGTTGGTAAAAAGCCTTTTGATTTTGGGGGGAATCCGTCAAATTTCAAGGTCGCAGTCCATGAAAAACGTCACAAATTTTTACAAAAAAGTTGTTTCCGGACGACAACTCAAAAAGTTTGCATGTGATTTGAATAAAACTTTGGGATATTGTTATATATCAGGTTGGTAAGAAGCCTATCGATTTTGGGGGAAATCCGTCAAATTTCAAGGTCACAGTCCACGAAAAACGTTAGAAATTTTCACAAAAGCGTGGGTATCAGTGAACGCTAGATCGACTTTGTCTAGTTTTTGTTTTGTTTTCATTTTTGGAGATTTGTTGTTCTGTGTTTAGTTATTGCTGGTTCGTATTATATATGAGGAGAAGATTAACTTCAACAAATAGTTATCTTCTCCTCATATATATGCCAAATCAATCAACAAAATTGATTTTCACAAGATGTTTTTTTTTCAGAAACATTTTAATGGATTCACACATGAATCATCTATAAATCAAAACTGTAGAATATACACATCTACAATTAATTATTTAATGTAGTCAACCATAAAACCTGTTTCGATTCACCAGTTATTTTGAAATGCCTGTACCAAGTCAGGACCATAGCTGTATTTGATTCATTTTTGGTTGTTGGTTCTTGTTGGCTGGTTTCTTTGACTGTAATTTGAGGATTGTCTTTGTTGACTGTTTTCTTTGTGTTCATTATTTTGTTGTTACCTAATTCGTTCAATGAATGAATGCAACAGTTTGGAATTTTTTTAACTGGAAAAGAACTGACAAAAATACATTTCTTGCTTGTTGTTAAGAAATAATTTTTGGAAGTTGTACATGTGTTTTTTTTTCAAGTTTACCATAAGAATGATGATTGGATCCATCAATTTAATCCAGAGCTTAAGAGAAATTTTAAATTAATATTGAAGAAGTTGGTCAATATTTGAACTGTGTTGACATGTGCAGATGTTGGTATTTACATAAGTAGTCAATTAATTGATATGGATAATAAATTCTGACATGGTAGATTGATTATTCTGTATTGTAAAATTTAATGTCAAACAGCTAATAATGCAGATGTAAGTTTGAATCATATTTGGATGCATGCACTGTACTGGTATTGGTTTAGACAACTTAAAGCAATAATTTGTAGGATAAAATATATTTCAGTTAGTGAAGATAAGAACACTGTTTTTTTTTTGAAAATTTGGGATAGATACCTGTAGCCTGCTGATGGTAAAATTATAAAAAATCTTTTCAATATTTATTCTCAAAATTCTTAAAATATAACATGGACATGTATCTATACTACTATTTAAAGTACTTGTGCTTTAAGTACAAAGTGCACATGTAGTAAAAATTGAATATCGAACAAGGGAGATAATTAGGAAAAATTTTTGATACATTTTTCTGTAGGTGAAGAGGAATAAAATGATTAATTCTCCTAAAAAATAACTATTTGACAATTTACTGTCATATTTTTCTAGTGCATATGTCTTCTTTACCTTTAGTTTAAACAAATACAACAGATTCAATGCATTTACAACTTATTTCCACTTTTAAACTTTTCAATTTCAGCAATGATTCTATTTTATCCTGTTGTCATTACATTTGCTGTACAATAAAGTAATGCAAATACATTTTTGCTTGATTGGATTATCACCCCTGTCCTCATTTATAAAAATTTAACATACAACTGTTAAATTTTTTGAACAGACTTATAAGTCATATACACAGTCAAGTAGCAACATATACTTTAGTTCCATTAAGTTAACAATATTTTTGCTGCAGTTGAGACATTCACTCAGAATTGTGTTTGCTGCTGTGACTTCTCCTTATGGTAATATATTCTCTTTTCTATCTATTAGTTTTTTACCTTACAAGAAGTTTTAGTTTTAAATTGTTTTCTTTCACAGACAATATAAATAGTACAATCAGGTGACCATCATAGACTAATGGGGTATCTTATTTGTAATGGAACTTAGTCACAACAAATATCTCTTAGAAACATCTTGGCTTTGTGTCAAGTCTCCTATCTGGCACCGACTTAGTCAACAAATATCTCTTAAAAGCATCTCATTTTTGTGCCAAGTCACTATCTGTTTCAAACTACAAAATTCCTAAATATCCTCTAAAAGTACATCCAGTTAACATAAATGTCTTCATAAATCTGTAGCAAAAATCTATAGCCTTGGGAGTAGATTAACTCTTCTCGGGGGAATTATTGACCCATACATGTTTACTTACTGAACATGATTTTGGTTGGTACTTAGGATAGATCAGACAACTGTCCAACTAAGGAGACAAAAACATGATTGATTGATTTCTAAGTTCAGTATTGATCTGAATTTTCAAGCCAGCAGCTCACAAGT